>JAPKLX010000198.1:385057-405662 GCA_026898415.1 Leonotis leonurus | reverse complement strand
CTGTGAGAGGGAAAAGAGAGAGGGAGACGTCGACAATCAAAAAGAGAGGAAGCTTGAGGATCGTTGCCACCCTGGAGTCTCTCATTGCCGGATTTGCTAGTAAGATTCGAACCTTCATGCAATAGGCACAATGATTTTTGCATGTGTTCGTTTGGTATCCGGAATTGGTCACGGGCATATGGACCATATGAAATATTATGGTTCCTTCAAGGGAGAGAAAAGAAAGTTTGAGATGTTTCTACACACACACACACATATCTATATATATATATATATTACATCCTTATCAACTAAGAAAAATCTTAGATATTTTTTAATAAAAATCATAGATATTTATCTTAAATATCTTCAAATATTTTATAAAAAATAATGTATACTTTGCTAGGGCACATCCCCGCTCTAAGTCGGATAACCTGTAAACATTCGAAATCAAATCTATTAGTTCAAACATATAATAAATCAATTTATTTTTCAAACAATTTCAAACTATATTGAAAAAAAAATTTAATAAAACTTGCCAAAATAATATAAATGAAACTAAAAATTAATGTGGGATATTACAATCTTCTTCTAGCAAATCATCTCTTGCAGGAACAAAGGAAAAAGAAACTGCATTCAAAGCAAAACAGAAAGAAAAGGAGGTGGAAAAGAAGTCCCCACCAACTGTGATAGTAAAAGATTCATCTAGTTCAGATGATGAAAACTACCCCACCAAGAACTACTTCGAGGAATACTCGCTCATGGCTCAAAGATTCCAAAAGATGGAACTTAGGGTAAACAGATATAAACGTCTCTACAAAGATAACAGCAGAAGTTTCAAAGGAAGAGATCGGTCTGGAGATCGACTTGAGAAAAGGAACGAGGTAAAATCTACCTCATATGTTAAAACTGACCTAACTGAATTCTCTTGTTTTAAATGTGGGAGGAAAGGTCATTTTAAAACGGACTGCCCCGACATCTCCAAGGCAGAAAGAGAAGAGCTCCGAAGCAAGCGAGACAAGAAGCTCAGAGAACAACGCAAAGCCATGCTTGCAGAGGAACAACCTGCTTCAAATACATTAACCGACAGCTCATCCGAAAATGATGAAGCCTTCATAGCTGATGAAGAAGAAGAAGAATGAGATGAGTGTCTAATGGGCCATGACAATGGACTCGACAGTCAAGAGGTAAACTGTCAAAATTCTATTTCTTCTAATCAATCTATATGTGATTCTAGTGATGAAGAAGAAGGTGAAGACGATCTGTCCATCGAAGATTTTACAAAACTCATGGAAGATCATGCAAGATTGAACAAGATGTTCAAACATGCAATAAAAGAAAATGGAAGAATGGCTAACACCATTCAAGAAATGAAAGAAATCAGCAGCTCATTCAATGATAGAGAAAATGCCCTACTTCAGCAACTTAAAAGCAAGAGTGAAGAAAATTACACATTGAATGCCAAGATATCTGATCTCATTGATCGAGAAGCATCTGCCCAACGTAAGGTCGATGATTTGAGTGCCATGATAAATCACTCAATAAATAAGA
Source organism: Leonotis leonurus (assembly GCA_026898415.1). Classification (NCBI taxonomy): domain Eukaryota; kingdom Viridiplantae; phylum Streptophyta; class Magnoliopsida; order Lamiales; family Lamiaceae; genus Leonotis; species Leonotis leonurus. The sequence continues at coordinate 404,132 of JAPKLX010000198.1, read as the reverse complement.
AGGAGGATAGGATTCAACTCATCAACGACATGCAAAGAAGAGCTGCAGACCGTACTGGACTTGGATTTGACGGAGTTGACAAAGGACCACCAAAAGGGAAATTTGTCAAAGAAAAGGGAAAAGATAAGATAGTGAATCTCAACAACAATGCGAGACAGCCACAAGCTATCTTAATCAAGGATCAAGGTCAGCGACAGCAAAAATTCACCACTCAAGGAATTGGATTTCAACAAAGAAAACAGCCTGCCCAAAGAACTAATCAAACTGCTCAAGAGTTCAACCATCAGCGAGCTCCTCAATCATTCAACCAGAGAAAACCATCTGCTCCCTTCAAACCATCTGCTCCTAAGAAACAAGCTGTGTCTATTCAACCTCCTGCTAAGAAGAAAATAGTATACATTGACTTCAGTGGAAAACAAATTAGAACATCGCAAAATGTCACTATTATTAGACAAATTTGGGTTCCAAAAGGAACGTTGTCTACTAACAAAGAACCCTCATTCAGTAGGGTAGCTAAATAATCTTTCTTTGCAGGATAGGAGATCGAGTAGAAGAAAGCACACAGCTCGGGGTGCGGTGTGGATACTTGATAACTTGCAACAAAGACTTGTTAATCAACTACAAGGAGAGCACTGGACCAAATGTTACTTTTGGAGGAAATTCAAAAGGATACACAAAGGGCTATGGTGACCTTCAAGTTGGTAACACTACTATTCTCAATGTATCATATGTTGAAGGTTTAAATCACAACCTATTCTCAATTAGCCAATTTTGTGCTAATAACAAGAGAGTAGAATTTACAGCTAACAAATGTCTTGTCAAGAACATAGAAGGAGAAGAAATTCTTCTTACTGGACTTTTGCAGGACAGGTTGTATATCGTACGATGGAATGATCAAACCGAAACCTGTCTAGTAACAAAATCAAGTACAGAGACCAGCTGGCTATGGCACAAACGGTTGAGTCACTTAAATTTCAAATCAATCAACAGGCTGGTGAAAAACAACCTGGTTGAAGGTCTGCCTACTCAAATCTATGACAAGGACCATGTATGCGAAGCTTGCCAAGCAGGAAAACAAACAAGAGCATCATTTCACACAAAGGCAGCTCACTCCACGTCAAGGATTTTGGAACTTCTACACTTGGATCTTTTTGGACCTGTATCTCCATTAAGTGTAAACGGTAGAAAGTATACTCTTGTTGTTATTGATGATTTCTCTAGATTTACTTGGGTTGTTTTTATGTTCAAGAAAAAGGAAACTCTAGAGAAACTACCTGACCTTCTCAACAAACTCTCAAATCAAAAGGAGACATCAATCATCACCATTTGATCTGATCGTGGAACTAAATTCATCAATCATATGATCGAAGGATACTGCTCAAAAATGGGAATTCAACATCAAACGTCAGCAGCTCGAACTCCACAACAAAATGGGATTGTGGAAAGGCGTAACAGGTCGCTCAAAGAGGCTGCCTGAACTATGTTAAATGAAATAAATCTCCCAAAGAAGTTCTGGGCAGAAGCAGTCAATACTGCCTGCTACACACAAAATCGATCTGTCATCACGCAACGTCACGGGAAAACTCCTTATGAGCTGTGGAATAATAGAAAGCCTAGAATCTCTTACTTTAAATCATTTGGCTGTAAATGTTACATCCATAACAATGGAAAAACTCAGTTAAAAACCTTTGATAGCAAAAGTGATCAAGGAATATTTTTAGGATATTCTGAAATCAGTAAAGCTTATAGAGTTTTTAATAAGAGAACCCTTGTTGTGGAAGTAACCCCACATGTTGTTTTTGATGAATCTAATTTTGAAGTCTCAGGGACTGATAGCTCCTTTTCTTCAAAAGATGATCTCTCTCACTCAACATTGAGAAGCTCCACAGATAGACTCATCGACGACATTCTATTATGGAGTCCACGAAAAGATGAAGATGAAGAAACAAACAATCAACCAACTATGGAAAAGCCACAGCAAGAGAGAACGGATGAACAACTATCTCATCCAGGGGGAACAAATGAAGGGGGAACTTCACATGAATGTTCTCAACCATCTGTTGATGAACAAAACACTCAATCTCCCACTCCCTCAACTCAACAACCATTTGTTCAAAATTTGGTAAATGAAGTATCAAATATTAATTTAAATACTAATGACCTCTTTAATGTGCCTACCATAGATCATCCCGAATTTGAGAATCCACCCGATGAAATGGAAATCGAAGTATCTGAGGATGAAATGAAAAGGTGAAGAAAATGGGTAGATAGCCATCCACCTGATCTCATTGTTGGGAACCCAACGGATAGAGTCAAAACGAGATGCATGCATGGAGAAAGCGCATTACTAAGCTGCTATCTTGCTCACACCGAACTAAAGGACATCGAAGAAGCCTTGCAAAGTACAGATTGGATCAATGCCATGCAAGAGGAGTTAAATGAATTCAAGAGAAATGATGTATGGTACTTGGTAGATCGACCGAGACATCAAGGTGTTATTGGAGTCAAATGGATATTCAAGAATAAAACAGATGAAACATGTGAAGTAGTAAGAAACAAAGCAAGGCTAGTCGCCAAGGGATATTGTCAACAAGAAGGAATTGACTTTGATGAAACCTTCGCACCCATGGCACGATTAGAAGCTATCAGATTGTTTCTTGCTTATGCAGTTTTCCAACGTTTCAAAGTATTCCAGATGGATGTAAAAAGTGCATTTCTAAATGGCATTCTGGAAGAAGAAGTCTACTTGGAACAACCACCTGGGTTTGAAGTTGAAGATGAAAACAAGGTGTACAGATTAGCTAAAGCAGTATATGGACTAAAACAAGCTCCTCGAGCTTGGTATGAAACACTGTCCACATTCCTACTTCAATCGGGATTCAAGCGAGGATCAGTAGACAAGACGTTATTCACCATCAAAGTCCAAGACTATATCCTTTTAGTCTAAATTTATGTTGATGATATCATTTTTGGATCCAAATCTGAATTCCTTTGTAACAAATTTAGCAAGCTAATGCAGGACAAGTACAAGATGTCAATGATAGGAGAAATGAACTTCTTCCTAGATTTACAAGTCAAACAATCTGCTGATGGGATCTTAATCAATCAATCCAAATATATCAATGATCTCATCACAAAGTTTGGAGTTAAAGATTGCAAACCAGTAAAAATCCCTATGCAAACTAATGGACAGATTGGTCCTGATGTACTTGGGAAGACAACGGATATAAAACAATATCGTGGTATTATCGGATCACTTTTATATCTAACTGCAAGTCGACCTGATATTACTTTTGCTGTTGGTGTTTGTGCTAGGTATCAAGCTAGTCCACGGGAATCCCACTTGGAAGAAGCCAAAAGAATATTGTGTTATCTCAAAAGAACCATTGAAATAGGTTTATGGTATCCTTGTGATGATAATTTTGATATAACTGGTTACTCTGATTCTGATTATGCAAGTTGCAAGCTTGATAGAAAATCCACATCTGGGACTTGTCAATTTCTTGGAAGCAAGCTCATCTCGTGGTTTTCTAAAAAGCAAACTTCGGTTGCAACCTCAACAACAGAAGCAGAGTACATGGCTGTAGGGAGTTGCACAGCACAAATCTTGTGGATCAAACAACAACTAAAGGACTATGAAGTCTACATGGATGATGTACCAATATTTTGTGATAGCTCCAGCGCAATTGCCATCACTCAAAATCATGTTCTACACACTCGCTGTAAACATGTGGATGTTCGTCATCACTTTATTCGTGATCACGTTGAAAAGAAGAACATCAAGATAAAGAAAATTCATACGGATGTGCAGTGAGCTGATGTTCTCACAAAAGCATTACCCGAAGACAGATTCAAAATGCTTTGTGGAAAACTGGGATTGATAAACCTTGAAATTGGTACAAGTGTTGATAACAGCTAGGTGGTGGTAGGCCATCTGTTGTCACATCTTTAATTTTAAGCTACATATTTACCAATATTCATGTACTGCTAAATTGTGTTTTTGAATTCAAAAGTAAAAACAAGCTGCTTTACTTTGAAAATTTACAGCTTGTTGTTTAGTTAAAAGCACAGAGCAGATCGTTCAAAGAGCAACAACGACCTGCTGTCTATCAACAAAAGCTGCAAGCTACATGAAAGTAAAAATGAGCAGCCAATTGTTGAGGTCAAGAATAGCAGATCATTCAAAGGATGAAAACAATCTGCTATCAACAGCAGCAAGCTACATAAAGTGCAAAATAGCAGCTAGCTGTCATCATCAACTAGAGCAGATTGTTCAAGCACAAAACGATCTGCTAAAGCATTAATCAAGGGGGAATCAAGTTCATTTATTTCTCCAACTCCTTAATTATTTATGTCTAATGATTGCTTATAAATATCATTAATCACTAGGTAATCTCAAACGCCTGTGTGTCAGAAAAAGGTGACGGATAAAGTGCATTTCATTTAATGATGCAGACCTCGATTGGAGTTTCAAGACAATGATGTGACTACCATATGGACGAAACTTGATGGAGTATGAACTTCATTCGACTTTTAGGCGGCAAATAATTAAATCAGGGAGTAATCTTAACCGTTACTTGTTTCTCCTTTCTAAGAATCAATCTGGTCCGTTCATTGTTTACATATATATATATGAATGATTGACTGTTCTTTTCACACTTTTAAATATTCCCTCTCATAAAACCTAAACCGCCATTATTGTGCTTAAGCTCACCTGCAAATCTTCGATTCTTGTTTCAAAAACCATTACAATCATTCACAAAATGGCTGCTTCTGAAGCAAGTTCTTCTTCTTCACAAACACATCCGATTTCTTTATCGGAGATGCTGCACTCAATTGAGGCGAAATTATCGCCTGAGCCTCGTGCTGTACTGGTGCATCATGGGTTTCGAACCTTAGATGTCTTATTTAGCAAAATCGAGGCTTGCAAAGGTAACAACTCTTGAAAAACATGAAATGGATTTCAACACCTCATATGCTTGCTTACTCTTCATGCTCTTCACATATCCTGCTTTACTTATCTATGTGTCCATTATGTTGTATGTGCATATGCTTATGATTTAATCTTCATACTATGGTATATCAACACTTTGTCATCATATAAAACGTTGATTATCAACATACATCTTCACACGCTTAACCAGAATGCATCTCTATCTAGGGTTCCACAAGATCATTACTGCAGAACCAGACTATTTTCTTCCATGACAAATAGCGTTATTTTACTGCTCGTGGATGGTAGATGATCGCGAAGAATATACTGTCAAGATCCCTATTGGAAAGTCCAAAGAGGACAATGTTCGGACTACCGTGATTGAGATGATTCTACAAACTTATCACTTGACTGACGAAGGGGACATAGTGATTGAAGAAATCTCGGATGACCAGATCCAGAGAACTCTAGACATAATCCTTGCTCAACCATTCCAATGGACCGGAAAGGCATTCAACAGATCACTGATGCTAACTTATTATCGTCTTCTTCTCGATTTTGTCCAAAAAGTGTTTCTTGGACACCAAGGAACATACGATTCGGTGACTGCAGGGAAACTCAAGGTTATGACTGCAGTACTCTTCAACCTAAAGATTAATTGGGTGAGATCGTTGCTGAAACTCATTGTTGACGAAGAACAGCAGATCGATGTTCGTCAAGACAGCGATGGAAATTGCACCAGATTGACCATCAAACGACCTCTTTGCCTCTCCACCAAACTCAGCTCAATCATAGTTGGCTTCTTCCAGAAGGATAAATGGCACAAATCTGTCGACTTCAGCAAAGATTGGATATTACCAAGGACAAGACATCAGATGGAGATGTCCTTGGGGGTGGCGTCTCAAATTTTTCTGAAGGTCATTGATGAGAAGATTAAACAGGCACTAATCCGGGTCGGAAAATCAAATCCCGAATGGATAATTCCGACTAAGAAACCCACAATAGATGAAGCAGCTGCAGCACAACTACAAGAAGAAGTGGCAGCGGATCGACCTGCTAAGAGGAAGGCAGCTGGTAATCCCAAACCAGCTGCTACTGCCAAAGGAACTAAGAAGCCAAGGAAAACAAAGAGCAAATCCACTGCTTGCAACTTGGAAGCTGAATTGGACGCGACAGTTGATCAAATAAATGAGCCATCTGCTCCGGAAATACATGAAGATGAAGTGGAAGTTGACATTCACGAGCAGCCCGCTGATGATATTGAGGACAGACTGAAAGGAGCTCAATTACTCTTCCAGCAGCTGCAAGAAAAGGCCACTGAGTTGGTGCTTAAATCGCTGCCTGACATTCGTCTAACTCCGACCACATTCGACATGGCTCAACGTTTCCAAACATATTTAGAAATTCGCGACTGCAAATTTTATATCTTGGAGGCAATACTACTTCTTTTCTCAATCAGCGACTTAAAGGCCGAAGAAAGCAAGCTGCTCAAATACTTTGGATTTCTTGATGTCCCTGACGCACGTCAGTATTTTCGCACATATGTCTTGACCAAGATGAAAGAGGAGGCTTCCACTCTCAATGTCGATCTTGCTCCCCTCTATGCAAGCGAACAAGATTTCTACAACCTCGCAGTGGACCTTCAATCTGGAGATTTTGATGATATCTTCAACTTTGAAGAAAAATCTGTAGAGAAAGAGAAGCCCCGTGATTCTCCTACTTCCACACCCACTGTCGAGATCGCTTCACAAGAACCATCTGCTGTGATGGAGGAAGCAGCACCAATATTGGAACCATCTGCCTCACCCTATGAAGTTGAAGCCGCTGACGAACCTATTGAAGAAATCTTCACTCACGGCACTGCTCTAGATGGCTTCCAATCACACACCTTGGAGGACTTACTTACGAATGGACTTGGACCCAACATGTTAGTAGATCAATCAGTGAGCTCATTCATGCAAGGATTAACAATCGATCTGCTGCGTTGGCCAACTTCGTTTTCTCAGCAGCTGAGAGCGCATTACATACTGTTGAACAAAATGTCCAGCTCGCTCATTCCAAACTATCCGTTTAACTGCATAAGGACTTGGACAACGACCGCGAAGTTTTTGACAAGTTCAAGGAGGAGACAAACAACAAGTTAGCTGTCCTTCAAGATGAGGCCAAATCCTTTGAAACAAAAATGAATGAAGCTGGAGGAAGGATGGTCGCGGAAGTCAAAAAGCACGTCAAACACCAATATGAGGAGATGGAGACAACCACGATTCCTAGCGTGGTTAAAAACGTTCTACCTGCACTACTCCAAGACCAGCTGCCCAAAGCCCTACAAGAAGCTGACGTAGCCACAGGGGATGAAATTTTCAAAATTAACAAGTCCTTTACCGACATGAAGGTTGCTCACAGCGAGCTGGCTGTTAATTTTGAATCTCATATCAAGGATGCCTCCAAGCAGTTCAATGAAGTAAGTGGCAACATTTCAACATTCCTACAATACAAAGAAGACTCCGAAGCCAAGTTCAAAGCACTTCATGATGAAATTGCCTCCCTTCGACTCATAATTTCCAAAGAATTTCTTGATGATGTCGAAAAGGGGGAATGAAAGAAGGTTGTCCAGCCCACTGCCCCCTCTGCTCAACACAAAAAGAAACCAGCTGCTGCCCCTAAAAAGAAGAAACTAACTGCAAAATAGATTGCTGAAGCCAAGCAACTGCAAAAAGAGAATGAAGAAAAGGCCAAACAGGCAGCAGATCGAAAAGGAAAGAAAGTAATGTCGGAGGCTGATGAAGAGAAAGAAATATTTCTGGACGGATACAAAGCGGAGCAGATCGCTGATCCCGAGTTCAGAAAATTATGGAGGGCGGAAAAGCTAAGTCAAGGAAAGACGGGGGCTAAAGATGATAAGGATGAATATCCGGATGAAGAAGAAGATGAACCTTCAAATCCTATTTTCAAATTCTTCGAAAAATTCCAGTTAACGGAGCCTCAAAACTTAACATGGATTCATTCTAAGAAGGCTGCTCAATGGAATAAATTGGTCAAGGAATTTATAATGCAACATTACTATCTCATGGACCAAGATGTTCAAGGAGGTTCTGTGGACGACTTGTTTCGTGAATTTCTTTCCTAACACAAGAATCAATCGTTCATAGAATATCTCTACTGACAGTCGGCAATGACGAACACTCCTCTCACAGCTCCTAAAAAGACAACCCTTGTGTATCCAAGGATACCGGGAACCACAGAAGTAGACCATACTGCTGTTTTGAACGCTATCAACCGCTCTGCTCAAATGATGAATTATCCCATTGATTTCAATAATAAAGACTACCGAAGAATCTTTAATGGGATCTACGCAAGTTTTGGAGTGCCATCGGAATTAAGGCAAAGAGAGATGGTGGAAAGAAGGAGAGCACAGCTGGCTGATCTACAAAGGAGTCAATCTCAATCTGCAGAAAAGGAAAGCCAACCACCTCCTCAAACATGAAGATTTATTGCTTTTTGATTTAGCAGCAAACTGTTAAAAATGCAAAATGTACATGTAACGCTGTTATGTCAATAAAGTAAAGCTTATTTTGAAAAACAACCTGATGACAATATCTCTTTGTCCAGGCAATATTTTTATGATTGTCAAATTATTATTATGCTCTCTAACTGCCTTTAATATTAAAACTTCACGTTTAAAAGAAAATTTTAGTGTGGTTTCGACATCATCAAAAAGGGGGAAATTGTTGAAAACCCCATGAATTTATTTGTTTTGATGATGTTTCTCGAAACTTCACTTTGATGTCTTGTTTATTAGAAACCAGTTAGTCATTGTTATCTATTAAGGTATATCTTAAGTGTAAAAGAAACAGATCGTTTTCTGGTAAATAACGATCTGTCTTATTCTAGTAAGATAGCCTGGACACAATGATTGTTTGCATAACAAGTTTTTCTTTATGTAAGACAGCTGGCTCCTAATATGGAGAACAGATCGTTTTCTTATATTAAATAACGATCTGTTTCACATAGTAGCAGCTCGCTGTCATTTATACTTGTTTTTGGTTTCGACTTCTAGTTCATCTATCTACAGATCACAAATGTAAAAGTAGTTTGAAGTTTCAAACTCACTTATAATGATCTGGTTCTCTAGACTAGAATTAGCTAATGAATAGGAAACATAATATACTTGTAATTTATTACAAGTGGTTGAGCAGCTTGTTCTCAAAATCAACCCGTTGCTCGATACTCCAACAGATCGATTTTCAACTCATTACAAGAGGATGTGAAGCTCGTTCCAAATGAATACATCAACCCGCTGTCATCTCAAGCAGCAGATCGTTTGTTTCAAAATGATTTGGTCTTCTCTACCGCTTATACAACAGATCGTTTTATGTCAAAAACGATCTGGTCATTTCGTTCAAATTGGAAAATCAAAGAGATGGAGGGACATCACAATGAACAGCGAACTGTCATTACATCTAGATCAAGCTGCTCCTCACAATAACTACGGTGGACTGCCGACATACCTAAATTTGTCACAAGTCAACCACTTAGTGTATTGTCACATCTATAGCATACTTTAAGGAATGAAGTATGAGAATATCAAAACTCCAGTACGGTGAATCATTCCCAATATGGCAATACACTGGGAAATCGCGTGAAAGGTGGAAACAACTCTCATTTGACAGCGTGTGTCTCAACAACACTGCCATGCATTTAATGCAGTCATTAATGCGATGAAGAAGGACATCTTCTTCTCCAACGGATAGTTTCTTCAAAGAGGCTATAAATACCACCTTCACTTCCAGAAAGAAGTACGAGAATTCAAGCTATCATTCTGCCATTACTCTGCTAAAATCTTCAAGCTATCATCGCTCAAAACACTTCCAACCATCAAGAATTCTCTGTAGTGTTTACAGTTTTTGAAGATTTATTTTCTAGAAAACTATTTCTACGAAATCCCAAGTTTGGATCTAGATTTGATCCAGTTAAATTCTAAGATTGTAGTTTTCACTCTTAGAAGATTTTTATTCACAAGAAGTTATCTAGACTTGATAATTCTTGTGGCTCGTACTCAACGAGTAAAAAGAAAGGAGAAAGCTAGTAAAGTTTTCGATCTAGATTTGATCAAATCGTGGACGTAGGGACAGTTTATCTCGAACCACGTTAACTGCTTGTGTTCTTTATTTTCTCTTTACATCATCGTTATCTTCTTCATACTCTTGCTCATAAATCTTGGTTAATAATTACTTCAAGAAAGAAAACGTTTTTCACATTAAAAGAGCATTAACCACCATATTCCGCACACAACTTTAATCAAGTTTAAATTTGTTGTTATTATTCTTGATTACTGTTTTTTACGCATAAGGCATTATTTGAGTGAGATTAAATCTTCCTGATAAGAAGATTTGTTTTACTACTCTAAGCTATCTTAGTTATTAAGTGTGCTTAAACCTTATACCTAAGTTTAAAACAAGTAAACCCTAAAAGTTTTAATTGGTGTATCCCCCCCCATACACCAATCTAGCTCTTTCGGGACCAACAACCTAAATTAAACTTTTTTCAATTTAAATCTCATTATAAATGAGAGTTTAAAATGAGACTAAAATATTTATTATTTAGTATTACGAATCCTTATCATTAATTATTCTAAATGAGCTTATTATTGTTATTATTAAACCTTAAGATAACTATAATAATATATGTAAGTGTGATAATTCAATTATATTAAGAAATGAATAATTAAATAAAACAATTGATATTCAAAAATATATCCTAAAGACTATTATTACCGACTGAAATGGAAGAAAAAGAGATACAAAAATCTGTCATCAGATTTTTCCCAATCTAGCAAACAAGAAATGAAAATATATAGATAACTTCCAAAATATGCGGTAGGTTGAGTGTGGAAATGCTTTACACAAAGTAAATAAAGGTATTACATGTCAATCACCCTATAATTCATAATATATAAAGTATTGAAACCGGATAGTATAAATCAAAGAAGAATAAAATCAGAATGTGAACATTTGAGCACTGGACTCGATAGAGAGGAGGGCGGCTGGAAGAAATGAGGGATAGCAGGAGCTGCCACATCCAATATTCCTGAACATACAGGAGGAGATAATTAGCAAAATACTTATTAACTAATTACCAAGGTTAAAACCATGAAAGACAAACTCAAACTAAAATCCACTGGGTTTACTACTACGCATCTCACTACTATATAAGGAGTAAATGGCACAATAAAAGGAGTAAATGGCATAATAAAATCCACTGGGTTTACTACTACACATTCTCTTGACCCAAGTTTTAATTAAATTATTATTTTCTTACTGCATGACACAATAAAAGAAGTAAAAAAGTCATGGTTTGAGGGTGGTTAGCAAACCTAGGTCATGACATTCCATGACTTTGCTATTTATTTTATTTATTTCACTGTTTTATCTTATTTGCATGACTTTCCACCAAAGTTACACATTCAGGATTAAGGTTTCATAGACTAACATTATGGGCTGAGTAATTAAGAATGAACCAATTTAATTAATATGATGGGCCAACTAAATAAAAGGTATGGGCCGATAAGTGATACTAATGGGTTGGTGGTATTAGATCATGTTTGGGCCAATTTAGACAGAATGTGGGCCAAATTTAAATTAATTGAAGTGAACTGAATTTAAGTATCATATGTATTGTCCTGTGGGCTAAGGGAATTAATAAGAATGATTGATCTAATTTATTTAGTTGGACCAAATTAAATGAGCTAGTTAGCATTTTTAATTGATCAAGACTTTGTTTAAATGAGACTATGCTCAAGAATGGAAATTTTTTATTAATGAACTTATAAAATAAGATTTATTACTTAGAATTTAATCATTATAATTGATTAAATTTATAAATCATACTTAAGGTATTTTAATTAAGATTATTCCGACTTATAAGAATTTATTTAAATATTTTGATTTAAGGATCAAAATATTAAATTAGAAATTTCCTTATTATTATACCCAACAATTATTTATTTGGGTATAATGAATAAAATTAGAATAACAAATCGTAGTTTGAATTGAGAAATCAACAACGACACCTCTAGAAAATAATTACGATACTCAAATAATAGTCGAGTTAAAGACCCGAAAATAATTCTCAAAATAGTAAAAGATAATATTTCCTTACACTTAGAAAATATTAAATGTACTCGGAAATTGTATCTCACTTGAGATTTATTTAAAGATTTCGACGAAAGGTTGGATCCGAGTCTCGAAAATGAAGCCATCATCAGTCGAGACGAAAGGTTTCACTTACAATGACTTGACAATTATATTTGTATGAGTGCGGTTTCGACACGTGTCTACTGATTACTTTTTTACTCAGTCCTGCATGTATTTCTAAACGTGCAGGTTAAGCAAATGACGAAGGTGGGGTGCTACGTCAGGCTTTTTGTCGGTCTCTTAGCAGTTGACTCTTGGATGTTCTACGTGTCTTCACACATGTAGAACTTTCATCAATCCGAATAACTTTTTGTTGCTGGCGGAGATCATTATGTAATGGACTCAAGACTTCAGTCTCTTTTGATATTTGTGGTTATGTATTGAGCTTATGACTCAAGTTCTTCCTATGTCATTTACGTACAACGAATCATTAAACTAAGTTATGTGATTGTTGTTCCATTCGTCTCTATTCTACTTCTCCATTCTATTCACGTTTCTTAAATCCCTCCCTTAGTCACGGTTTCCCAGGTTCTACTATCTTTAGTAGAGCACGGTCGTGACAGAGTGGTATTAGAGCATGAACTCAAGAATCTTTCTTTGAGTTTAGTCTAATATTGTTTCACTAGACTAATTGAGTGAGTTGACAAAAGTCTAGCACCCCAGCATACCATGCTCCGTAGAAGGAAGCAAAACGCCTTATAGAAAAGTTTCCGAGTGTTGAGAGATAAGAACGATTCTCTCACACTAAGTTTAAATTTTCAAGAACTTAGGATCTTTTCATTGCAACCAAGGAATCATTTAAATGCATGATTCCTTAAAAGAGAACATAGATCACAACTTAGAATGAATTCTCTCGAATCTCTCGATGAAGAGAACGAACAAGAAGAATCGTAAAAATATCTTGTTTTACTTATCAAACTGCGGCGAGATTAAATAACTATCATTCTACCGCTAAATTAGAACTTAAGAACAAACTGTAAATCGGTTAACACGGATGTAAGTATCCGAGAATAATGAATCTTAAAAGAAGAAAAATTTATTTCTAAAAGGAAGTTGTACCCTAATAGCTTACCAACAAGTAACAATTAAACCCAAGAACACAAGTTGGCTCAAACCGGACCATAATAACTTATAGAACAAGTTAAAACTAGAATATCTTGAATCCTAATTACGTATATTTTCCCTATAGATGGCAAAGATGATTTGCACAAACCGGATACGGTTGAGCACACGAGCTACTCCCGCTTTGATCCTCTTTGAGTACCAGACATACACGCCCTGCCTAGGGGATGATTTAAGAGAGTTCCTATAGCATTATGGGAGGTTGTGGGAGGCAGCAAGGCCTCACGGAGCCACAAGTATCTATAGGATTATGCGACTGATTACACTACTGCTCACCAGCTGGCAGGGATGGGCTCGTATGATCGCGGGAGACTACATTCGACCCATTGGCCGGAGTTTTGATAGGGGAACTAACTTCCCGAGGTTCATGGCCACCATCCACTATTTCTACAAAGCTTACGGCCGTGCACCGGAGGGCCATATATCCAACCTGGGGACTTAGTCCCAGTATGCGAGGTGCCACCCATGTGGGCCCCACTACTACAGTCATACCTTCCTACCGGAGTCATTCCCCTTGCTCCTACTTACAGCCTCCTTGACCCTAAGCCAGCTCCTGTGGTCCCAGGACGTCATGACGTCGAGGCAGGACCCTATCACCCACCGGGAGAGCGCTGAATACCATCGCATGTTCCACACCGACGCTCATACAAGAGTTTTGGAGACACCACGATACCGAGGTGGATCCCTCACGCCCAACTATCAAGATCCGACGACCAACTTCGCCTCACCGACCCCCAGCTACGGGTTTTGACTCAACGACTCGTGAGGACCTGGCCAATAGGGGGTGATAGCAGGGGAAAGGCCCCAGTGGTGGCGGCTCCAAAGGATGATCACCCTCGCCTTTCTGTATCCTGAGACTTCGCAAGATCGGGACCTACACCTACTCCATATGATGAGGGTCCCTCCCGGAAGAGGGAGTTATCCCCTGACTTCGAGGCACTTGATGCCAAGATTAGGAAAATTCTCGAGGAGTTGGAGAGACCTTTATGATTTGGAGAGGAGGACCCAGAGGAGGAGCCCAAAGAGGCTCCGGAGAGCGACTCATGGGAGGAGCCCGAGGAGGCACCATAGTGCGATCCCAAGGACGAGGCGTGGAGTGGGCCGAAGGAGGAGTAGGAGGTGCCACCAGACGAGGATTATTTTAGCTGCGTGACCCAGGAGTAGTTCAGACATTTTCTTATGATGTGCTCATCAACAATAGACCACATATGTAGGTCGTTCTAATGTTAGATTTTTTTGGCGGAGATGATGATCCAGTAGGGACTGTTCCGTACTATTGACATTTCATTATAACATTTTGACAGCACGAAAATATGGTAGATAGTGTTCGTGACTTAGTACCTTAATAATGTGATGCCATTCTGGAGAGATGAGCATCATACCATGCACTTATATAGTATGTTATTGAGATATGATTGTATTAGACCTCGTCGAGGCAACTATGGGTGAGATTTTGACAACCTTAGAGGTCTACTTCTATATGTGTGATATCTTTTATGTGTTAGCTGTACAATTATCATTTCGCAACTTCATATAATAACAATAATAAGTAAGATTTTATATATATGTGTAAAAGGAAATAAGCTACTTATCTCACTCTAGTAAACAAAACCACCAAAGTATTACCCTACTAAGATAAAGACCGCCATGTTAACAGAATGCCGCCAAGAGGATGCCCGAGAGGTAGGGCTAGAGGACAGAACCCGAGAAATGTAGAAGGGAGACACGAAGTAGAAAGAGAGGTAAACCCACCACTCCCACCACCTGGGAGGAGAATCGAGGTGCTATTCCTCTAACATAACCCACCCACCTTCAACAGGTTGGGTGATCTGGCAGAAGCAGAAGTTTGGGTGCATTTTACAGCGATCGGCTTCTCCCCACCGACCCGAAGAGGCTCCAGAGAGAGACTCAGAGGAGGATCCAAAGGAGGAACCCGAGGAGGCCCCGGAGTTCGATCCCGAGGAGGAGGCGTGAAGTGAGTTCGAACATTTTCTTATGATGTACTCATCAGCAACAGACCCATATGTAGGCCATTCTGATCTTAGTCTTTTGTAGGCGGAGACGATAATCTAGTAGGGATCGTTCCGTACTATTGACATTTCATTCTAACATTTTGACAACACAAAAACATGGTAGATAATGTTTAGTGACTTAGAACCATAATTTTGTGATGTCATTCCGGCGAGATGAACATCATACCATGTACTTAGATAGTGCGTTTGATCGTACTATTTTAAACACAAAAATAGGTTAGAATAGAGCAAGTAGAGTATCGTATCCACGAGAACTGATAAACGAAAACACACTAAGTAATTCACGTAGAGATCCAATTATTATCTAGGCAAACAATAATATAAATGTGATTGAATCAATGATAAACAGAATAATAAACAAATGATAAAGAGAAGACTCTAGGGATACTGCACCGACACTAAATCAATTAACGGATTTGGCAATTAAATCTAATTACCATATTTTAATCCTAATGCATGTGAAGGTTTGCATAAATAACCACATACTCCCGGATAGGTTAGTCTATGATAGTGGACTAATTTAATCCCTATCTCCGCTAGGTCTCAAGAGAATTAAATCAGTTACAAAACGCGCACAAAGAATATCTTCCTACAGTTCTCTTATCTCCGCTAGGTCTCAAGGGGAAACATGTATTGTGATATATGAGATCGGTTATGAATTTAATTTGGGATAAGAAATCAAAATCATAACTTGTATGCAATAATAGTGGCCGATTATCAAAGCATGAGAATTAAAATCATAAATCACAAACAAACATAGGAAGGAAAATTAGGAATTAAAATGAATCCATTAATCAAAATAGGTCTTAAAAAAATCCCTAGACTCTCAAGGTAATTAGCCACACATCATGAAACTAGAAACTAAAGATAAATAAAGTAGAATGAAAAATCCCTTTGTAGAACTCTTGATCTTCGGGTTGTCAATCCTTAATCGCGATCTCTCCTCCGAGATGTAGAAAACTAATCTAGAATTTAAATCAAAGTGAAAACAATTGTATGGAATGAAAAAAGAAGTCCAGGGCTCTAGAATGAAGCTCTTATATAGTGATTTGGGTGTGAATGAGAGATAAGGTTGAAATTCCTGTGAAAATAACTGAAAAACGAGGAAAATGCGCGACTTCGGCGATCACCGGCTGGGATCACCGAAATCATGCCCAAAAATCACAATTTCGGCGACTGCCGAAGTGGTCGCGTAAGTATTCCCACAACTTAGGTGACCAGATCGGCAGTCGCTGAAGTTGCGCTCCAAAAATCACATTTTCGGCGACCATACTGTTCGGGTCGCCAAAGTCGTATTGTCCTGCGCGCAGCGATTTTGTTTTGGCTCATTCTCTCTCGTTTCAACTCCGATTTTGGATCCGTTTGTGGCTACGGGCTCCTATTGAGATGAAATTTAATCCTTTGCTCTCCAACCTTGATGATCACACTTCTTGTTTATAGGAAAAATACGTATTTATGCTTCTACTAACGATAAACTTGATTTCTCGTGCCCCTACACTTGTGCTTTGATCTTTGATTCACTTCTTGGCCCGACACGCATTTTGGCTCGTTTTTCACACCACTAGGATTCAAATCAAGTCCTTTTCCACCAAAACCTACAAAAAGGCATAAAACATAACAAAACGTAAAACGAACATAAAATACTAAAACAAATAAAATAAGACATGAAATACTCCAAAATCCGATACGAGATGATATCAATCACTTCAATAAAAACATACAAAATGAGTGTTTAATAGCGTTATTAAGCTATGATTGTATTAGAACTCGTCAAGGCAAGTATGGATAAGATTTTGACGACCCTAGAGGTCTACTTCTATATGTGTGATATCTTTTATGTGCCAGCTGAATAATTATCATTCCGACCCTTCATATAATAATAATAATAAGATTTTATATACACGTGTAAAAGGAAATAAACTACTTATCTCACTTTGGTAAACATAACGACCAAAGTATTTCCCTACTAAGATAAAGACACTCATGTTAACAGAATGCTGCCAAGAGGACGCCCTAGAGGTAGGGGTAGAGGACATAACCCGAGAAATGTAGAAGGGATACACGAAGCAGAAAGAGAGGTAACCCCACCACCTGGGAGGAGAATGTAGGTGTTATTCCTCAGATAAAATCCACCCACCTTCAACGGGTTGGGCGATCCGGCGGAAGCAAAAGTTCAGGTGCATTTTTCGGCGACCAGCTTCTCCCCACCGACCCCCAGTGGTGGCTGCTCCAGAGGATGATCACCCTCGCCTTTCTCTGTCCCGAGACTTCACGAGATTGGGCCCTACATCAATTCCACATGATGAGGGTCCCTCCCGGAAAAGGGAGTTATCCCCTGACTTCGAGGCACTTGATGGCCAAATTATGAGGATTCTCGAAGAGTTGGAGAGACCCTTACGATTTGGAGAAGGGGTCCCAAAGGAGGAACCCGAAGAGGTTCCAAAGATCAACTCAAAGGAGGGTCCGGAGAAGGTGCCCGAGGAGGCGTGGAGTGAGCCGAAGGAGGAGCAGGATGCGCCACCATACGAGGAGTATTTTCGCTTTGTGACCCAGGAGTAGTTCAGAAATTTTGTTATGATGTACTCATCAACAACAAACCATATATGTAGGCCATTCTGATGTTAGAATTTTGTAGGTGGATATGATGATTCAGTAGGGACCGTTCCGTACTATTGACATTTCATTATGATATTTTGACAGCACGAAAACATGGTAGAGAGTGTTTCGTGACTTTGTACATTAATTTTGTGATGTCATTCCGGCGAGATGAACATCATACCATGTACTTAGATAGTACGTTATTGAGCTATGATTGTATTAGACCTTGTCGATGTAACTATGGATGAAATTTTTGACAACCCTAGATGTCTACTTTTATATGTGTGATATCTTTTTTTCATTAGCAGTATAATTATCATTCCACACCTTCATATAATAACAATAATAATTAAGATTTTATATAAGCCTGTAAAAGGAACTAAGCTACTTATCTCACTTTGGTAAACATAACCACCAAAGTATTTCCCTACTAAGATAAATTCCCCACATGTTAACAGAAAATTGCCAAGAGGACGCCCGAGAGGTAGGGTTAGCTAACAAAACCCAAGAAATGTAAAAGGAAGACACGAAGAAGAAAGAGAGGTAACCTCACCCCTCCCACCAACTGGGAGGAGAATCGAGGAGCTATTCCTCCAATAGAACCCACCCACCTTCAACTGTTTGAGCGATCTTGAGAAAGCAGAAGTTCTGATGCATGCTCGGATGACCAGTTTCAGCCCACTGACCCCTTGCTACGGGTTTCAACTCGAGCCTGATGATGGTTCAACTAGTGAGGACCCGGCCAACAGGGGATGATAACAGGGGAAAAGCCCCAGTGGTGGTTGCTCCAGAGGATGATCCCCTTCGCCTTTCTTTCTCCCAAGACTTCGCGAGATCGGGCCCTACACTTACTCCACATGATGAGGGTCCCAATCGAAAGAGGGATTTATCCCCTGACTTCGAGCACTTGATGCCAAGATTAGGAGGATTCTCGAGGAGTAGGAGAGACCCTTATGATTTGGAGAGTAAGACCCAGAGGAGGAGCCCGAAGAGGCTTCAGAGAGCGACAAAGAGAGGGATCCAAAAGAGGGGCCCGAGGAGACCCCAGAGTGCGATCCCGAGGAGGAGGCATGGAGTGATCCGGAGGAGGAGCATGAGGCGCCATAAGACGAAGAGTATTTTAGCTCTGTGGCCTAGGAGTAGTTTGTTGGGAACCCTAAAGTCTTAGTGTTAATGATGGTCTTTCGAAACACACT
>JAPKLX010000198.1:262515-385047 GCA_026898415.1 Leonotis leonurus | reverse complement strand
CTTTCCATAAATCAAAGATTGAGTCAACCTTTCCTATATGGCAAGAACAGATATGATGGAAACCATTGATTGGCAATATACCATCTATCTCACACTAATCAACAACGGCTAGAATTTCAAAATTCAATGTCTATATAGTTGAAGTCAAAAATCTGGAAATATAGAAGAGAATACACACGCGAGCTATACTGCAGTTATACTTTCAGGCAATCTGCATTCCAGACTTAGAGCTTCAACACTCTGTGATTCAACATCACACCAACCACCTTGATTCAAGTCTGTCTTATCGAGAGAAAGAAGATCACCCTGCTAGCTAGTAGTTTTCTAGTGGTAACGTAGAGGTAATCTGTTGTAAAGGGACACGACCCTTCATTCGTGCATAAGTATCATTCTAGTTGTGATTGATACTTGTGACTCGTTCTCCACGAGTATAAAGAAGCAGAGTATCCTAGTAGTGGATAATCTGGTCTAGTTTTTGACCAGATCGTGGACGTAGGGATTTCCCGAACCACGTTAAACAACTGTGTGCTTTTATATTCCTGCATTTTAATTTCAGTTGTTTATTACTCCAACTCTCTGCACTATCATCCATCTGCATCTCAATCAATCTCCTTAATCAATCTGGTTAATACTTAAGGTTTTCTAAACAAGAGCAATCTTTTATCCACCATTATTCCGCACTCACTCTACACTCAGAAAGTAATAAGATCACTCTTATTATCAACTAAGTGTTTCACTAAGAGAGTAATCTGTTTGGACTAAATCAGCTATTGATCTGCATATCGATCTGGTTAGTCACTGCCGAGCAATTTCTCATATAGAATAGCTTGAACTCTCTTATAAATTGTCAAGTAAAACTGAAAAGTTAGTATTTGGTGTATTCCCCCCCCATACACCAAACCTTCCTCTTTCGGGACCAACATAGTTCGAACATTTTCTTATGATGTACTCATCAGCAAATGACCACATATGTATATCGTTTTGAAGTAAGACTTTTGTAGGCGGAAATAATGATCCAGTAGAGACCGTTTTGTACTATTGATATTTCATTATGATATTTTAACAGCACAAAAGCATGGTAGATAGTGTTTCATGATGTAGAACCTTAATTTTGTGATGCCATTCCAGAGAGATGAGTATCATACCATGTACTTAGATAATACGTTATTGTGCTATGATTGTATTAGACCTCGTCGACGCAACTATGGATGAGATTTTGACGACCATAGAAGTCTATTTCTATATGTGTGATATCTTTTATGCGTTACCTGTATAATTATCATTCCGCACCTTCATATAATAACAATAATAAGTAAGATTTTATATATACGTGTAAAAGAAAATAAGCTACTTAACTCACTCTGGTAAACATAACACCCAAAGTATTCCCTACTACGATAAAAAAAAACTCTCATGTTAACAGAATGTTGCCAAGAGGATGATCGAGTGGTAGGGGTAGAGGAGAGAACCGGAGAAATGTAGAAGGGAGACACGAAGCAGAAAGAGAGGTAACCCCACCCCTACCACCACCTAGGAGGAGAATCGAGGAGCTTTTTCTCTAACTGAACCCACCCACCTTCAACGGGTTGGACGATCCTGCGGAAACAGAAGTTCGGGTGTGTGCTTCAGCGACCGACTTCACCCCACTCACCCCAAATACGAGTTTCAACTAGAGCCCAACCATGGCACGACTCGTGAGGATCCAGTCTGCAGGGGATGATAGCAGGGGCAAGGCCCTAGTGATGGCTGCTCAAGAAGATGATAACCCTCGCCTTTTTTCTGTCCTGAGACTTCACGAGATCGGGCTCTACACCTACTATACATGATTAAGGTCCCTCCTAGAAGAGGGAATTATCCCCTGACTTCGAGGCACATGATGTCAAGATTAGGAGGATTCTCGAGGAGTTGGAGACCCTTACGATTTGCAGAGAAGGACCCAGATGAGGAGCCCGAAGAAGCTCCGGAGAGCGACTTACAGGTGGATCCGGAGGATGTGCCCGAGGAGACCCCGAAGAGCGATCCCGAGGAGGAGGCGTGGAGTGAGCCGGCGGAGGAGCAAGAAGCATCACCAGACAATGAGTATTTTAGCTTTGTGACCTAGGAGTAATTCAGACATTTCCTTATGATGTGCTCATCAACAAAGGACCACATACGTATATCGTTTTGATGTAAGACTTTTGTAGGCGGAAATAATGATCCAGTAGGGACCATTCCATACTATTGATATTTCATTCTGATATTTTGCCAGCACGAAAACATGGTTGATAATGTTTCATGATTTAGAACTTTAATTTTGTGATGCCAATCTGAAGATATGAGCATCATACCATATACTTAGATAGTACGTTATTGAGCTATAATTTTGTTAGACCTTGTCGAGGCAACTATGGATGAGATTTTGACGAGATTAGAGGTCTACTTCTATATGTGTGATAACCTTTATGCGTCACATGTATTATTATCATTCAACACCTTCATATAATAAAAATAATAAGTAAGATTTTATATATACGTGTAAAAGGAAATAAGCTACTTAACTCACTCTGGTAAACATAACACCCAAAGTATTTCCCTACTAAGATAAAAAAAAACCCATGTTAACAGAATACGGCCAAGAGGAAGCCCGAGGGGTAGAGGACAAAATCGGAGAAATGTTGAAGGGAGACATGAAGCAGAAAGAGAGGAAAACCCACCACCCCTCCCACCACCTGGGAGGAGAATCGAGGAGCTATTCCTCCGAAAGATCCCATCCACCTTCATCAGGTTGGGCGACCCTACAGAAGAAAATTTTTGGGTGCGTGCTCCGGCGACCGACTTCACCACACTGGCCCCCAGCTACGGGTTTCGACTCGAGCCCAACGATGGTACGACTCTTGAGGACTCGACTAGCAGGGGATGATAGTAGGGAAAGGCCACCCTCGTCTTTCATTGTCCCGAGAATTTGCAAGATTGGGCCCTACATGATGAGGGTCTCTCCCTGAAGAGGGAGTTATCCCATGACTTCGAGGCACTTGATGCCAAGGTTAGGAGGACTCTCGAGGAGTTGGAGAGACCCTTATGATTTGGAGAGAATGATCCAAAGGAGGAGCCCAAAGAGGCTCCGGATATCGACTTAGAGGAGGATCCGTAGGAGGTTGCCTACGAGACCCCGGAGAGCTATCCCGAGGAGGAGGCGTGGAGTGAGCCGGAGGAGGAGCATGAAGCACCACCAGGCAAGGATTATTTTAGCTCTGTGACCCATGAGTAGCTCAGACATTTTCTTATGATGTACTCATCAACAACGGACCACATATGTAGGCCCTTCTGATCTTAGACTTTTTTAGGCGGAAATGATGATCTAGTAGGGACCGCTCCGTACTGTTGATATTTTATTTTGACATTTTGACAACCTGAAAACATGGTGGCTAGTGTTTCATGTCTAGGTACCTTTTGTGATGTAATTCCGGAGAGATGAACATCATACCATTATACTTAGATAGTACATTATTGAACTATGATTGTATTAGACCTCGTCGATGCAACTATAGATAAGATTTTGATGACCCTAGAGGTCTAATTCTATACATGTGATATCTTTTATGCATTAGCTGTATAATTATCATTATGCACCTTCATATAATAACAATAATAAGTAAGATTTTATATATTCGTGTAAAAGGAAATAAACTACTTATCTCATTCTGGTAAATATAACCACCAAAATATTTTCCTACTAAGATAAAGACCCCCAATCAAAATGTCACCAAGAGGATGCTCGAGAGGTAGGGGTAGATGACAGAACCTGAGAAATATAGAAAAGAGACATGAAGTAGAAAGAGAGGTAACCCCACCCTTCCCACCACCTGGGAGGAGAATCGAGGAGCTATTCCTCCGAAAAAACCCACCCATCTTCAACGGGTTGGGCGATCCTACGGAAGCAGAAGTTTGGGTGTGTACTCTAAAGCGCATATTCAACTTTTTGTGATGTACTGACCAAGAGTGCATGACGTGCGTTTCTTTCCAACTTATTGGATCTGCTAATTTTTGGTTGGAGGCTAGGAGGAAAACTATGACCCCAGAGCAACTAGAAAACTTGACTTGGGAGGAATTCAAGGCAGGAATATACGAGAAGTATATTCCTAAGAGTTATCGCTAGAAGAAGGAGATAAAATTATATAATCTGAAGCAGGGAAGTATGTCGGTGACAGAATATGACCGAACCTTCTGTGACATATCCCGATACGTACATGAAAAAGTAGATATCGATGAGAAAATGGCAGAGAAATTTTGTGTGGGTCTAATGCACGAAATTAAGATGACATTAGCAAGCCACAGGGGCCTGTCACACCCGTAGTCTCTTAGTCATGCTCTCAACATCGAAGCAGCTATGCCGGGAGAACGACAAACACCTGCACTACCACCAACATTCTCCCTAGCACCATCCCAGAACTTCAAGGGAAAGCGCTAGTGGGAAGATAACTGAGTCAGTGCGACTCCAAGATAGCCCTTGTAAGGAAAAAAATCATTCCCACAACTTCGAGAAGCCGAACTCAATGACTCAGATTGAGAGATACCCACAAAAGTTTCCTAACTGCCTGAAATGCAAGAAAATGCATGTTGGAGAGTGCCGAGCCAGCAGTGACGACAGCTTTGTCTGCAGCCAGAAAGGGCACCTTGCCAGAGACTGCCCCACCAAGCAGCATGGAGTGAGCTCTAGACCTAATCAGTCAACCCCAAAGCAGTATGTTCGAGTCATACAGGCTCAACCCCATGCTCGACCACAACAACAATAGCTACGACCACATCCACCACTGTCACCCCAGTACCACCAATGCCAGCCTCAGGGGCAACCACAACAGGCTCGAGCATATGCAATGAAGCAGAAGCAGTCTGAGGGAAGTCAGGAAAATCTGACAGGTATGGGAACACTCCTAGATACCCCAGTGATAATTTTATTTGATATGAAAACTTCTCATTCCTTCATTGCTAAAGCTTGCATAGAGAACCTAGAGTTGAAATCAGAACTTGTAGAGACATCTATGAAGGTTTCTTCACCTTTAGGAGGAATCACCACCATCACTCATGCTTGCTCGAATATGAGCCTGAACTTAGGATCTATTAAGGTGCTAGCAAACAACCTTAGCATTATTCTGATGAACAACGTTGACATAATCCTAGGAATGGATTGGCTACCTGAAAACTATGCCATAATCCTTAATGAGAGGCAAATCTCATTCCGACCCCCTGGAAAAGAACCCACAAGTTTCCACGGGATTACCATGACTCGAAAGAAGTCAATCATCTCAGCTCTACAAGCCAAGAAATTAGTAAAGAAAGGTTTCTTAGCATACCTAGTGTTCTTGAGTGGAGAAGTTGAAGAGGAATGGAGAATCGAAGACGTTGTCATCGTGCGAGAGTACCCAGATGTGTTCCCGGAAGAATTGTCAGGCCTGCCACCGAACCGACAACTGGAATTCACCATCTCTAGAGCTCGGATCAACACCAATGTCCAAAGCACCCTACAGAATGGCCCCGAATGAGTTGGAAGAACTCAAGATCCAACTCCAAGAACTCCTAGATTTAGGCTTCATCAGACCCAGTGTGTCCTTGGGGAGCCTCTGTACTATTGAGGCCTGAAAAAGATGACTCTAAAGAATCGGTACCCTTTGCCACGAATAGATGACTTGTCGACCAATTGAAGGGAGCAAACGTCTTCTCGAAAATCAATTTGAGACCAGGCTACCACCAGCTAAAGATCCGAACAAAAGATGTCCCTAAAATGGAGTTACGAACCCGATATGGTCACTACGCATTTTTGGTGATGCCGTTCGGACTAACCAATTCACCCACTGTGTTCATGGACTTGATAAACCGCATCTTCCACCCATACCTTGACAAATTTGTCTTGGTATTTATAGATGACGTTCTGATCTACTTTAAGAGTGGAGAAGAACATGAGAATCATCTGAGAATTACCTTGGAAACCCTCAGAAACGAGAAACTTTATTCCAAATTCAGTAAATGTGAGTTTTGGCTCAACGAAGTAGCTTTTCTCGGACACATCGTGTCTTCTGAGGGGATTAAGGTAGATCCCGCCAAGGTGGAAGCAGTGCAAGGATGGAAGACACCCACCACTCCTAACGAAATACGAAGTTTCTTAGTATTAGCAGGGTATCATAAGAGATTTATGTTTTATCCATTTTTGGTCTCATTTCTCTCGCATTTTAGATTCATAATGTTGATTATTATTGTCCGGATTGATGCTTTGGTCTTCTATATGTTGCATTGTAGGTTATGATCGACAAAAAAAATGGAGTAGCAAGACTCGAAAAGAGAAACGAGACGGAAAGGCGTGAAAAAAAAGGAGTGAAGACATTGCGTAGGGGTAGTGATCACTACCCCCATCGATTTTCCCATAACAGAACTTGGGGGTAGCGAGCGCTACCCCCTAGCGACCGCTACCCCTTGGGAGATCACTATGGACAGAACGCACGGGTAGCGAGCGCTACCCCCTAGCGCCCGCTACCCCTTCTCAGCGTATTCAAGACAGAACGCAGGGGTAGCGAGCGCTACCCCTTCTCAGCGTATTCAAGACAGAACATGGGGGTAGCGACCGCTACCCCCTAGAGCTCTCTAGCCTGACGGATTTTTCTTTATCTATTTAAACCTCCACCGCGATGCAGAAGAAAAACTTCTGCTACACATTTATTTTACTTCTAGTCTAGGATTTAGACCACGAGAGAAAACACTTTTAGTCTAGATTTTATTTCTCGTTCTTTCTTCAATTCAGTTGTGGATTCGTTCGTGACTCAAACCCGGAGTACTTTAATGCAGTATTTTTACTTTCTATTCATGAGTTCTTTTACTGCTTTCTTCATTGCTTTATGATTTATTTCCTTTCTATTCTTTATTGATTAATTTTCAATTCAGTAATATAAATCTTTCAATCATGTTAATTAATCAATGCAAATCATGTTTCAATTCAGCTTCCTTAATTTATTGTTGTTAGATTTAGGATTTAATTACTTTATTCATTTTCACCTAGATCATTAATTAGATTAAAAATCCAAAACCCTTTCTTTTTCATTGCTTTATGTTTGCAACATAGATATAAGCCCTGCTTAGCCTTCCTTGAGAATACGACTTAGGGTTAACTTATTAATATACAACGAACTCGTACTCTTGCGAATAAGTTGACCCTAAGTCGTATTCTCAAGGAAGGCTAAGCAGGACTTTATCTATGTTGCAGAACATAAAATAATTAAAAGAAGAAGTTTTGATGTTTTAACTAATCTAATTAATTTATCTAAGCGAATGAGATTGAAGAATTTAAAATACGAATTACCTAGGCAAGAATTAAGAAAACAATTAAACCCTAGATCTAAGAATGAAGAATTGAAGAAACGAAATTTAAACATGCCTTGAATTGATTAATTAACATAATTGAAAAGGTTTGGATAAAGAATTGGAAATTAATCAAAAGCAGAACAAGAAGAAAATAATTCATAAAGCATTCAAGAAAGCAATAAAAGAACTCACTGATTGAAAGGAAAAATAATGCATTAAGAATCACCGGGTTTGAATCACGAACGAATCCACAACTTCGAATTGAAAGGAATGAACAATTAAAGAAAAACTAAGCTAAAGTGTTTTCTCTCGTGGTCTAAACCCTAGACTAGAATTAAGAACGTGGTGTAGAAGTCGCTCGTCTGAAATCGCGCGTGGAGGTTTAAATAGGAGAAGAAAATCGCGCCAGGGTAGCGCTCGCTGGGGGTCAGCGAGCGCTACCTTAGCTCGCTGCATACATGGCAGAAGCAGGGGGCTAGCGAGCGCTGGGGGATAGCGCTCGCTAGGCCCCCTCGCTGGTTGAGGCTTGTCTGCAAAGGGGTAGCGCTCGCTAGGGGGTAGC
Organism: Leonotis leonurus; assembly: GCA_026898415.1. NCBI lineage: Eukaryota > Viridiplantae > Streptophyta > Magnoliopsida > Lamiales > Lamiaceae > Leonotis > Leonotis leonurus. The sequence goes on along the minus strand of JAPKLX010000198.1, from coordinate 377,159 downwards.
GAGCGCTACCTTACTGTTTTGTCTTCTACTGATTTCAGGGGCCAGCGGTCGCTAGGTGGTAGCGACCACTAGCCCCTAGTTCTGCCTTGTCCAGCCCTTTGGCCCAGCGAGCGCTAGGGGCTAGCGCTCACTGGGTCTATCTTCAGTCAAACCCATAATTTAGCTCATTTTCTTCGTCTTTTGGTCTCGTTTCTCTTGTCAAGGCTCGTTAACCATTTTCTGTCGATTTTTACCTACAATGTAGCACATGAAAAACCAAAACATCAACTTGAACAAATTATGAGACCATACATACAATGGAAACGAGACTAAAAACGTGTAAAACAACCTCCCCACACACAATACCTTGCTTGTCCTCAAGCAAGTCTAAGCTCAATAGAATACGGAGATTTCAAAACAAGAAGCAAGTTTAATTATGCAACAACAATCAAATTCATCACGAGTACTCAAAAAGGATCATAAGACTATACATCAATCACCACTACGTGTTTCCTCAAGGGTGCAATTTCAATTCGATCAAACTCAATAACAATAGCATCTGGGTAATTGTGGACAGACTCACGAAATGTGTCAACTTCATTCCGATAATGATCATATATGGTTTAGATAAGCTAGCCTAGTTGTACGTCTGTGAGATCATATGTTTTCACGGTGTACCAGTATCGATCACCTCAAATTTTGGATGAGTTTGCAAAAAAAAAAAAATCTTAATTTCCTTAAAATAAATAACAATAGCATCAGCAGCCATTATTCATCCCAATGTGACATCTATTTTGTCCAATGTTCTTAATGTGGTTGGTCCATTGTTCTAATTTTTATATTGCATCTATTTTTTGAACTTGGAGTCTCGATCAGCAGCAGCAATAGCATGAGCTTTATGAATGAGTAACAATAGCATCAGCAGCCATTATTCCACTAGGTCCAGCTCCCAAAAGTCCTCTACTGGTACAAAACCACTTGCAAGTACCACTTTGATTGGCTAGCCATTGGGACCAACGTAGTTGAATAGATCCCCAAGAGAAAACAGAGCAAACACACAGAAAATTCGGCCAACCAGCTGTCAACAGACGCAAAGAAAAATGCTGAGATGTGATTTTAGAAACATAATCATCAAAGAAGATGTCATATTGTTAACTATAAATAGATAATGAATTTTAGTACAGGGTAATATCAACATGAGTTTTCTAAATAGGAGTTAATTTGTCCACAGCTCAGCGGATATCATCAGAAGAACATTGAGCCCAAAAAACATTCTTGTGACTAAGATAAATAACTACTCCCTTCCTCATCAAATATGTTCCTAATTTGACCCGGTGCGGATTTTAATGTAGTGTTTTTAACTTTAATGATGATATGTAGTGAGTGGAATGAGGGTCCACTTGATATATTGTTTTAAAGTGTGTTGTGTGTAGTTAGTGGATTTTGGGTTCTACTTAATATATTATATTAAATTGAGTTGTGTGTAGAGAGTGTGGTGGGTCCACTTACTATAAATGAAAAGTTTAAAATATGAAGAAATTTTGTGCACGGACAAAAATGATAAAATAGGAAGAAGCTTGGTGGACAGAGGGAGTATTTCCGAATGGACCAATAAATCCTTTAACTCTAAATCTTAATTTCACTTTTATTTTTCAGAAACAACTTCATCTCTCAAATCTTAAATCCTTGTGACTAAGATAATTCTTGTAGTCACATATTGTTGCTATTATTTAAGTTCCTGGGGGTAAAGTGAAATTTTCAATGTTGCTTATGTTGTATTATAAAAGACTTAATATTTGTTCTTTGTTCACTCTCTTTTGGATTGTGATAGAAGTTTGAGTTGAATACCATGAGTTTTATTTGACAATGTGATTCTCCGATTATTTAATTAGGGTGGAAATTAAAAATACACCTTTTATAAAGATAGATGAATTTTTTACCCATTTCCTAAGTGTACATGTCAAAAATACCCATTTTTATGTCACTGTTGGGTAAAAACCACTTTTGGTATTTTTGGTACTGGGTTTTGTAACAATATACGGACTAATACACTAAATTTGAAGTATATTGGCTGGAAATATTCCTCGTGCCCAATACTGAGTCCCTTTATAGGACAGTGGGTCTGGTCTAAACAATGCTACGTACTGAAGATTTATTTTACTAAGTCTAATTTAATGATTCCCAGTAAAAATTCCCTATAATACTGACTGAAATTTTAATTGATAACCAGTGCTTTAAAATGGTATCAGAGCCTTAGGTTTATTAAGGAATTATATTTATTTATTGCATTTAATTATGTTCCTAACGGAGGAGACTCCAAGAGAAATATGGATCCGGACACTTGTCCGAGATGCTTGGGTTACAGGAATTTTCTCCGATTATTGGAGATTAAAGATCGCAAGTACCAAGAGATATATCTCTCTTTGGCTAACAAGTTAGATGAAGGGATTCACGATCCTTTATCTATAAACGAGAAATCTAGGATCCTCCTCAGTATGAGTAGATACCAAGATCTACAACTAGCAACCCTTTCACTTCAACGAGAGGTGAACCAGCAAAGGGAAATGGGACATTCAACCCATTTTTAATGAATCAAGACAGGAGGGAGACCCCGGCCTTCCGAGAAATCGACCCCGACATATCAAAATTCTCGGTTGATTTAAGGGAGATCCAGAAGACGGTACAAAATTACGGCAACCGCCTAATTAATGTACCCCAGGAGATAAAAAGAATATCTATCCAACAAGATGACATTCTAACCATCTTGAAAGATATTCAAAGTCGAGTTGACAAATTGGAGAACAGATCTCTTCCCGAAAGAAGGAAACAGATGCTATTCCCCGAAGGACCAAAATATCCTTTACCAGTAAAGGATAAAGGCAAAGATCCTCAAGTGGAGAGATATGTACGATTATTTCAAGGTGAAAAATCATGAGTAGCCTTGAAAGAATCGGACTTGAAGATCTACAAGAGTTAGCAGAATCTTTTGCTAACATGAAGGTGGTTGATCTCAAGATGAATCAACACCAGCTGGTGGAAGGACATACTGCGGTACCATTAAATCAGCAATCACCACCACCACTTGAAGAAGTCATGAGAGAAGCTCGTGATTTCCATGCCGGACCCTCATATACTGCGACGGTACCGGACGAGGCCATATTGATGGAAAGAACTAGAAGAAGGCGACAACCAAGAATCCAAGATTCACCGGTTGGGAAAGCCACCCTTGATCCTATCCATCCATATGGAGTAATGCTTGATCTTGATGAAGTTAGTTTCAAAGGTCGAGAAGCGGTGATTGACGAATGGGGAGGAGCGATGCGAATTGCAGCAGCAACTCTCGACGTCAACAAAGAAGGACTGGTTAAGATTCTTGAAACTAGTCTCGCAGGCGTAGTAAAAATCGCCTGGGAAGGATTACACCTCGAAATAAGAAATCAATGCTTTGAGGTGGAATCCTACACAGAGATTATCCGAAGAATGAGTGTCCTCTTCAAAGACCATTTCATCGGAGAAGGATATTACGAGGGATTCGATAGAGAGAAAAGAAGAAAGTATCTATTGGCGTTATATAATCTAAGACTTACAGTCTTGGATCCAAAGGCGCTAAATAAATTTCCTCAGCTCTTTACGATCTACCAGCATCAGTCAAAAGCTGATGAGACGATTGCGAAGGAAATTTTCTTCTTAAAATTTCCGAGCCCATGGAAGGAGATGATGATAAGAGATTATATCCCCAAGGGCAGTGACAGCATCGCCAAGAGGATGTCTTATGTACATCAAAAGCTTTCAGAGTGGTGTCAACAAGCCACTGCTCAGAAAAATCTGAAGAAGCTGCGAAGAATCAACAAAGCAGCTCACCTAAACTGTGAAGATAATGATCTTCCAGTTGTTATTGGAGGCGAGCCATCAATAACAAAAAGACAAAAGAATAGGTACCAACCCTATTCCAAAGAAAGAAATCCAAGAGGAAGATCTTGGAAGCCAAGGACGATGTGGTCTAGACAGAAGGCTAGATCATACAAAACTGGACAAAGAAGCGGACCAGCCAGAAGCAGGGGTTCGTTCTAAGGAACCAGTTCAAGAACTCCAGCAAAGAAAACTTTTAGAAGAGCTCATACCAGAGCTAATGAAAGTTTTAAAGATTGTAATTGCTGGACCTGCGGAGCCAAGGGGCATATTTCAACAAATTGCCCAAATAACGAGCAGAGAGGCATGCGGAGGTTCGAGTCTACTCCGGACATCGAAGATGCCATATACTACCAAGAATTGGTTCAAGTGTACCAGTTTGAAGATATACCCTCAGACGAGAGTATATATGAGCAAAAAGAGATTCTTAGTAGGGATGGAGATTCTGATGGATCTACAGAATCTTCAGACTGAAGCTGAGTCTTGTCATCAGGAGAAAGAGGATCGAACTGGATTTTCCAGTCGAACGATGATCTCGCCAAACCTGATCGACAAAATCATGAAGAAAACCTTGAACATTCAGAAGTATCAAGGTTTTAATGCCAACAACCTAGACGAAGTTCTAAGGAATTTCAGTTTGGGAAGAAGGAAACATCATATCGTCTACGGAATCACTAGACGAGAGATGTCGCTTCCGATCGAGTTTACGGGGAATCAAGTGGAGATGCAATTGATTCCAGCAAGCGACATACGTGAGGATTTGGAGAAACTTAAACCAGAAATTGCCGAAAAGATGAGATGGATTCATATCGGGGCAATTCAACTGGTTCTCAAATCCACGATGTTCACAGGAATTGATGCTCCAATCGACATAGCCATATGTGATAGGAGAATCAGAAACTTACAAGATTCGGTGATGGGAACCATCACGGGGAATCTTTGTGCAGGCCAAGTTGTGGGAATTGTATATCCTAAGATTGCATACAATCTCAACGACTCGGGTTTCAGTAAAGCTCTGACGCTATATCAGGACTTCAAGAGGAAGGAGTTATTGGATGAGGGGAATACACCTTATTCGATAACATATCAGATTTCGTATGCACTTTCCAACTCCCATCATACGGAGTTATTCTTGGGAAAGCCTTTTATCGAAATACCTGATATCTTCAAGAAGGTGACTACAGCAATTGGTCCCGATAGAATGGAGATTCCACAAAGGAGGGAGGTCAACATTCGAATTCAAGAGAGGCCAGTCATAAGACATGATCAAAGTCTTAAGATAAGCTCAGGAAGACTATCTTTCCAAGGAGATAGAATTATATCTCAACCCTTTGGGAGGAAACTTATCCAAGAAAGTCAGCCCCAATTCCCAGGGAATCCTCAAGTTTCAGTCAATCTGAAATGTCCAGAGGGATGGAGAGGGATGACAACCAGATTTGATGCTACAAGATGGGAAAATAACTTTCCATGTAGTGTCTTATATTATCTCCAGCAGCCGGAGGTTAACCATTACAATGGAACCCTTGACTTAGGGGGTTTTATGGTAGAGGTTAAAGGCAGAGCAGGACGAGAAGATGTTCTGATTCTAGGGAGGGATTTTTTGGAAAGATTCAAACCCTGGAAACCGATGGACCAAGGGATGATGATTACGATAGAAGAAAGACGACTCCTAATCGTATGACAAGTCCTTTCTCGATATACATTCCAGTGGGAGTGTTATATGAAAAATATAAGGCAGAGTACTTCTCGGCCTATATTGATTCAGGTGCAGGCATATGCACAGCAAGAAGGGGAATTTTCCCAGAAGAAGTTGAGGAGAGTTTACCTCAAATTGCTGGCCGAGATTTCTCTAAAAGAGTTTTACTCTTATCCAAAGGAGTAAAAGAAGTGGAAATATTAATTGGAGGAGCGGGACAAACACCTTGGTATAAGGTTAAAACTCCACCGATGTATTTTCATGATACGGGAGCTGATGTTCTGTTAGGAAATAATTTCATACAGATGTTCAAACGATACACGCAGGACAATGAGCGAAGAAGATTAGTGTTCACAACCAATTGTGAGCATAAAATCATTATTCAGAGACTGAGGAAGGCGTTTAATCGACAAATTCCCGTAGCCTTTCGCAGCAAGCGTGGTGATATGAATGATGAAGGCAAACTTCGTCATCCAAAGATGAAAGATCAAAGAAGATTTGGCGAAGCAGTGCTTAGCTGCATCCGGGAGGATGATCTTCAAGAAGAGGAAATCCAGATCCTTAAAGAAGCTTTGATTTCTAACAAAGAAATTAGGGTTGAAATGCAGGTGTCCCTTGCCGATGTCAAAAGGAAGATCTCGAGATGCTACAATGAGAATCCTTTGGCCTGGTGGGAGAAGAACCAACTCAAAGCAACCTTAAAGGTGAAGCCGGAAAGGGTGCATGAGTTCGTGAGATTCAGACCTATCCTGATGAACTTGATTGATCAGAAGGATATGAGAATTATTATCAAGGAACATCTTGATATGAAGTTGATCGAGCCTGCTAGTTCACCTTACAGTAGCCCTGGGTTTCTGGTAAGGAATCATGGTGAGATCAAGCGAGGTAAACCTAGACTTGTCATTAATTACAAAGGGATTAATGATATTCTAGAGTTTGATGGATATTTTATTCCAAGTAGAGATCACCTTATTAACTGCATACGCAATGCTAAGGTCTTCTCAAAGTTTGATTGCAAGTCAGGTTTCTACCAGATTCGCATGGAGGAAGAAAGCAAAAGACTTACAGCTTTCTCAACACCACAGGGGCATTTCGTTTGGAACGTAATGCCAATGGGGTTAGCTAATGCTCCCCAGATTTTCTAGAGAAAGATGGATAATCTTTTTAAAGATTATTTTTCTTTTATGTTTGTCTATATTGATGATATACTTATAACATCAAAAGATATGGATGAACATATCAAACATCTTGATTTATTTGCAGATGTTTGTTATAAAGAAGGATTAGTGCTTTCAGAGAAGAAGGCAGTAATTGCGACCCAAAAAATGGAGTTTTTGGGAATAGAGATCGATGAGTCTGGAATAACTTTGCAGGATCATATTGTGCAGAAGGTCCAGGATTTTCCAGAAACATTAAAAGAGAAGAAACAACTTCAGAGTTTTCTGGGAGTTGTTAATTTCGCAGGAATGTTTATCAAAGATCTTGCGAAACACAGGAAGGTCTTTAGTAATCTACTAAAGAAAGATGTTCCGTTTATATGGACGGAAGAACATCGACAGGGAATGGAAAAGCTAAAGGAGGAATGTAAAGATCTCCCAAAGCTTTCTATTCCACAGGATGAGGATGATCTGGTCCTCTATACAGATGCGAGTGATCATTGGTGGGCAGCAGTCCTCATGAAGATCACTCCTTATGGAGAAGAACCTTGCAAATATTGTAGTGGTTTATTCTCAGAAAATGAGGCCATCAGATGGCATATCAACGAGAAGGAATTCTTTGCAGTAGTAAAGGCTTTTAAAAAATGGCCTTTATTTTTATTAGCAAAGAAATTTACTTTAAAAGTTGATAATACACAGGTTAAAGCTTTCCTAAGAAATAACATAGCATCAAAACCTGAAAATGCTAGGTTACTTAGATGGCAAGCTTTATGTCAATATTATATTTATGATATTGTCGTGTTAAAATCTCATGAAAATATTCTTGCAGATTTTTTGACAAGAGATGGAGCCAGCTGAGATTAGATCCATCATGCTAGCCTAAAAGCATCTCTGAGAAAATTTGGAAATGCTCTTGGAGAAATGGGACGAGTGCGTTCTCCATGCCGATCAAATGGGGAAGATGCAAGCTACCAATAAGACGAAAGTCTCTGGTAGGATACGAGCCAGTATGCTGACCAGTACTCAGTTATGGTCGGCTTTGGAAAAGCCAATCCTGCGGGCTTCCAGAAAACCTCTGGAGATAGCAGAGTTTCGTGTTCCGGCACCTAAACCGGTAGATGGGGATTCGAATACCCCTCTAGCAAGTTCTAAGTCAGTGGAATCTGAACCACTGGCCCAAGGAAAAGATGATTCTAAGGCTTCACCGCCTGAAACATCATGTCAACCCTCCACCTCTGGGGAAAAAGAGGGAGAGATTAGTCTCAGGCCCATGACAGGCAAATCTGAGTCTAATACTAATTTGATTATTTTCTCCTCTGCTGAACAGGTTTATCAGGCAAACTGGGAGAAATTACTTACAAGGATGGGTATTAATCCAAGCACTACTAGGATTGATACCTCGGGGAAATATCCGAGGGTTTGGATGATGCTCGGATCAAAACCCCATGAAGTCAAACAATGGTATGAATTCGGGGCACTCGCCTCAGTTTATACTATGTCCCCATCATTTCCGGAGATAAAGGGTCTACCCCGATGGATCCAGGAAGCGGTACATGATACCTGGGCAAACAATGAACAACTTTGCCGAGGAGATACCTTGGAGCTGTATTTCATCAGTGCAGCCCCAGAACCAGCAGGGAAGGGGAATCATGAGGCCTTTCATTACATAAGGCTTCGAAGACCCCGAATGGATGCCTTTAACCAAATTAAGGCACCAACGAATGATGTTCCAATGATCGCCTCAATCTCAGATGATCAAATCACTACCAGGCGAGCATGGGGATTATGGGTCTGTCTCACAGAGATGGACAAAGTCAAGTTTCCATTCAAGTTCTTTCAGAACTCAGCAAATGGATCATTCCTGTTAAATACCATGACAGGGAAAACAACCATGTTCGCAGAAGACGCGTTCGAACGAAAAAGAACTCTTCTGTGGGAAAACAAGATGGCGATGAGTAAAGAGACTCATCGTAATTCTGCAATATGGCTCATGTTGGCCACTGGGAGTCCAGGATATGTTCGGATTGTCCGGTCCAGCGTGAACCTGAGTTCGGAAAGGGCTTCTTACCCAAACCAGATAAGAAGAAGTTCCGAGCCCAAGAGTATGAGGAGACGAAGACTCCTCCAAAAGGAAAAGGCCTAAGGGGCCCTCCAAAAAAGACAGGTGGCCGACAGAAATAAAAAGGCCATGTGAAGATAAAGCAGGAGATGCTTTCGGTAAAAGAAAGCATCTGATAAAGCAGCACCCACCAAAAAGAAAACGACAATGGTGGGTGGAAGAAAATGACGTTCCACCATAAAAAGAATCGTCGGTGGAATAAAAGGTTAAAAGAAGGACCACTAATTCAAAGAAGGGGTCCAGCCACTAAGAGATGTTTGTGTCGGCAGCATTATCCGGACCTAGCTTCACGTGAAGAAGCATTATTGACGGATAAAGCATCCGAGGCAATTATTGGAGGAGGGAGGAGTCTTCCAACCTCCTATATAAACAAGCCATTGGGGAGAGTAGAGATCATCGAAAATCCTCCTCAGCTTTCTCCACAATAAACATTGTATAATTTCTTTCATAGTGGATGATAGTAGTTCCTGCTACCATAGGTAGCTAAACAAATTAGTCTCCTCCCTAAAGGAGATCTAATTAGTATGTAATATATATTTATAATTCCTTAATAAGATTTGGGCTTTTGTTCATCCTCTTCCAGATCTATATTTTCTTTATTTTTACCAACAAAAAACCTATACGCCCCGAGTAGGAAACGAACGAGGGCTGTGCTGTGAGCTGTTGAAGGAATCTGCGTCTGGAATCCATAAGGTGCTCCTGGTGGTTGGACGTGGTCCCTAAAACTTCCGGTAGATACGACCCGACGGCTTATTGGTCAAAGAATGTATGAATAGTTGGTATTAATATAGAATTTATTTATACGGAAGTGTGATGGGCCTGATATACGGTTACAATTGAAGTTACACTTACAATAGGGAATGTTTATGCCAAACCATTAATGATTATATATGATCTTGAAAAAAAAAAAAAAAAAATTGCTTGGACCGCCCACGATGGACCGCCCACTATTCACGGGAGGTCCAAGAGGGTTTGTATAGTTGTTCATGCATTTTTGGATTATGATCATGTATCTAATCATTAATTTTGGATCATTTATGATTTTTTGATCATTTATGATTTTTGTGGATTTTATGAAAAGATTAAGAAAAATGGTAGTTTTAACATGTGTACAAAAGAATTGGGTAAAAACTACATGTGTTTTCTCAAAAGGGGTAATTTTATGAATTTGCACATTTAATTAATACATTTTCTCGAAATGGACTCTCTCTCTCTGCCCCATTGTCTGAAGATCTACTCGTTTACTTTTGTTATAGCAGTATTTGTTTTTTGATTTTCTTTATTTTTCTAAGATTGTGTTTATGCGACAAGTTTGTATTAACATTATTATTATTATCATTATTATTATTATTTCCTTCTTAGTAGGGATATCAATTGGTTCAACTCATTCGGTTTCGGACTAATCCACTCGGGTTGTTGGTTTACTCGGTTCGGGTTCAATCGAGTTGAAATTTTTTCGTGTTGAAAATGTACAACCCTAACCTTAAACTTTCGATTTTCGGGCTAGCCCACCGGGTCAACTAAGCTAAAATATTTATGAAAATGTTTAAAATATATGTATATTTTTTATTAATTTATATTTTAAAATTTACATATATATGAAATATATAACAAATAAAATAAATTTTTAAATATAGTTAAATATTAAATTTAAATATGAGTAAATTTAAAGAAAAAAGGTGATGATATTGAAACAAAATTGTCTCATATTTATTTTTGAAGTGGTTAATTAATTGATGGATATGAAAAACACATTTTTTGTATAGAAAGTCAAATATGTTATGTAAATAATTAGTATTTTATTTTTTCATTCGGTTAATAGGGTCAACCCACTCGATTTTCGGGCTAACCCTATCGGGTTCGGGTTGTTTTCGGTTCAATCCATTCGGGTTTAAAAAATATTTTGGGTCATAAATTTTCAACCTAACCCTCTTCGATTTCGGATTGATCTTCGAGTCAATCCGTACTTTCAGGCCAAATTGTCATCCCTATTTCTTAGCTTACTAGTTTTTACTTTCGAAGATAGTGAACTTTGAGATTTAAGTTGATTGTGAAGTGTGTATTACTTGATGCTGCTTTTGGAATTTTTTACCTTTTGAGATTCGTAGCTTTTGGAGCTTCAATTTTTAGCTTGTTTTATACGTTTCTTGTAATTCGCAACTTTAATTGGTATTTAGTTATGTTTTAATGAAAATAGTTGTATTGATTGTTTGATCTGTAAATTAAAATAGAGATCGACTATTTTTTATGCACCATTTGTTCATAATAAGTGTATTATGGAGGAGTGAGTATGAGTTTTAAGAAAAGCTATGATGTTACGTGGTAATTAATAGTCTCAGACAATGACACTAATACACTAATTAATATATTTACATCCTCTATGATAAATTCTCTTGACACTTGAAGAAAGATGTTTTGGATGTAAGACGATCTACTCATCTCGAGAAAGACAAGCTTGAGACGAGCATTAATGTGCGTAATTCTTGGTTAGCAAAAATGTGTGAAGTGGTAAGGCTATGATGCATTGAGCCTCAGAAAAACATATTTATCGTAAGTAGAGATCTGGACAACATGCCAACCTCGCAAAGGAAAGGTAGGTCGATGACGCCGTGAATGAGACCAATCCTAGTACATCTCAAGTCTAGGTGGAGCTTGGGAGGATAAAAACTTAATAAAATGCAAAGAATGCTAAAAGGGATGGTTCAGATAGTTGCAAATATGAACTTGAAGGTTTATAGATTTATCAGTTAGCTTGGGACACACAGATGAGGCGATGCAAACCGTCAAAAAGATATGGAGATGATTATTTGTTTGGTGTATGCACTCAGTGTTGCCAAAGAGACTGATCACCACGAACCTAGTGGTGAAACATTGTTCCATATTGTTCTTTTTTTTTTTGAATCAAAATGATCTACAACTGGAGCAGCTAGTTGTCAAGACAATTTTCTTCACGGAGACTTAGAGGAGACCATTTACATGGGATATAGCCTAGATGTTTTATGTTGCCAAATAACAAGAACAATGTGTGTCTACTGAAAAAATCTCTATACGGGCTGATATAGGCATCAATGCAGTGATATAAAAAATTTGATGAATATGTGCTCAATATTGATTATATAAAGTCGATGTAGGCAGTAGGATAGTTGTGTGGACATGAAGAATACTGAGAAAACTAATACTTCCTATCTTTAGCTATACGGTTGATGACATGTTGATTGTAAGTATAAGATCAATAGAGATTGATTTATCTAAGAGAAAGTTACATACCAATTTTGAAATGAAAGTGTTCTGGTGTGCGAGAAGGATATTGGGTATAAATACCCTAATAGATAAAAAGAATGACATGAAGATTCCTCCGACACAACACTTTAAACTTTCAATCACGAAAATTATGCATAAACTTGAAAGAAACTTGAAAGGAAGGAGATTTGCAAAGTCCCTTAACAAGATAGAAGTTACAATATTATCTATTAGAAAATTCGGTGATACTTTATCCTGAGACATATTTTATCAAAGATATTATATTAATTTTATTATAAATATGCACTTGAAGTATCGTATACTACAAATGTATAAGTTAATTATGCAACTGTAAGCATCAAAATATTTAGATGTCAAACTTTAATGTGCCCAATTTTTTTTCCTTCAGCACATCCAAATATAAATTGACTACAAAGATAGAGCAGTGAAGAGACTTTAATACATAAAACTGATATCAAGTAACCACGAATCCTATACTAAGCAAAACAGGTTACAGCAATAGACCAAGAATTTACCTAGAACAGGGTACCTAACAACTCAAATTAAACTACAGTAGAAGCACCAAATTCGTAGCTTAAAAGCATCTCATACTAGTGAACAAAGTCTAAAGAAGGGAAAGACAGCCCAAGAAGAAGCTAAAGAGTCTACCGCAGAGTAGTAGCACACTCAGAGCAGCCCCCTCCGTCTCTTGTAGTCGCTGACAGTCAAGGTCAATGCATGTCTCCTCCCATCGTTATCAGGCACTTTAACTCCGAGAGTAGCTTCAATCATCTGCTTTCTAGCCATATATCCAGCCTGGGCTCCTTGTGGACCCCCAAACTTCTGAAGCACAGCTAGTGATATGGGCAACTCAAAATTATGCAGCATATAGGATTCAGTCCCTTGATCAACTGGAGCACTTGTGTCCACCAGCTTGCCAGCATCAGCTGCTGCTTCAAGGGCCACGGCTGTAGCTTCCAATCCAGCCTCACCAAACACTGGAAGCGCTGCAGCAGCAACTGCATTACCATTTGCAGCTTCTCCTCCTCCGGCGCTGTTTGCCACATAGTAATTCCTTGATCTAGTCCACCTTCTAGAGAAGGGATCATATCCGGCCTCTCCAGCTTTCAACCCAGTGTTGACCAGCCTCATTTCTGAGGCATTCTTGAAATTCTCAACCCGGTTCCTCCTGTTCATTTCTGCCAGTTTAATTGCCTTGGAATCTTTTACCTGTACCTGGCGACTTGACTCCAGTTCTTTTAGCCTCGCTTTTATCCTGTCCACCTCTGTGTCATCCTCATTATCCTTGGCTACTTCCAAAGCTCTCCTCAGGCGATCTTTCTCCGCTGCAACATTCAATGGCCTCCATGTGGCGGATTTTTTCTCCTGCAACATCTGCTTTACAGTGGCTGCAGAGTAGACAAATGTATTTGTCTTCTGAATTGCATCCTTCTTATCCAGAACCTCTTGTTTCGTAGGCAAGTGGCCACCACTGCGCTCAACTTCCCTAACCCACTGATCAAACTCCTCCTTTAAAGGAGGAGAATCAGAAATCATTGCCATCTGCCACCTAGCCGCAGAGCTCTCATTGCCCCAAACCACATTTAGGTACTTGTATGTGGTCTTGTTGTCAAGCTTATACTGTCGATCAGGGTCTGTAGCATCAACATTCCGAACCACACAAAGCCTGTAGATAGGACCAGACCTTGACTTTCCAATTCCAATGCGAACGAAACAGCCCACAATCAGCTCATCAAAGAAAGGCTCCATGAACCACTTTGCCAGTTTTGACCTGCGAATTGTGATCTCCTTGATGTCTTCAAATGTTGGAACCTTGGAATCTGACGAAATCTTGTCATCATCACTATCACCCAATCCACCATCACCAGTTGAATCCTCGTCACTCCGGGATCCACTCTCACTCCTGCTAGGACTACTCAAGGTTGTAGCAGTGAAAGATCTCCTCTTCACAGGTGAATATCGGCTACCAGACCCTTTAGCTGATTCTCTTCTTCGTTTTACCAGTTCATCCAATGCACCAGCCCTTTCAGCTTTCGAGCGCATGCTGCGAGTCGGTGCTTTAGGGGGACTTCTTTTCCTATCTTGCTCTTTCCTTTTTTTAAGCTTTTCTGTCAAATCCCGGTCACTTCTCTTGGTTGCACGGGTTTCTAGTATCATTTCTCGTTCAAGCTCTGTAAGCTTCGATAGTTTTTCCCTATCATCTTCATCCTTGTATAAGTCACTCCCAACAGAATCATTGTCACTGTCACGATCACGGCCATAATCATCACCACCTTCTTGACTACTACGGTCATCATCTCTATCTGCAGGGTCCAACCTTTTCTTTAGAGGCACCTGTGAACCTGATGGCTTTCTATTCGAATAACCACGGTCGCCATCTGAATCGTCATTCTTTGAGTCACTTCCATCATCGGAATATGAACCTTTTCCCCTCCGCCTTGATGGAGGAGATGAATGTCGGTTCCGTGCAGGAGTACTTGTCCTTCCTGCTGCCTCAAGGAGTAAATTCTCTAAGTCCGTCATTGAAACCTTATCACCTATTATGGACGATTCGATCAATGAACAGAAATAGTAAACTGATACAACTGTCAAAATTGAAGCATACAAATCCAAGATAACATATTTCCACACAGAGTCCTTGACCTACTTACTGAATATTAATTACCAGAACTTAACAAAAGCATAATAACCAAAATACAGCTGAGAGAAGCTAATGCATTTCACATCTTCAACAATCAAAAACAACACATCATGATACAAAAGCCTCAAATTTATTCTTAAGCAAACCAATGTATAACACTAGAAATAATCGAACAATATGAACTTGACCGTGACACGAACAATATTTATTGATTCAGGGAGCAAAAAATCAGTGTAAAATACATTACAATATATATTTTCAGCGTCAAATCAGATATTCAGAAAGAGGGTGTATTTTCATTGGGTAACAAATTCAGATAAAAAAATGAGCTACAAACCAACAAAAACCTCTATTAATCCCCGGAGAATTCAGCTTCCAATCTCATAATGAATCAGAAATGACGAACCAGAATCGAAAAACACATTGGGATTTATAAAAATGTATAGTTTACCGTATGTATTCCAAATCTACAATGTATGCGCAGATATCGTGGCAAAGAGTGCTATACAATGTATGACCTAGCATGCGAGATTAGGTCAGGAACTTATGAATTCGGGGAGTTGGTGTATTAAGGGTTTTCAATACGAAAAACGGATGATAATGATAAAAGAAAAGGCAGAATTATGCAGCAAAAAAAGGTTTGAAGGTCAGGAAAATTGTGCGTGAATAATCATACAAGTTTTCGTCTCAACAAATAATCATTAATTACCTGAGCCTTCCGAATTTGATTTTCTTCGAATTGGCAGAGAGGGGATGAACAGTCAGAAGCAGAAGTAGAAACGAGCGGGATAAGGGCTCTCACCCTTTTTTCTTTTCTTGTTATTTTTTATTTCTTCTTATGCATTAGTTATGGAAGTGCGCGCTTTGCATTATTTTGGAAAGCCCGAATATATTTTTATAAAGATGAGGCCCGAATATTTTTTTATAAAGAAAAGGCCCGAATCATAAAGCTACTTAGATTGATTTCTTGGGATAAAGTTAGGGTTTAATGCCCCCTATTATAATATTGGATATGGAAAATGTTCATGGATGAATATGTATGTGAAAAATGTCACATTCAATACATATATATAAATTATTGTGAGACTCAAAATAAACAAGACATGTAATTGTGGAGTCAAAGTAGAATTGATTCTCTTTTTTTACGGTAAACTTGACATAAAAGTTGATTAACGTGATAAATATGTGTAGTTGAATCAACCTATTATGGATCATACGTGGACGATAGTTGGAGTCTGCGGCTCTCCCAGAGTCCAACATAATATTGGAACATTCTATAAAAATGACATTCGTTCATATGCATTTGAAAAAAATATACTAAAGTTATCTCATATTTCACGAAAAAAAAAATCATAAACGATGTCTAAACACGTCCGTGGTATGGAATTTTCAAGTGAAATTAAATCTTCTACCTAGGGGTGAGCAGTGCGTCGGACCCGGACCGACCTAGGACCGAAGACCCGAATTTTTTTTAAAAGGTGGACCGACTCGGACCGAAAAAACCCTTTGGACCGACCCCGGACCAACCCAGCCCTGGACTACGGGTCCGGTCCGGGTTCGATCCAACCCGAAAAAAAATAAAAAAAAATTATTTCTTATTATATATATTAATTAAACATATTTTACTCTTAAATATTCTCAATTTACAATAAAAATATAAACCAAAAATCAATTTATCACATAATAATTTATTAATTCAATCTCAAATTCATAAACAAAAATAAGTGTGAAAAATATTTTATATTTTTCTTATTAAATATATATAAAAATATTACATATATTTATTATTAAAAATAAAAAAAAATATATTTTTTATTTGTATGTCGGTTATGGGTCTAATAGGTCTGAACGGGTCTAGACCCGGACCGACCCGTTACTTCATCGGTCCTAAAAAAAAGACCCAACCTGGACCGTTGCAATAGATGGGTCGGTCCAGACCTGAACCGAACCCACTGGTCCGGGTCGATTTTACGGGTCCGGTTTGGGTTTGCTCACTCTTACTTCTACCCATTCTTCAATTTATCTACAATCATCTCATTATGCCTCTACAACTCTAAATGATGCCTCCTCTCTGACTCCTCTAAACGAGCATTCATCCTAGCCTCCGACTTCAGATAACGAGCATACATCATAGCCTCCGCAGTAATCATCTTAGATTGTATGATGTGGCGAAGTAAATCATGATTTTTTCTATGGCCAACACTATTACTAGATGATGAATTTGCATATGGTCATTTTTCTCTAATGCGCTTTTTCGTGTCACATCGTCGTCTTGGAATTCTCAATGGCGACACAATAGCATCGAATGATTCCTCAATCACAGGATTCCCAACATTTCGTGTCAAACGTAGACCCTCAACATTAATTTGTAAAATGAGGCCTCTCACTCGAGGCAACCCGTTGTTCGGCTCTCATAAGATGACAAAGATGCTCAAGGATTATGGTATCAACAAAAAAAATTTCAAGTTCTTTTGTGACAATAAAGGAGCTATTGATTTGTCAAAGAACCCAATGAATCATTCAAGGCCAAAACATATTGACATTAGATACTACTTTATAAGAGATTTGGTGCAAGAACAAATCCTTGATATACAACAGATATCCACAAAGTCCAGCTACCCAATATATTCACCAAGCCACTAGATGACGAAAGATTTGAATTTCTTTGTAATGCCCTGAGATTGTGCACTATGTAAGATCAACTATTATAGTTTTGGGCCACTTGCACTCTCATTAATAATGGCGCGTCAAATCAAATGAAACCACACTAGAAGATATTATAGAGATAGGAGGATGTCTCCAGTTATAAGACCATGTTTATTGGTGACACCCAATTGGGTGTCATATGAAAAAGACAAAAAAAAAATGATGCAATAATAAATTAAAATTAAAAGAAAAAGCATGACACTCAAGACCATGGGTTGGTCATCCAATCTTGTTTTCCAATTAGGTTATCCAATAATATGGTGTCACTTGGCACCATAATATTGGGTACTCAAATATATTAATTTTAATTTGTACTATATACTAATTATTTTAAATAATATTAATCAAAAATATAAAAAATATATTAAAATTCATGATTTTAAATTCTCTATAAATAGAGTAGCATATTTATATTTTTTGAAGCACAATCAATTTTCATTCATTTTCTCACATATTTCTCAATATTTCAATTTTATTTTATTACCCAAATCATGAAATAAATCCGTTGTTTATTTTATTTGGCACTAATAATTAATATGTAATGTCGTTTATTTATTGATTTTGTAATTTATTATCTAATACATCTATTTGTATTTTGGTTTATTTCATTTCAATTATGTATCAATTTCATATGTATTTGGTATTGAATTAATAAATTTATTGTTTATTTTAAGTTGATGAAATAATTAATTATTATGATCATAAATTAAAATTTTAAATAATAATTATATATAATTATTTATTTTAAATATAGTGTATATATATAATATACAATTAATGAAAATAAAAGATAAATATTTTATAAGAGTTGGTGTCATGGATAAAGTAGAAAGGTTGTAAAAATGGATTATGTTGTGACAGATTATGAAGGTGGTTGATAAAGATAGTGTAAGCTAACCAAATTTGATGAAATACATTCCCTTGTGACAGATGATTTAGTAAACATAGTATTAGTATGATGATGTGACATGCACACATATCAATATTTCCACTTCTCAATACCCTTGTGAAAATGCGCAAAATTCTCTCCACATACAATAATTACATTCAAATTTTGAAAAGAAGTTAAAGTCATATCTCACCTCACCAATACATTTCTCAAGACTCCATATCTGAATAGACACATTTCGCTCCAATGGACAAAGGGAAACTAAAGCTCGTCGAGGATTCATTTGAAACCGCCATGAATCAATTCCCAAACAAATCCGTCGAGAATGTACCCGTCAAGAACCTCTTATTCGATGCAATGAATGAATTCTCGCAATCTCGTGATGAAATACATTCCCTAACAAATACAAGCTAGACACAAATAAAGAAGATGGTGTATGGCAAGGCGATGAAATTTCTAAGGAAGGTGAAAAACATAATATGAACTTGGAAGCAAATTCTGAAAGAAATGAAAAAGGCGATTCAAAAGAGCTACCATCAAGAATCCTGAACCTCGTAGACGCACAAGCCAAGAAACTAAAGAAGAAAAACTGTCCTCAAACAATCGAAGAAACAATGTGTTCAACTCCCTACGGGAACGCCGAGAAGAAGCCCTGCAAACTGACACAACATAACAGACACACATCACAAACTGAATAATTTCAATATTTCAACCAAATCACTTCGCAAATGAGAGAAGAATATTAGAGAATTTAAGATAGAACTTTTATTGCTTGAATCCTTGCATGATTACAAATGAATGGCTAAATGTCTATCTATACAAGTGGAAAAGTTTCTATATGTTTCCCATGTTCTAGATGCTTCTATCTATCTAAAAATTTCTAGCACCTTCTAGCCACTAGAAAGTTATAGGGAATTCTAGCATTATTTACAAGCTTTTATACAATTCTGCAACTTTCTAGAAATTTCTCATATAAACTCGTCGCGTCGGGACGTTTCACACAACTGTGACGTAACAATATGACCTTCACTCCATTAGTGTTTCCATTGAGAGGTTTTGAAATTAATTTTTAGATATTTAAAAAAGACTTCACAATATGACATCAAGTTTGAGAAGAAAGATGAGATCATGAGAGTAAATTCAATATATTGGTTGAGTATATTGACTCGATTTTGTTGCAAACTTAGACAATGGGATATCTCAAAGTGTATTTTTATTTACACTCAATGGTAATGCGATAACGTGGAGACCATCTTTGCAATATGTAGTAGCCCTTTCCAAAACATAAGAGAATCAAGACTATAACCAAAAAATGAGCAGAGGATCGGGGGAGAAAAGATAACTAACATCAAGTTAGTTAGTGTAATTGTTTTTCATTAGTTTGAGATAGATTGTTTAATTTATATCAATCCTTACTTACGCATTGATATTGTGTGTACATATGTATTATAGCTTGTAGTTTAACACAACACAAATACACGTAATCTTGTGCGTGTAATCTCTTCTTATATTCTTAAAAAGATTGTAATATCTGAGATCATAACTATACTGGTTCGTTTAATCTCATAGATGTAGATTGCATAATGCAATAGAACCGAGTAAATACTCTTGTGTTCCTTTGCCTTCATGTTTAAGGTTTGTTTTTCTATAATTTTATGTTTTGAATGTGGTGTCATTGGTTAAAGTTTGTGTGTTACTTGATTTTCTAAATTAGTTCATTCATTCGTTATTCCACAATACACATGAACCACTTTTTCATCAAAATAAGTATACAAATTAAACCATAATATAGTAATGATGAAATATGAATTAGAAACTTTCAATTTTATGAGTAATCACTTTATTAATATACATAAGTAGGGATGTCAATCCGTCAATCCGCTCGGGTTGGCAGTTTATTTGATCCGGACTAAATCAAGTTGAAAATTTTCAGATTGAAAATTTATAATCCTGACTTTAAACCTTCGGTTTTTGGGCTAGCCCTTCGACTTAGAATGTTTACGAAAATATTTATCATATATGTATATTTTTATAGTTTTATATTTTAAAAATTAAATACATAAAATATAACAAATAATATAAAAATTTTACATGTATTAAAATTTAAATATGAATAAATTTAATAAAAAAAGTAATGATATCATATAAGAAAAATATGTCATAATTATTTTTTAAGCGATCGATTAATTAATAAGTATGGTAAATATATCTTTTGCATAAAAAAACATATATATTTCAAAAATAGTTTTTTTTTAATTTTTTTCATTCAGTTATCGGATCAACTCAGTCAATTTCCAAACTAACCCCATCAAATTCATATTGATTTTTGATCTAACTCGTTTAAATTAAATTAAATTTTCAACTCTAACTTTTTTTTCATTTGGAGTTGGTATTCATACCAATCTTTATAATCCACAATTTGGAGTTAATTTGACATTCCTAATACTAAATTACAAGTGTAGAGCGGAGATGATGGTGATAACATAATTAGGTAGGCTGCCTAATCATACACTTACACGTGCAGTCCTAAAATTTTATTGCTTCCACAAATTAATAACGATTCATAATCTCAACTCATAACATCTCCATTTATTTAATTTTTACATAAAAATAAAAGGTTGACATTTAACATGTCTGTTGGATTAAAGATTAATCCATAACAAATAAATAAGAAAGGAGTATGAAAGCTCCAAAATATTTGAAGATCATATCTCTTTTATAAAATCAAAATGAAATCGCGAATATCTAAGTCTTGATTTCACAGGTCAGAACATGTAAAACAAGGCCGAAGAGCAGTTGAAGTTCTCCGGAAAGACAATCTGACGCTCAAGTTAGTGTTTTATAGATTGGAGAACAACTTATATGTTGTAAACGTATGAAGTAGAGAATGTGGTAGCTAACCTCAAAAAAAAATGAATGGGGTATATATAGTATAGGATATAAAGGGCATGAAGGTAAAATTACCACGATAACAACTTTTGATTCATGGTACAAGTTGTTAGGAATCCTCTCCAATCGTATAACTCCACGTCATTGAGGGACCACATAAAGGTTAGAGTCTCTTTCATCTAAGTAACAGCTTTTAAGTACACAGGGACTGACATGTATCAATCCCTGTTCACAACTCATTCTTCGTTCAAGCAGAGCTCCAGACCCGTAGAGTAGTCAGATCTCCTCGTCGGGTCATATATGCATATCATCATGCGAGGAAACTAAGTGCTTTAATTGAGCTCTGCCATCCAGAGCTCATAAATGAGCCCCGAGGGACAATTCCTCTAAATGAGAGTATATTTTATTCTCTTAAACTGGTGGAAATGTATCCTAAGGTTCTTCTAATATTTCTTCATTATTTAATGACTTGCACTACAGCCATGCTGATATTCCTCCGTATAGCTTCTCCCTAAAGTCTCAGAGGAGACCTTTACGAGCCTCTGAGAGTCAGAGGTATAGATCGAATAATTGTTACTATTTTGAAAATACTTCATTTTCTTCCTGCT
This sequence comes from Leonotis leonurus, assembly GCA_026898415.1. Taxonomy (NCBI): domain Eukaryota; kingdom Viridiplantae; phylum Streptophyta; class Magnoliopsida; order Lamiales; family Lamiaceae; genus Leonotis; species Leonotis leonurus. Next base: position 355,305 of record JAPKLX010000198.1, on the reverse strand, counting down.
TTAAATAAGGGTAATTCGATAGTTGTCTCGATATGGTAAAAAGTGAACAATCATTAAATGCATGTCCACTCAATTGTCAGTTTTCTAGTCATACGACTGTTGTCATCCTATTTAAGCTACCTTTTGGTTTTCCCGCTATTTAGTATGTTTTTGTTATGTCTTTAGTTGTCGTTGTGTCGTGTCTAGGTTTAGTTTGTTTTGTTTTCGTGTCTTTTATTGTTCATTTTTACACCGGTTGTGTGTTTTCATGTTTTGGATGAAGGACGAGGAAACGAGGAGAATATGGAGCTTGAGGCCGTGACTCATGCGTCACCAATGCAAACCAAGTGGAGCGGGAAGAATGAAAGAGTACACGAAGAGGAAAACCAAGCCGGAGAAGCTAGAGGAATACCCAGCGCCCGCTAGGGTGCAGCTACAGAAAAGGATAGAAGGCAGAGGCCAGCGACCGCTGGCCCTGCAGACTTCAAGCGCCAGAGACTCAAGGCCAGTGACCGCTGGCTGGCAGTTGCAAGCGGGTTTTTAACCCAATTTTGGCGTCATTTTGAAGGAGATTTCCGATTATACTCGAATACTCAACTCTTAGAAACACATTTTTATTGCTTTAGTAGGTAGTTCTTGGTAATTCAAGTGGATTGGAGTACTTTCCAACTTAGTTTGTGGAGATTATTTGTAAGTTTATCATCATTTACCTTTCTATGGATTCTTCTCTACTTATGGTTGGCTAGATCTTCTCTAGGGTTTCGATTATCTCAATCTATTACTTGATGCTTTGATTCGATCTTTGATTGGTTGTTTAATCCGTGCTTAAGAGTTTATATGCTTGATCAACATGTATGCTCTAGATGTGGAACTAATTGATGAATTACTCTACATCTCTTTTATTAATTGAACAATCAAACCTTATAATCGGAATCGTATAAAGAGAAATCGTGTTTTGAATTTGACATTCTTTTAAGTGTGATTTGGGCACGTGAGTGATGATCACCGATTAGCTTTAAGAACACGCAAGTGATTAACTAATCAACTTAGGAGAATCTTATTAAAAACACGAGGTTGATTGAACGAGCATTAAGTGTAGATTGTAGATGGTCTTTACCCTAGGCTTTAATTCATTTGTGTACCTCGTTATTTGCTTTTTATTAGTTAGATAATTATTATCTCTTCAATCCGATTTAGAGTGTTAGGAACTAGTTTTACTTCGTTCAAGTGCTTGTATACTAAAGTCCTGCATAGTCTTCCACGAGATTCGACATTCGGGTCGGCTAATGCGTATTACAATTTTAGTTTAATTAACTTGATATACGTTTTTGGTCTAACAAAATTTGGCATTGTTGCTTATCTTAGATAATGAGTATGGAAACCACATCGAGGCACTCAATGTGATCCATTGATGTTTAGACCCGATGATCACACCCTTATGCGGACTTGCTTGTTTAACTTAAAAATTTAGGGGAACCGAATGTTTGGATGGTGGGAGATGTGAGATTTGTGTATATCGTGATCATGCACGTATTGATGAACTTAGTAATGGGCAACATTGCATCTTGATTGAGTAACCGAATACAGTTGAGAATTGAATTTAGTATAAGTCTTGGAATGTAAGTACGAATGGTGGTTGGGCTAACATGTCGATTATTGGTATGTATCGATGCTTGGGTATTGGATTTTTATTGAGGACAAGCAAATGATTAAGTGTGGGGATTTTTTATAGTATGTTTTTTTTGTGTCTTTAGTTTTCGTTGTGCCGTGTCTAGGTTAAGTTTATTTTGTTTTCGTATCTTTTATTGTTCGTTTTTACGTCGGTTGTGTGTTTTCATGTTTTGGATGTAGGACGAGGAAATGAGGAGAATATGGAGCTTGAAGCCGTGACTCATGCGTTACCAATGCAAACCAAGTGGAGCGGGAAGAATGAAAGAGTACACGAAGAGGAAAACCAAGCCGAAGAAGCAAGAGGAATACCCAGGGCCCGCTGGGGTGCAGCTATAGAAAAGGACAGAAGGCAGAGGCCAACGACCGCTGGCTTCCCAGCGGCCGCTGGCTGGCAGTTGCAAGCGGGTTTTTAACCCAATTTTGGCGTCATTTTGAAGGATATTTTAGATTGTACTCGAATACTCAACTCTTAGAAACACATTTTTATTGCTTTAGTAGGAAGTTCTTGGTAATTCAAGTGGATTGGAGTACTTTCCAACTTAGTTTGTGGAGATTCTTAGAATCATAGTAAGTTTATCATCATTTACCTTTCTATGGATTCTTCTCTACTTATGGTTGGCTAGATCTTCTCTAGGGTTTCGATTATCTCAATCTATTACTTGATGCTTTGATTCGATCTTTGATTGATTGTTTAATCCGTGCTTAAGAGTTTATATGCTTGATCAACATGTATGCTCTAGATGTGGAACTAATTGATGAATTACTCTACATCTCTTTTATTAATTGAACAATCAAACCTTATAATCGAAATCGTAAAAAGGGAAATCGTGTTTTGAATTTGATATTCTTTTAAGTGTGATTTGGGCACGTGAGTGATGATCACTGATTAGCTTTAAGAACACGCAAGTGATTAGCTAATCAACTTAGGAGAATCTTATTAAAAACACGAGGTTGATTGAACGAGCATTAAGTGTAGATTGTAGATGGTCTTTACCCTAGGCTTTAATTCATTTGTGTACCTCGTTATTTGCTTTTTATTAGTTAGATAATTATTATCTCTTCAATCCGATTTAGAGTGTTAGGAACTAGTTTTACTTCGTTCAAGTGCTTGTATACTAAAGTCCTGCATAGTCTTCCACGAGATTCGACATTCAGGTCGGCTAACGCGTATTACAACTTCAGTTTAATTAACTTGAGATACGTTTTTGGTCGAACACACGCCTTGGGAAGACCAAAAATCTCATTATATGGCCATTGGATTGAAATTGGAGAATTAATCTGAGCGGTACACATATTACAGCTTCTTCATTACTGCTTCTATAAATACTATATTAACAAGACTTGTGAAACCTTTTACGCGCCCACCCTTTCTTACTCTCTCTCTTTCTGTTTTCGAAAATCAAGGTATAGAAAATTCTCCACTTCACAAGACGGGGATGCGCGGCAGATTTCTTTCCTTCCGCGGAAAAGAAAACTATTCACCCTTTCCTTTCACCGACGATTTGGGGAAGGATTGAGATTATTTCCTTCTTCACGGGATATCTAATCGAGAATGAAAGTTTGTCGGAACCCTAGCCGGCATCACACAAAAGCCCAGGTCCACGGAGACCCCTATTTAAAGCCACGAAGAGAATCAGAGAAAAGGGGATGCGATAGTCTTTAATACAAGGGAAGGGGCAACTCCCAGCTGCTGAGTTTAGTTTTTTATTTTCGTATGACTGATTGGGAGGAAGAAACAATTCCTACGAGCAAACACTTTTAATATTTTTTGTTATGCTTTTGGCCTTGCCACGGGTTGGTCCTGGCAGGAGGATATTTTGGTAACACTTTACCTTGATGATGCACTTTGGGCATATAGAACAGCCTACAAAAATAACTTTGGGATGTCTCCATACCGTATGGTAAATGGCAAGTTGTGCCACTTACCTGTCGAGATGGAGCACAAGGCATTCTGGGCAGTGAACAAAATCAACCAAGACTAGAATGAAGCTATTGAAGGAAGAAAGCTAAGCCTGCAAGAGCTGGAGGAAATCAGACTTGAGGCATATGACAATGCTGTCTTGTACAAGAAGAAGCTGAAGAAATGACATGACCACATAGCTCGAGGAAGGAGGTTCAAGAAGGGTGAGATGGTGATGTTATACGAGAACCGTCTTAGGTTTGTCTCTGGCAAGTTATCTACCAAGTGGAGATGACCATACATGGTTGGGGACCATTACCCTAATGGCTCCGCAGACATTCAGGATCTTAAAACCAAAACAATTTTCAAAGTAAATGGAAATAGGCTCAAAGCCTATTATGGATATCGCCCTGGAAAAGAAGTAACGGACCTTGCCCCAGAAGGTCCTCCTGAAGAAGCTTGAGCAAGAAGCAGCACTACGTTGATACCAATAACGTTAAATCAAGGCGCTGGCCAGGAGGTAACCTGGTATTTTTATTGCTTTTAGTTTTTCTTTATTCTTGATTTTATTTTTGGTGTGTTTTATTTTTGGATTTTTGCCCTAGAGCCCATTAACCCATTCTAGCACTTTGTCTTAAGCAAAGTGTGTGAGTGGAGGAGAGAAAGCTCCTAACTTGATTTTCCTCTCGATCAACCCGGGAAATTAAATTTCCCGCCCAAGGAAACCCTAGTTTGCGTCTTGTGCAGGAAAAGCATCGAGAAGTGAAGCGGCACGAGAAATGGCTGATTTGAAAGTAACTGTCGCCACGTCAGCACGGCAGTTGAGGCACTTGCCGCCTGCCAGCCTACTCCCCCTATAACCGCCTACCCCACTCCTCCACTTCTCCATACGTTACAACCATCCACTCACCCCATCACCATCTCAACAACTTCACTGACACCCTCAAAAGCCTTAAACCAAAAAATTACTCTACCACTTCATCACTTTCACTCTCTCACCTTCATCGCAACACACCCCAACACTCTCTCCAGAAGAACAACCACCACCATCTCCACTTCCCCCACTCTTCGCAACCAACCAACACCAAACCCCTTTAACCCTACACCATGGTGAAAAAAAAAGTCCCCGCTAAGAAGAAAACTAGCAGCCAGCCCTCATCCACAGCCACCGAACCACTACATCCACCAACCATCATGCCAGAGACACCCGCCATGGAGTCAACCGAGCAACCAGCCATGGAAGCCAGCCAACCACCACCTGTGGTGGCTGAAGAGGAAAACCCACTACTAATAAAGACTGAGGAGGCAGTGGAGGAGGAAGCGGAGGATGAAGACAAAGAAGAGGAGGAGGAAGCGGCAGAAGAAGAGAAGGCCGAAGAAATGGAGGTTGACCAGCCCAAGGAAGCCAGTCAGAAGGGAAGCTCCAGCAAAGCTACGGAGGAGGAAGCCGAGGAATTCTCCTCCGGGGAGAAAACTCCAAAAAAGCGGCGGTTCAAGACTGTTGTGAAGAAGGAGAAGACCACCCCGGTGAGAAGGACGAGAGCGAGGGCAGTGAAGGCAGAAGTCAGTGAAATGGAGGGAAGAGAGATTGTGGTCCCTAAGACCATTGATTTTGAAGTGTTGAAGCAGCTAGGCGTAGAAGGTCAAGTACGAGAGAGGTTCAGAGCGATCGGGTGGGAGAAATTTCTTGATTGGGAAACCACCACTTATGGTGACCTGGTCAGGGAATTTTATGACAGTGTTAAGATTGAGGTTGAGATGGGAGAAATTCCCTGCGTAATGGAATTCTCACTCACGGGCAAGCAGCAGAAGGTGGCCGTTGAAGACCTAGATGTAATTCTAGGCATTATTGATTTCAAGGAGAAGTTCAACCCCGAGTACAAGCAAGCAATCAAAGTAGTTCCAAATGCACCCAAGGAGCAGTGGAATAGGATGTGGGAATGTCTTGCCAGAACCAAAAACTTCAAGGGAAGTGAGTCTAAGGCTTCTGCCTTAGTGGACCCGGCGGTCAAGATGTGTCACCGCATCTTGGCCATTAACCTCTTTGGCAAGAAGAACAGTAGCAATACCGTGTCCCAAAGTGAACTCTTTATACTTTGGGCCATGGAAAAGAAGCAAAGACTCAACTTCTCCTCGTTCGTGGCAAACTACATCCGCAACATCCTCTCCAAGCCTCAGCAACACATGTCTCTATCCCACCTACCTACCTTGATCGGGAAGTAGTTTGAGTTTATCAAGTCCGACTACGAAGGATTCTTGGAAAGGGAGGACCATTTTGACATGGCCACTCTGACCAGGATGTTCACCATTGAAGAGAATGCTGATGGAGATCCCCGAATTGTTGAGGACCCAATCAAGAAGCCGCCTGTCTACCCCACCAAGAGCAGTATGAAAGCAGCAAGGTCCCCCTCGCCAGAGCCAACGGAGGACCTGACAGTCTACCTCAGTCACATTGACAAGACCCTCCGACAATTCTAAGATGCCCAGCTTGCCTACTTCGACCACGTAGGGTTCAGGTACCCTCCTGCCCGCCAATGATTTCAGTCATCCCCTTTTATTTTATTTTTTTTTTAATTTTTATTTTTCTTTTCTTTTTCTTTTGTTTTTCTTAGGTTTTTAGATTTTCTTTCATTTTCTTATTTTTGTTCGAGTCAGAATCATGACCGGGGAGTCTCTCCCATTCTGATCACTTTGCCTTGAGCAAAGTGTGTGAGTGGGGAAGGTTCCCTAGTCTGTCTAGGTTAGAGAGTTTGTTGTTTTATTTATTTTCTTGTTTAGAGTCTTGTTAGTATGCTAACTGTATGTGTATCTTAGGCATGATAGACCTAGGAGTTTTGATGTATAGATCAAGCATGTTCTAGGATAGTTAGGTATGACGGAAAAGCGATCATGTGAGCATGTACACCTGTGAGATTTTTGAGCCTTAAATGCTATATATATCTGCTTAGCATGTTTTTCTTTTATGTGTGTATACAACTGCTTGTTTGATTGGTTCTAGAACTTGCATGTCTTCTTGGTCAAAATCCTACAGCCCTGGTCAAGTCTCTAAAGGATTTAAGCAACTTTTTTTTCATAAGCCCAGAGCCAAATACTTCCTACCAACATTCATATTCTCTTGTTAGCCAATTTTGAGCCTTAATATTTCTTTCGCCTTACGCGCATATTCAAAAAACCCCATAAAGACCTATCCCGGTCGGGATGAACTTAGGGCAGAAAAAAAGAAAATCCATGGAGCAAGGAGGAAGGGCCAGACACCACCCCCCGAATGGTTGCCTTGGCTTCCATCCTGACAACCCGAAACCCAGAAAATCCAAAAAATATAAATAAATACGGGGGTGGGAATCCAAAAAATAAGGGGTAGAAAAATAGAAAAAATCCCAAAAAAAATATATACCCTAGAAAAATAAGTGTGTTAGGTCCCGGGAGAAGTTTAAGTGTGTTCTTTAGTCAATGAATTGCCCAAGACTATAGTCATGCCGACCTTAGCCCAGTCTAGTTTCCAAATTTTTCAACATTTTGCCAAAGCCACGTTACAACCCAATGAAGACCTGAGGATAGATGCATTGACCAAGCTAATTGGGTGTAGACATGTAGAAAGCAGACAAGTCTATGGGACCATTTTTTATCAAGCAGGTTGTCGAATGTAAACACTTAAACTAAACACAGAGTGCTGAGTGGGTAAGGGAACATCTCTATGCTCACTTGATCGCTTGAGAACATTGCTTGATTTATGCTCTAACTCCTATTTGTCTTGACTGTTTTAGTGCATGTATATCTGTGTGCTGGCTGTTTGAGTCCTTTATTTTCCTCTTCTTTTTGGGCAAGTTGTATTTACACGCTTGAGGACAATCGTGTTTCAAGTGTGTGAGTGTGACGAGCCTGATTTTTTTGCTCTTTTTGTGTCTTGTTTTAGGTCTAGATCGAGTCTTTTTCCTTTGTTTGTATCGTATTTCGTGTCTGGGAGGACACAAGTCTATGGCAAGCAGGATGCAGGACAAGTTGCAGGTCATCCCGAGAAAGAGGCAAGATTATATGCGAAGATCGCTTAGGCAATCTGGAGCTCAAGTCAATGTACCACTCGGGACCACACTGCAGCAAAGGGAGACCAAGAGAGCGAGCTGAGCAAGACGAAGGACTGGCCAAGCAGCTGGGAGCGCACAAGACGAAGGACAAGAGGCGGGGATGGGCGACAGATTTCTTTCCTTCCGTGGAAAAGAAAACTATTCGCCCTTTCCTTTCACCGACGATTTGGGGAAGGATTGAGATTCTTTCCTTATTCGCGAGATATCTGATCAGGAAGTAAAGTTTGCCGGAACTCTAGCCGGCACCACACAAAAGCCCTAGCCCACGGAGACCCCTATTTAAAGCCACATGGAGAATCAGAGAAAAGGGGATGCGATAGGCTTTAATACGAGGGAAGGGGCAACACCCAGCTGCTGAGTTTAGTTTTTTATTTTTGTATGAGTGATTGGGAGGAAGAAACAAATCCTACGGGCAAACACATTTAATATTTTATGTTATGCGTTTGGCCTTGCCACGGGTTGGTCCTGGCAGGATGATATTTTGGTAACACTTTACTCTCGTATTTTAATATAAGTGTGTTTTTCTTTATTTCATCTTTGTTCTTTATTTTCCACATGAGTAGCTAGTTTATTAGACTTGACTTGGGGTAAGATGAATTGAGTCCAAGACTTATAAAGTCTTGAGAGGTATAACTGTGCATATAGTTGTCTTGGCATGTTCCTAAAGCTCTGGATCTGAATCTTATACAACTTGATCAGTCATCGGTGTTGTCTGGCGAGTAGCAGTCTTGGCCGAGATCAGGTTACAACTGCGAGCTGGAAACTCCAAGTGTTAGCGACTTCCTGCTTGCCAGCCAGAGGGATCAGCGTGGTGATGTAGGTGGGGATGCCATGGGACGGGCGTCTGAGATGGTGTGCCCATGGTTGTTGTGTTCCCCGCGAATGCCTATTCGGGTACATTTGAGTAAGCTTGGTCCATGAGCAATCTTGGACAAGGGGGATAGGGAGTGAGTAACTCTTACCCTCTGGGCTGAAAGGGTGTGCTAGGTGGGGCTTAAGTGGCTACGTGACGATTAAAAAGGGGCTGCTTGAGTGATGCGCTTGGGTGGTAGGAGTAAAACCTCATTCTTACGCCTGCCCTTAACCGATGATTTGCCGAGACAATGAATAACTTTGCACCAATGATCGAGACATAAGTCAAGACTCAAGGACTCTAACCCAAGTCAAGTCACTTTCTCATACTCTTTTAGTGTTTTCTTTTCAGTTATTTACTTTTACAGCATTTACTATTCTACTTGGTTACACCTCTTGCCCAAGGCAAGACCCGAATCAAAACCCCAAATTGTGACATCGAGAGAGGAATCCACCAACTCCCTGTGGGATCGACCATGTACTTACCACTAGCGGAACCTAGTGAAAATTGTTGGACTTATAAATTTATCTTGTCGGGGTGATAACGACTGAGCCTCTGTCAGTATCCCCGCTGCTACACCCAATTGCCGGAGTGACCCAATCTGCAAGGAAAGCAGAAGCCTTAGCTCAAGGAGTGAGCGGTTCACATGTTGTTGTGTCCACAGCGAACCTTCAAGGTTCAAATGCCTCTGCTGATCAGAGCTCGTCCCCCACAAACTTACGTACTCCTCTTGCCTCTGTTTCTCACAGCTCTAATCAACCGATTCTCAAATTTTGCATGCCAATCAGAGCTCAACCCCTACAGATCTCAGGACTCCACGCTCCTCCAGAGGGAGGTCCGCTACCCTAGTTTTCCCTGGTCACGATATGAATTAGTCCTTCATCTTTCACTTTTGAGATTCTCATCTAATTCACCAACTATTTTCCTTTTATTCATGCTTTTTAGAAACCATCTCTACTGGGATTTCAGTAGATCTTGCAGCTGTTTCAACACTTCCAAATCCTCCCCTGCTTAAACCTGGAGATAACCCGATGAAGGTAAAAATTCGCACTCTCAGCCACTCTATTCCTCACAGTCCTACTTTCTCTGCTCCTAAGAGATAAAAACGTCATTTCTGCCTCTGATGGCCATTCCAGCAAGAAATCAAAGACCGCTCATCCTTCCGATGCCATTGAGATAACCTCTACCTCCCATTCTCCTATTTCGTTCCCTTAGGGAGGTCCTAATCCATCCTCTTCCATCCCCCTAGAGAATCAACAATGACGAGTTGTTGATGTTGTCCAGGCCTTGGATGTATCCTACCCTAAAAGGAGCTCTATTACTCTCACCGACCAAAGGCCTTTGGTCGAGTATTCTGGCTCGTGCTTCAAGATGTCAGGGAGTGAAAAAGCTCGGATGTTGAACTCCTTACCTAGGGAGGAAGATTAGGTCAGTGTGCTTTCCCTACCTAGCTTTGCACTACATCACCAAGCCGCACAATATGAACTACAAGTATTCTTATTAAAACCCTCGAGATTTAACACTCACAACCTTAATTATTCTATTGCGTTATGATCCATTTGTTATTACTTCTTAGGCTAGAGTTTGCCGCGAGGTTCTCAGTAGTAGAGCTGTAAGGTATGACGACTCCCGGAGTGCCTTCAACGCCTCTGAGAAATAAAAAGAGCTCTTGCGTTACCAACTGAAAAGCCTTGACATTCTCCGTAAGAACTTTGAGCACTTGCAGTCGAGCTTCAAAACTATAGAGAGTAAGAATGCCGAGTTAGAGGCAAGCAAGAAGAAAGCTGAGGATGAGGTGAAAGCAATCCAGCAGCGACTAGATCGAGAGTGTGCCGCTCATTAGGTGGAAATCAGCAGAGCGGCCTCTGAATCCTTTCAGAAAGGGTCTGCCAGTGCCGACCGTCGTGCATGCCTAAACGGAGAAAAAATGGTGCAGAGCTATGCAAAGAAAACATTCTCTCGAGTTCCTCCGCTGGAACATGAATCAACCTAGCATGTTTCTGGCAATTCTCACATTTCCTTACTCTGTTCTTGGCATCCTTTTCTATAGTAGGCCAAAAGAAACCAGCTCTTAGAAATTTACTGATGAGATCTTTATATCCTGTATGACTCCCTGCGCATCCCTCATGAATCTCCTGAAGGATATATTCCCCTTCGCGTTTTGTCACACATCTCAAAAGAGGATGTGTGAAAGATCACTTGTAGAGGTAATCTCCTATTAGACAGAAACGCGCCAGTGCTGTTTTTCCCAACGATCCCGGGCCATCAGACCTATGTCCCGTTCTCAAAAAGTTCACAATTGGAATTCTCCAATCTGAATCAGTGGAAATCGGCGCCATCTCTATGGCCAAAGTTCTTTGCTCTGCTGCCAAAAGAGTGGTTTCTCCGTGCCGAATGAAGCAACTTTTCTGACACAAAATGTTTGAATTGAGAATTTTGTCCTGAACCTTCCGATGCTACCAGAGTTTTATCCTTCAATTCTTTGATTTCCTTTCTCATCGCATCTATCAGTGCATCTTGTTTTTCCAACTTCTGTTGTTGTTCTATCATGGTACGTCGTGTTTTTAAACTGACAATTGAATCAGTGAGAGGTTTGTAGGTTGGATCATAGCTTTCTTTGACCTCTACAGTTTTTTCTTTATTGATTATCCAATCCTCTTTTGGCTCTTGTTCTCTGCGCTTCTGGAGTTCCAAACGACTACTAAGAGTATCCGGAATTACTCTTGTCTTTACTAAGCTCTGATTAACCAGTGTTGCGATTTGCAAAGCCCATGCTTCGGGCATGTTCTCCTTAGTTACACTCTCCTCTGGATGAGGAATTTGCACATCATCTCCCAATGGTTTTGCCATCCTCTAAAATCTCACCCTTCTAAAAGAGATTTTTAGATATATCAGCAATCTTAAAAAGCTTTCAGGAATTAACACTTTAACAATGCAGAGCTCGTAAAATCAACAGTGAACATCATTTTTCACGAGATCTGCAAGGGATGCCCAGGGTTGCCAGGACTTCCGCATAGAGGTTTAGACCTTTGCCTATTGGTGCTAAGTCTTATCAGATCTGACCAGTCCAGGGTTAAGGCACAAAGGAGCCACCGGTTTAATTTCCATCCATGAGGATAAAAATATAAACATGCAGGACCTCTGGGCGAGGAAAATAGAGAAAAACACGTAACAGAAATAATACTCTGGAACTCTTGACTTCATCATCAATATTTTACCTAGGTGCGAGGCTTTATCGCCATGATTTTTACGACTTCAACATCAATAATCTCGCCCTTGGCTTTATCGCCATGATTTATCTTATCTCTTGGCTTCATCATCATGATTTTGCTCAGCTCTGCGAGCCATTTCCTTACGATTTCAGCCAAAGAACAAAACATCAAGAAGAGGGAATTCACCTCCTCTTCTTGGCCAAGTTTCCCACAGACAACGCCAGTTGTTGGATTAGAGATTAATCCACAACAAATAAATAAGAAAGGAGTATGAAAGCTTCAAGAAATTTGGAGATCATACCTCTTTTATAAAACCAAAATGTAATCGCGAGCAGCTAAGTCTTGATTTCACAGGTCAGAACCTGTAAAACAAGGCCGGAGAGCGGTTGGAGTTCTCCGGGAAGACACTCTGACGCTCAAGTTAGTGTTTTATAGATTGGAGAACAGTTTATATGTTGCAAACGTATGAACTAGAGAATGTGGTAGCTAACCTCAAGAAAGAAAATGAATGGGGTATATATAGTATGGGATATAAAGGGCATGAAGGTAAAATTACCATGATAACAACCTTTGATTCATGGTACAAGTTGTTAGGAATCCTCTCCAATCGTATAACTCCACGTCATTGAGGGACCACATAAAGGTTAGAGTCCATTTCATCTAAGTAACAGCTTTTCAATACACAGGGATTGTCCCTATTCACAACTGATTCTTTGTTCAAGCAGAGCTCCAGACCCGTAGAGTAGTCAGATCTCCTCATCGGGTCATATATACATATTATCATGCGAGGAAACTAAGTGCTTTAATTGAGCTCTGTCATCCAGAGCTCATAAATGAGTCCTGCGGGACAGATCCTCTAAATGAGTGTATATTTTATTCTCTTAAACTAGTGGAAATGTATCATAAGGTTCTTCTAATATTTATTCATTATTGAATGGCTTGCACTACGAGTCATGCTGATATTCCTCTATATCAATCTCCAGGTGGTTTGGATTGTGATTGAGTCCATTTAATATGTCTTACAACATTGATCTGAATAAGTTTAGCAATCATGATTTAGTTAATTAAGACATACTAGATTTAAAGGAGGAATATGATGATGATTAATAAAATATTGGTAATTTATATTATGTCTCTTAATAATAATACTTCATCTATCTCGCTAAAAGTAGTGACATTTTTTTTATTGGATCAACCTATTAAAGTGGCCTCTTTTTTAAGCTGAAATTTTTTACCATTTACATCACTCTTACTTTTATGAAACAAAACACTTTATTTTATTAGTTTTCGTATTGAATTTATTTTAACCATATTCAGCGAGACAAAGTTAGTAATATAAAGGATAGAAAATTGTAGGAGAAGGCCCTGCCAACCATATTCCTCATCCGACAATTATTCGGTTTTAGGCCAACTTGGAAATAAGAAATTGTTCAAAACAAAACTGATTTTACCTAACCGATCAACCGTCTTTATTAACTCATTTTCCTATTTATGTCAATTACTTTTTTTAATTACTATAACAATTGTGAGTTTCATAGAAAATAAGTTATTAAGGTAGGTACCTTTAGTGGATAACTTGTTATGATAAAATTTTGTTTAAATCATCGTTCAATGTTTATAAATTGTAACTTGTCCCCTCTTTCCTATCGATCGTTTTATTAACACTAAATGTTCTCACAATCATTTTGTCAAACATTTTATATAGGAGTGTTAACTAGTTCATACGAGTCATTTAATTATTTTTATACACTAATTCATTCTCAAAGTTTGTCCTAAAATAATCTCCACACTGTTAATAGTCGTATACTCCCTTTATCCCATTGACAATTGGTCTTAACATTGACAATTTTCATTGACAATTGGTCTTAACATGATGATTTTAGAGGTTCCAAATATGATTTAGTACTGCAAGAAAATATGAAATGTTTCTTACATAATTTTTTCAATATTCAATTCACATTTTATTAAAAAATTTACTGACTAAGTCTAAAAAGTAATCTTGATCAAACTTTTCATATAAAATCAAACATATTTCATAACTATTATATAAAAAAATTCTACAATTTTTATCTTATCATGCTCGAAATTTCCAAGCTAGATGTTTACTAATTTCACCGAATGAGATCACATATTGCCTAATGATGTGACATTTCATATTTCATTCATAAGATTACGACACATGACATGATGAGGGTTCAAAATTTAGAGTATATATAAGGAAAATATATAATTTATATTTTACACTATTAACTATGCCACGTATCGCAATCTTATTAATGCAATAGGAGATGTTATACTATTAGACAATAAAAGATTCTAATTGTAATTTCACCAATTAATTAATGTTGATAGTGAGTGGTATACCAAGAAGATTTTCATTCTCATGTATTTCGAGTGATTCCCCTTTTTGTGCTAAAACGATTAAATATTATAAGTTTCTTAGAGGACCGTTTCACTGTCGGCCGTGAGTACATCTTAATGTGTCAACGACTAATGTAACAATATCACATTAGTATAATAGTCGCTATAATTTTTGTTTTTTATAAATTAAATTTTTATTATTATTTATATTAAATAAAATTAAAACATACACTAATCAATAACTCATAATGAAAAATGTAAATTAATTAAAAAATTAATATTTATCTAAAAGGATGTCAAATTATTCGCGAACGCATTAAGTTTGTCCATCACGAATGAGTGAGCATTTTGAAGTTCCCTAAATGGATTATTATTCAGCTTTTGGAGACTTTAATGCGGATCGAATCTATCTATATATCTATCCACAATATATCACATCTCATCTCACTTCTACTATTCTTTATATTACATGCATTAATTCATTCTCAGAAACAGAATAATACTAGTAGATATATATCATTAATTAATGTTAATTAATCCCATATATTACAATACTGATTAGTAGTCATGCATAAACATTTCAAGTGATTTTATTTATTTATTTAGATGTGTCAACTGTCAAGTCATATTGTAATGTAGACCCAAGCTATGGAGAAAGCAATTTATCTCCATCACAAAAATGGGATTTCTTAATCCACACCCAAAGCAAGGAAGGGTAAGATTACACACACAACACAACACAACACAACACAACACCATACCCCAAGTTGTGCATGTGATAGCATGCATAAATCTAAGGCAAGAATGGCCCCATTGAATGATCACAATCTCTTCAATCAACCTAAATAATAATTAAGGTTTAATTTCATTATTATTCATCTCTCACCCCCACGAGCTTCCATGTGTTGACAACTGTGGTTTTAGTTAATATAACCCCCCATCATATATTCATATTTACTTCAACGTTACATCTACCTTTCTTTTCACCCCGTTAATTTGTTTTCTCATTAATTAAGTTTCTATGTATAGTAGTTTATAATTTGACAACCTTTTTAGTACTTAGCTACATTAGGATATATATCCACCAACATGCAAATTGGCAGCAGACATGAGAATGAGATCACATTCCAAACCGACCAAACATACACATGATCTCCCACAAAACGACAAGGAATATTATTGTACTCCGACCCTATATATTTATTAATTAATAATCACTTCTTCATGATATGTGTAATTAATAATCACTTCTTCATGATATGTGTATATATAGTACTGTATTAATTAGTTCATATACGCATGCAGGTTATTACCTGCATAGAGTACCAAAGAGTATACTCGTGTATGTATGAGAGTGTTGGTACATGAGAAAATGATCTACATATATATGACACATGCATGCATGTTGGGGTCATGACATAGGAATGAAGTTATATATATATATATATATATATATATATATATATATATATAACTGTGAGTGCATGGAATTATATATATATATATATATATATATATATATATAAAAGTGTGAGTGCATGGAATTATTGGTGTATTTATATTCGACATGCAAGCAACAGTCTCATCTGTCGCAAGCTTTGTTCTTCCTAAAGATATTCGATATGACAATTGGCACGAATCTTGCATGCATGGTAATTTTCTTATTTATAATGATCGGTAGGAAATACGCGGTCGGCATATATTGAAGATATTCTACTGGTATCTCTTCCAAGAAAATCAAGAAGATATATTCAAAATTCTCCAAGAAGATATATTTGGAATACAAGATTGACAAGATCTCAAATATTTTGGGAGGTAAGCAAGTGCTTTAGGGTTCGTTTACACCATATAAATACAAGTCATGGACCTCTGCTGTAATTTAACTCTCTCTAGCATAAATTCATATTCATCATACGCGAGAGTTCTAGAGTTTTCAACAGTGTGCTTATTGTGAGATTATTTGAGCTATTGACTATTGGTTTGGTATCCGTTGAATACACACACGAGTGAAGATTATAATTTGCATATTGAGCAAGTTGTTTTTCATTATTGTGTGTTTCATATTGTTAGTCTACATATATTCTCTTTGTGTGTAGAAGAGTGATCCTCCAATCATCTGCGTGAGTAATGAGTGTTGGGGAGTGTTTCATTTATAATTGAGTATGTTATAAACTCAAGGGATAATCCTAGGGGCTTGCGCGGGTTCTAGGGTTAGTTAGTCTAAGGAGAGACTAGTTTCGGTTCACTGGAGAAAGAGCGTTGGAGAGTGAAAATGAGTCATTAGGAGAGGAGTCGTTGGTGAGTAATATATAACATTTATAACTCGAGGTTGTTTGATAATGGATTGATCGTATTTTGAGCGTGATCTCAAGCATAGTTGTGTTCACCGAATTGGATTATCAACTCTACGTGTCGCTTTCTTTCTGTGTTTAATCGTATACCACGTCTCACAAATTGTCTTACCATGGTGGGATAAACAAATCTTTACTAACAACAATTGCATGTGTGAATTCGGCATGAGTTTATCATGCATGCACGTGGTACATGACACGTAGATTTATATATAATAATATAGGAGTGGAGAGGCATATTTTAATAATTTATATAAAGGTGACAACAAAGGGTTGCACCCCACATATACTAATTAATTAGATGAGTTGAGACCCTTTGTTGTTTCCACCACAGAACCTAGCTTGGGTGATTTATCAATTTATGGTATTCTATTCTTCTTCTCCTCCTCCTCATATTTATTATTATTAATATTTATTAATATTATAAGTGTTTATACAGATAGATATTTGGACAGGACAGTATAATATAAAGCGTATCAACTAAAAATTGGACTGAGGGAATACTTGCGAGTACATATACAATTCTCACACAACATACACCACCTTAGTTTAATTGCTCCAAATTCCATTCCATACACACACATTCCCTATCTTTTAAATTCTGTCATTATATATAGTATTAATGCTGTCTATTCTTGGTCAAGGCAGTCCCCATTAATTACACCTTGTATCTCAAAAACCCAAACTCTATATTAATAGTAATCTTGAATCTCTTATCCAAGAGGCCCAAGTTTGGCCATGGGATTGAGAACTAAACATATCTCCGGCGATGATCCACCCCTCCACTGGCCACACACATTCCTCCAATCCACCTCAAAGCCACCGCCGCCGCACCAACCGGAGCTCTTAAACTGCCCTCGCTGCGCCTCCACCAACACCAAGTTCTGCTACTACAACAATTACAACAAATCTCAGCCTCGCCATTTCTGCAAATCCTGCAAACGCCACTGGACGAAAGGCGGCACCCTCCGCAACGTCCCTGTTGGCGGCGGCCGCAAGAACAAGCGTCCTAGGCTTTCCAAAACCGCCGCCGCCGCTGTGCAGAAGAAAATTTCGTCGTCTAACATTCTTTACCATGAACTAATCGGCCGCTCTTCGTCTCCGTTGATGCATGAGACGATGTCGAGAGGTGGTGGCGCCGCCGCCAATATAGCGGTGGCAGCGTCGGCGGCGACTCAGATTGTGCCAAATATGGAATTCAACTTCTCGAGTTTAGACACATTAGACATGAATAGTTCATTGAATGATCCGACTTCGTATCCGCTGTTAAACGGATTCGAGCACTTAGCCGGAAATGTTGACTCGGTGGAGGAATCCATCATCACCACCGTGAATGTCCCGGGCAGTGGCGGCGGGACGTGGCCCGGCCCGGAGATGAGCAGCACGCTGGAGTTGCCGAGCTATTGGAACTGGAACGACATCGATGTGTTAACAGCTTCAGGTGATCTGAGTATGTCATGGGACGATGAAGACAACAAGGGCGTGATCCACCCATAATGAAATAATATTTGTATGGTTATAGATGAACAAAAAGTAAGTCATTAAGAGGATTGAGTCCTAGTTGGAAAAGATGGCGTGGATTGGGTTTGTGCAGTAGTGAGTGAGTCACCAACAGTCAATTTGCAGCTATCATAGTCTCTGTGGAAGCTGTCCTTTTTAGAATCAGCTTCGGAGCTTCGTAGAAATATTAATTCAATGCATCTTGCAGTTTGTGTTTTGTTTGTTTTTTTTCACTCTTGAGGAAGATGAATTGATTCATGCAAGAGAAAAGGAGACAAGGGAAATGGGACCATATACAGTTAGGAGGGGTGAGTAGATATGTGATGGAAGATTCTTGTGGATATGGATCTTGTCATAGCACATATATATCTATATATTTCATTTTAGTTTGGATATCTAAATGGATTGTTGCTTGCATGTTCGTGGGGCCGACTCCACAATCACTACTTCCATTATTGACATATAGATCTTCAATTCTTGAGGCCACTATTTCAGCTTCTATTTTTGCGATTCTTTTTTTGTTTTTTTTACTTCTCTCCTACTTTGGAGACGAGGAATGTACAAACAAGGCTTCAAAAATGTAGCACATGAGTTACCACAACTAAATTTCATAAGAGGTTAAAACTACTAAAATTCAATATCATACAACTCTACAAGTATTTCCTTTTCATTTACTTCTGTAAATATGAAATCCATCACTATCAAATCCCACAACGAATGAAACTGTCACCATCACGGAAAACATGGAAGTAATAAAGTGATAAAAGCCAAGACATTCTCTTACAAAATAAATCAAATTCAAACGTCGTTCATTCCGTTTTTTAAAAAAAATTTAAGGAATACCAAAAAAAATACAGGCAGTGATAATGCCGAGCAACTAATACAGTAACGCATATTCTAACAAGGAGATGTTCCTTAATCATTCATCTTGAATTATAGCCCCTTGGAATAAAACAAAAATTACATGAAATTGCTGTGAGCTCCAGCAACCTCAAATGTGCATAATTGAGTGTCGTATAGTTACTTACACACTCATCATTTACAAGATAAGCATCCCACGGGATACTTCACCTCAACAATAACAAAAGAATAGAGACAGACCAACGACAGTCTCGTTCTACCTACATCGAATCAAATGACCCACTCTTTAACCTTTCCATGCGTGCCTGGAGCCCGGATAGTGCTTTCTCATCCATAGGAAGTACTCCACCCTGCATATGATTATTCCCAGTAGCCCCGGGACCGTGCCCTTCACCAACATTCCCATTCACATGTGCCAAAGGCCGACTTCTGGTGTCAGGATTCACTCCAGCAGCTGCTAATTGGATGCTCTTCATCCTTTCCCTAATGGCATCTAATGTTCCATTTGAAACTGCAGTTGGAAATAAAAGAGTAAAATAAGATAATCTGAAAATTAGCGTATACAAGCAGAACCAAATGTTTTTAGATTAGATTTTATGCATTTTACTGACCACCAGAAGGTAATCTGTCATTTCTCGACTCCTCAAAGTTCTGCTGCAACCCAGATGAATCATAAGACATTTTCTGGGCCTGTCGATTATCTTCAGCAAAAGATGGTGGTAAAGAAAAATTTGTTGGTTCACCGACTATATTCATGTTTCTCGAGTCATTTAATGGGTTTGCATTTACAGGGGATGGAGGAGCAAATCTTGGAGAAATGTTGAGTGTTGCTGGGGGAGGAGTGGACAGAGGCACACTTGAAGGAGTCCTTCCTGCGGCTGCATTCTTCTCCATCTGTCAGCAGAGCAAAATTAAGCACAAAAAATGTAAAACATCAAAATTGAAGAAAAGTACTTCATAATAAATAGAGGCAAACCTGGGCCAAACCATCTCTGATGTACGTTCGAAATGCCTCACTGGCATTTTGTAACTGAGAAAATATATCCACCTGAGAAAAAAGAATAAGTGTAAGTAAAGACTCAGTCTTTACGTGTAAGTAAAGAATAAGAACATCCATTTTCACAAAAAAAAAAAGAATAAGAACATTCAAAATAGGACAAAATATTAATTAATAGAGCATATCAATTCATTCGTCAATGCCATATCAAAGATTACCTGAGGATATAACTGTGTTATGCGATAAAGTTCATAGAGACCAATTGAGCAAGTCTGCTTGTCACCAATTTTCTTAAATATTGCAGCCAGTTCTTGCTGTTGTCATAAAAAATATCAAGTACAAGATTTAGAAATTGGAGGGTAGCACAGAGGGAGAGGCAGACTTGAAAGCAAAAACAAAGACCTAGAATAGACAGAACAATACCTTCAACTGGGAATCTGCAGAGTGTGCTGGTGGTGCAGGGTTGGTGCCAGTTGAGTCAGTCCAGTGAGTTTGCCCAGCAGGCCCAGTTGGTGTCAGCATTCTTGCAGCTGCCAATGTCTGCTCAATTTTGAGGGAATGAAAGTGAATTTGTGATCAATAACTCATTTAAACAGCCACATCATCAATCTTAAACCATAAATACCTGGAGATTGAGATCAATGTAGGCAAGAATGATAGGTTGTGGTTGCATGTCTATTGGGACCATGGAAAGATGGCCTTTAATAGCTGTTCCACGCAATTTAACAAGTTCATGCAGAACAGTTTTAACCATTCGCAGTGGCTTGTCATCAGCT
Source organism: Leonotis leonurus (assembly GCA_026898415.1). NCBI lineage: Eukaryota > Viridiplantae > Streptophyta > Magnoliopsida > Lamiales > Lamiaceae > Leonotis > Leonotis leonurus. Next base: position 334,762 of record JAPKLX010000198.1, on the reverse strand, counting down.
CCGGCTCTTCAATAATTACATTTGGAAAAATAGTCAGTGCATACACTTGTTTCAAGTCACAATAACATTGGAAATCAACCATGTCCAACAATATATAAAATGTTAACTGGAACTGTCATTGGTCTATACCTCTTACGTATTTCATCCATTCCTAGTTCTTGAAGATATATATGGATACTCTGCAGGATACGATCGAGGTCTACATCGTAAATGGTATTTTGCAAAACCTGTTACACATGCATATTATAGAGGTGTCAGTAATTAGGATATATACGGAAACCTGTTTCACATGCATATTATAGAGGTGTCAGTAATTAGGATTTATACAGGAGAAACCAATTAAAAGAGATTTACTGAAGAAAAACCAAACATGAGTAAAACAATTCATGATACAATACCTTTGTGAGCTTGATCAAACATTTAACAACCAAATCAGAGAACTTCTGATTTCTCATTGCAAGAGATTCATTTGTTGCTGGAGATGGCCATCTTGATGGATCCAGAGGTCGTAATAGATTTATAAGCACAGAAAATGACGAAGTACGTTCCGCATTATCCTGCGTACAAAATCCACCCACACAAAGAGGTTCATGTAACCAATCTGAAGAAGAGAAAACACAACTAGCCATGCTTTCCTGATAAATTGACTTCAAAAGTTACCAGAATCTTTAACATCAGAACATTCAAAGCCCTCAAAAGTTGACTGCCATCATCCATCAAAGGAACCCTATCATCCAAAAGCCATAGCAACAGTTCTGTTATGAGACGATCAAGAGTACTCTCCTTCACTGCATAAGCAAGCCTTTTGTTCTGAAAAATCTGCAAGAAAAGTAGTGTCAATTTCTGGTCTCAATTGACACCCAAATGATCAAGATTGTGATAAAAGACAATTTCAATCTGCTTTATCAACATGAATACAGCTCTTACCTGCATCAGAGTGTTCAGGACATATTTACATGATCTTGAAGAGGCACCAGTGAGACTAAAGTCAAAAGTCTTTGCAACCTGCAAGAACCAGAAAACATTGTGAAGATCTCCAAATTATAGCTCAGAAGTAGTATCAGGTATGCCAGGGAAAATAATAAATCATTTGCCTTAGTCGCCAAGCATGAAACAAGTCTATCAGCAGCTTTTACAATCTCATCCATTGTGCTGCCCTCGGGGTCAGCAGTTGCTTGTACCAATTCATGGCACACAACTTTCATCCCTTCAACAGCCTGAAGGAAAAATAATACAATGAAGTGCGGCAAAAAACAGTTTCCATTGAGTAACTACATGCAAGAATGACATCTCACAGATAAAACAGAAAGAGAGACATCTTCATCATCATGGGCATGATTATGAAAAAAGAGACATTACATGGGTAAAGAAAACTTCAAATTCAACCCATAGAAGAAGTACTAGTACAATTTTAAAAATAACTCATAAGATGACTGACAGTCTTAAGTCTTAACAGATAAGATGACTGACAGTCTTAAGTCTTAACAGATAAATCTCCAAGAGAACAGAAAAGAATCCCTCTTACACGGTGGAAGTAGGGCACTAGAGTTGCAAGCCTGACAATAGTTTACACAGCCGGTTCACATCGGAAAATACTAATGGTGATAAATGATAATGATGAGCAACTAAAAAATATATGCATTTAGTTTACGGTAAAGAGAGAGCAGTCCATTTGCATGTTATAATGATGGTGATTCCTCACATCAGCTCTTTCTCTTTCTCCAAATACTTAAGATAACAGAAATTTATTGTCATCACTACACAAAACTAACCATCCTACAAGAAACAATCCTCATCTTTACCCATCCCCAAGCAGTCTTAAAATGATGGTGATTCATCACTTCTCCATAACCTGATCAGGTGAACTACATTCTATGGGTGTCATAAGATCCCAATTTAGCAATAAAACCCCAATAAACTTCTTCTAGTTGAATATGCAAAACCAACATCAAATAACGCAGATTGATAAGTAGTTCTCATCTATACCCATTCCAAACTGATCATAACTCCATTTACACCCATAATTCAGAAACTTTACATAGGTATTTAATTCAACCTGTTCAGGAGAACCATATTCTGTAATTTCCAGAGCTTCATTCCAGTCTGTGAGGCCAACACCAGAACGTGACACTGGTAGTCTATCCGTATGGATTTCAGAAAGACCATAATTCTCCCTGAAAGTAAATAACGTTAAAAATTATCAGTAAGAAATTTTCTAACAATGGGTTGAGTATAAATAATACTCCCTCCGTTCCTCTTTAGTTGACACATTTTATTATTATAATAGACTCGATTGAATATAAAACGTGTGAACTAAAGAGGAACGGAGGGAGTAGTAGGTAAATATCCGGGTACCGATTGAAAGTTGGAATGCTCATAGATCTTGGAACTTCCCCACTTTGTTCAGCTGGATCAGACCTGTGAGCATTAAAAACTATCACTGAGAAACTATTAAGGAATAATGAGTTCTTGACTTCTTGTAAGCTAACTCTTCAAGGTTATGGAAATATAAAAGATTGTAACAATTTAATAACTACTATCCATATCCTGCCTGAACAGAAAACCTGGGATCAGTGATCACATTCATAATCAGGATTCAGAAGACATCTTTTTCATCAAATTTTCATAACATTATAGAGTATCCGCATATAAAAGTAATTTCTCCTTCTATAATATGTTCATATCTATTTCCTGTAAAAGATTACTGGACGCAATGTTCTAGTTACAAAATTACATTTTAGATGGAACGCTCTACTGAAGATATGGAGAAAACAACTAATACGATCAGAAGGAACAAAAATGGTACTACAAGCTTGGAGAAAATTGTCATTCTACCCATAGAGCCATAAAGGAGAACAGAAATCATGATCAATGATAAAGCTAGGACTCTAGTTAGTAACAAAAGTTATACAGATATTCCTACTTAAGTTCATTCATAGCAATGGAAAACAACCAACTGAAATCAGCGTAACTACAGCAGTACATGAACAGCTAGTCATGAGTTTTACCGATCTCGAATTGATAAAGATTGGAACTTTAGTTCGTTAACCTAATCAAGCCGAAATAAGCTCGAAAAAATATCGAGCAGAGCATGAGACTTGAGATGCTTGACTCCATAAACTCACAAACATGTTAGATTCATTGTCTAATCGAGCTTGGCAAAAAGTCCATCTTCCTATGCACAATTGATAGTTATGTTTAGGGTTGTAACCAAGCTGAGCTTATACTGGTGGGATTAAGCCATCATTAATGAGCTCCAGCTCGGCTTTAGTTTGGCTCATTAGTGACCTGGTAAGAAATTATTCGAGCTCAATCTTGAGCCCAACTCAACCAAGAAAAGAATCTGTTGAATTTTAGGCTCATGAACATGTTCGATTGGACAGTTGACAAACATGTTTGGGATAAACTTATCTTGAGCAGAGCTTGAGCCTTGAGATGCTTGACTCCATAAACTCACAAACATGTTAGATTCATTGTCCAATCGAGCTTATTCCAAACATGTTTGTTAACTGTCGAATCGAACATGTTCACAAGCCTAAAATTCAACAGATCCTTTTATTTGTCAAGTTGGGCTCAAGATTGAGCTCGAATAATTTCGTACCAGGTCACTAACGAGCCAAACTAAAGCCGAGCTTGAGCTCATTAATGATGGATCAATCCCACCAGTATACAGCTCAGCTTACAAACTTACAACCCTAAACATAACTATCAATTGTGCATAGGAAGATGGACTTTTTGCAAGAAACTGACTGGATGTTGTTCACTGAACACGCTTATTTCCATGATACCTAAATCTGAAACTGGCAAGATCTTCATATAAAAACTTAAATGAAGAACTCAAAACTACCAAAAGCAGAAATAATATAACTGAACTCAGGAAAACACTTTGAACACATTTCTGTACAAAATCAATCAATGTTTGACTTAGTGAAGATAATAAAACTGTGCAAAAAGAATCATACGCATTGTCCCTCACTGAGCGCCTTAGGGCAGCCCTAGCTTCCCCTGGCCTGCCTTCCTTCCTCTTCTCCATCTCTCGAGCCTGACGATACAAAAATAAGTATCAAGAACTGCTGTTATGGGAGAACAGAATGTAGAATAGACATGAACTACAACATACTAACCTTCCACTTAAATCTATCATCTAACATACTTCTTTGTGCCTCCGTAAGCTTTCCAACATATCTCCAAATATCATCACCTGTATTTTTGTAGCACTATCATATATCATGACATTTAAAGAAAAAATAGAAACTAAATCATGGATTCATGCCTCTTTCAATGTAACAAATTGTTCCAAAAAACCTTTTCTCGAGGCTTCTCCAGCACTAGCAGTACTGAAGCCAAACTCAGATTTTAGGGCACAAAATGTATTTCAAGCATTTGGCATATTTTACTGTATTTTTAATCAACTATTAAAAATATGTTTTTACTACATATTTGAAACGTATTCGCATTTAATACGTATTTTTGAGATACAATTCTCATTTTTACGTATCTGTGCTTCATAGCTTATCAATAATTAAAGCAATAGAAGCTTCAAGCCCTGAAGGTCAAAACTTAAAAAAATGAACTCATTTCTCATCCTATCCATCTGTTCCTTCCCTATGTCCTCAGCCCATCACCACTTCCAGCCACTGGCACCACCACCTGCCGCAGGTCAGCTAAGGAGAAGGTTGTGGATGCTCCAATGGGTTTCAATGAGTTAGACAAAGATTAGATGATGCTATGATTTATGATGCTTAATTAAGTTTTCATGTCAGACCATGTTTCTTGATTTTAATTATTTAATGACATTAATTTGATGGATTTTAGATTTTTAAGATATTATCTTAATGAATGGTTTGCCAATATATTATTAATTATTTTATAGGTTTTTATCCTAATATGTTCTCACTTCTCACATCTCAGGCTTACGTTTTGGACCGTCTTGAGACTTACACCTCGCCGAGACACAGTGCCTCAATTACACCTTTGCCTTCTACAACATTGCTCTAACTTTAAACTGAAATGACTACCATAACAATGTCTGCATTCTGGAACCTAAAAAATCTTTAAATCCCATACAAAGTCCAAATGAAAACCCAACCAATAAATACATAGAAATATATAGCTTACCAAGAATCTTATATCCTATAGCCAAAGTATTTAATGCAGCTTTGCGAGTGTCACCATCCCGTTCAGACGTTAAACTTGCCACAATTTGCAATGATTTTAACTGTCCACTTATCTGCCAACAGAAATACAGGAAAGATATAGCAAATAGAAAACATTTTGGAAAGAAAGAAATTAGCATAAAGTGGCAGGATAACAAGTTACCTCAGCTCCATAATTGTCTAATAAGAATCCAACGTGATCAGCACACTCAATCCTTGTTCTGTTGTTTCTAGAACGCAAACCCTCCAAAATATAAGGAAAAGTTTTTGCGGCAGAATATGTTTGGATAACTTGCTTCATCAGTTCCCGCATTTTTTCTCTAACTTTTTCAATATTATGTCCTGACTGCAATGCAAAATTCACCGATCCAGAAGGCTTAAAGACAGAAAACTCCTAAAAAAATAAAAGCACATCCCATAGACAGCAACTACCTTCTCAACCAAGCAAGGGAGAAAGATGGTTGCCTCCGCTTCAGTCATTGTGTATCCCTCGTTTCTCAACATATCTAGAAGCTCAGGAAGAAATTCCAGCACCTAATCGAAGTAACAGAACAGAAAGGGACCGAATAAATTTCAATGACAGAAAATAAACATACAATATTAATTATCAAGCAGTGAATAAGTACAGTAGAAGCATCATTACAGAGCAACCTGAGAACTAAATACTTAAGAGGATCAATATTAAATTGTGATTTTAGTATGTCCACAGACTAGTTCAAATATATATATGTTCTGAAAGCTAAGCACCCTGCGATATGATCCTTCAAATATGCAAATATCATTTGGTTAACTCAGTTGGTCAAGAATAAAGAGTAGCTGATATAGCAAACAGACATTGATAAAAGTCAGGATACCTTTAATAAGCATGATGTATTGGATTCGCAGAACCTCAACACAAACCACTTCAGCAGTATATCTATGACTTCAATCACCTCTCTACTCATGGACTGAAGAGCCTGAATATCATAAAGAATGACTCATCTCCCCTCAAAAAAATGAAAGAGACAATTCAAATTCACATAGAAAAACTATAATTTATATAAACAGAACCTTCTGGAGCATCTCAATGCCATCAACTTGCTTTTTGAAGTCGGCGCTTAAGAGCCTCCGATGCAGGTCCTCTCTAAAGTATTTCATTACATCATTCTGTTGAAGCATAAGAAAACGAATTTATTAACGTATAATCAAATGCCAACTTTTACACGACTTCTATTTCATCTCGATATTGAAGAAAACAAAAACTGATAGTTATTGACTCAAAATCCAGCCTTCCCATTTTGATGAAATGTTAATCCGAGTAATTATAAGAACCACGATACAGCAGAAACTTTATAGTGCTCGACAAATGGATTAAAACACAGGTCGAGAGAGCCCGCATCAATAAACGAGTCTCAAGAAAACATATACCTCAAGATCTTGAATTTGCTCTACACGCAATTCTTCAAACTTGAATCTGCGAACAATAATTCTCTCTCTTTCATCCTGCATGGGTACCACATTAAGTTTATAATCCACTGTATTAGCAGAAAGATACATCAGCTGTTGAACAAAGGTTTCATAATGCATTTTTCGTCTGAGGCTTTTTTCTTGCACGAGGCGTAAGCCTAAAGGCAAACCGAGGAATAAGCCTCGAGATAAAATGAGGCGCAAATAATAAGTACAAAATAATATATACCATATATCATAAAACACACAAAATTATACCAAATTTCATAAAACACACAAAATTATACCAAATATCATAAAACAAACAAAAAATCAAAAGTCAACTAGTTATAATTCTTAAAAATCCCAAATTAATTGCTTAATATCAAGTATTCATAAATCAAAAGTGCAAGAAATAGAAACCAGTCCCACATCTATCTCTATCCTCGTCTCCATCTCCATATCCTAACTGACAAAAGAGCTCATTCGTTCCAGAAAAGAGCTCCTACAGCAGCTTGCGTCGAAAAGGAAGTGGAGTTGAAGGTTGTGTCGCAGGAGAGAGCAGAGAGGAGAACATATGCAATAGGTTGGGTGATATTTATGTGTAACCTTAATCCTAATTGCGTCAATTTAGTCATAATTGGGTCTTTTCAGCCGTCATTTTTTTAATTTGAACAGAACGTAAAAAAAATATTCACTTTTCCAAAGCTCATGATATTTTAGTCTCGAAAATTAAAAATAAAAAATCAGTTTTCAGCTGCATCTCACGATGCTACAGCCTTGCCACCGCCTCATGCACCTTGAACGCTCAGAGTGCACGCCTCAACCAGATCACATTGGGCGGCACCTCAGACGCTGTTTTTACTTTAGGCTGCCCAAGGTGCACCTCACACCCGCCTTTTTGAAACCATGTGTTGAACTGCTGTCGCAACCAAAATGATTATACCTCATTTCTTCCACACACATAAATATGTACCTTGTTCGAATCCTTCAGAGTGATCAAAGCTTGTGACTGAATGTTGATGTCTTGAACAGACAAGATTGATTCTTGCCTAGATCCTTTGGTAGGCATAACTCTCTACGAGAACAGGATGTTTTTATTAAGTACTTATCCATCAAACCTCAAAAAAGAATAATCCAACAAGAGAAAACATACTGAAGGTGCATTTCTGTTTCCCTGTCGAGATGTGCCATTGGGTTTTGCTGCCTTTGAACTAGTTTTAGATGGCATACTTGACGAAACTGATCTACTAGATTCATAATTTTCTGCAATGGATTAGCGAGAAAAAGAAACAGAGATTAAAATAAAAATAAAAAATGAATAAATAAAACATCATAACTTTTGTATGGAGATAGATGAGTTAATGGAAAGTAATATAATACCTTGGAAACCTCCGTACGGCTTCAGTCTTTCTCCAATAATAGCTAAAGCAGAACCTTGAATATCTCTCAAGTTTTTAACAACCTATAAGAGGAGAGAGATAAGATAGACATAGCACTCCTTAGCAGAATTAGTAAACCTTAATCAAGAGATTTTTGACAAGTCATACCAATTCTTGGCCACAAACCCTCAAAATTTCATTAAAACATGCTTCAGCAGCTTTACGAACATCTGCTGATTTGTCCTGGAAAGGTTAAGCCAAGAAAAATCCTGAGACCATGAAGTAAAGACAAACAGCTACCAATGAAATAATGTTTGCTGAGCAAATACCGTCATAGCAGATGCAGTTGGTTTGAGAAGCTGTATAGCATCAGGGAATTCAGTCAGTCCAGCAAGTTGTTTTGATAACCAGTCAAAAAGATCCTTGCGCCCTTCTGCACCAAGCTTAGCGTCGGTGAGAACAGCTGTTACATACGGTAGCTGAAGAAAGTGACGGCACTGGGGTCAGTAATACTCGAAAAACAAGACGTAAGTAACATTATTTCCAAAATTGATCAACAGACCATCTTATCGAGATGAGCAGCACCAAGCCAAGCGTCTAAGGTACTCAATGTACACTCACGCATATGCTTCTTGTTGTCGCCAAGACATTTCAAGACGTCTGAAAGAATGCCCTGTATGAACCACATTATTGTAAAATATTTAGCCTTTAAAGTAACTATTAGTATGACAGAATAGTTTCAGTGATCCAAATTATAATAATTATACGAGTTTTTAGGATTCATAATTTCAAGAGTACTAATTAAATGTAGATAATTTGTTCAATTCTTAAACAGGATTGTAAATAACAATTGGTTATCCTATAACATAACTAATAGTGTCAAAGAGTACCTTGCTTGACTTTTCAACTGGCTGTCCCATTGCAGACGCAAGAGCACCAATGGTAGACAAGGTTGCAATAATCAAATTTTTGTTACTGTCGTGTAAACGCCCTTTTAGAGCTCCAAATAGATCTCCTAAACATGAAAGATAGGAGAGCATCTTATATAGATATATACACACACACACACACATAGACACAAACGTCTAGAAGTTACTTCCAATTTACCACTGAACATACCAGTTCCAACAGGCAGAATGCGTTTGTTTGCTTCTTCCAAAATTTTGCCTACACTTTCAATAGACTCCAAACGGACCTAGGAAATAAGATGAAGTCAGATTAGTCGCGAGACTCTTAAAAAATTCACATTTGATTCCTATGAAACATCCGTGTAAAAGAAACCTTCCAATCAGAACTCTCTAAGCCTTTTAACAAAGTGGGAGTGATCTTTTCACTGATATCTTCACGTGGAAGACCATCCATGCCACCAGACACCGCAGATGATGTAGCATCAGTTACTTTAACAACCTTCTTTGGAACTGCAGATGCCTGCACAGAGTAATATTTGAAGTGAAGAAAAAAACAAATAGTTTCTCGTAGAAAAAATGGTAGATGAATCCAAAAATATAATTACCTCATGTGGATTTTTTTCATACTCAGCATCAAGGGTACTTAATAGAGCAGGTTTAACATCAGAGAGAAATGCCTTTATATCTTCAAGGATAGAACAAGCAGTTAAGCCCTCTTAATACAGAGTGACATGGTTTAATAAAACCCATTACCCATCTAAACCCACAGCACCACAACCTTCCCACCCTCCCAAGAGACCAAACAATAGGAAAAGCATGTATCACCTGGACCAACAAACTTATGAAGGATGCCAATCAGTTTAACAGTAGCATTTCTAGTCGCAGCTGCACTAGATTGCAATCCAATGTCCTTGCAGAAGTCAATTAAGTCCTGCAATATCAAATATGATGCGGGTTAAAAACACACCTTTTAAAAAAGAACAAAAAGAGAAAATTTGTAAAAGATATTGAGCACCTTTAGCTTAATATGTGAAGTACCAAAGTCATCCACTGCCGAAGCCATCCACAACATGCCTTCACTGAGGACCTTTGGATTCTTGTGCTCCTTCATAATTTTATAAATCTGAAAGAGCCACATGGAGAATAATCAAGCAACGATGAGATGTTTTAATCATTAGGACGAACTATCTCTATTAAAATCAACTGTGTTTTTCATTTGACTAGCACTAATCAGTTCCAGGAAAAAAATTCACAATGTCTATAGCATTCTATTCCCTCTACCAACACACACCAACTGTCAATGCCATAATCAAACTTCTCCAATATCATCGATGGCGCAGATATCAAGGTCTGAAATCCCATTCTAGTTCCTCTCAAAATATTGTATTAGATCAAACCAATAAAATCAGTCGTTAATTATATAATTATCAGCCCAAATAACTCCAAGTGTCAAAGAAGACGAGCAGTTGATACTGAAGTCAGATGATTTGGAAGGTAATATATTACTAATTGTTATGAGTCAAAGAAGTAGAGATATCAGTAAGAAAAGTAAATACAGCATACAATGTTCCTATATGTCAGCCAAATTGAATCAGTATTTCCAAAAAACCTCTACCAAAGTTGAATCAGTATACAGCATGCTACTAAATGGATAAAGAAAAGAATATGTAGAACATTAAGTAAGTTAATCTTCAGTTTCTTAGGTTGCCCTGATCCAATTCACTGCGTAACCCCCCCCCCCCCAAGCAGCCAATGTCACCAGTTTATGTATAAATAAATATACCAGAAAAAGGAATTACCCTTTCAAAAACAAAACCAGGCCCCACAGCTTCACAAAAAGTGGAAAGACACTTAATGGACTGAGCACGAGTCTTTATGTCAGCTACTCTTTCAGTAATGCCTATCAAAGTACAATGTTGCATATGTAAGAAAATGCTATAAGCTCATTAATTTTAACTTGAAGAATATCAGACAGCTACCAATTGCATCTCAGAACTGCATGTAAAACTACAAGAGGAGTTAGTTAATAAGAATTAACTAGATATTAAATCAGAAAGGAACCCATTAACCAAATAAATGCTTATACATATTGAATTGTCAGAGTACTGATTGCACAAAACTGCAGAAGCTTCTGACCTGGAAGGCAGAGCACAACACATTTTCTGGGAAACTTTGACGTTGTTGAAGCAATGTGGGTAACAATATCAATAACTTGTTGCTGGACCTGCTCAAAAGACAACTCTTAGAGTTTGAGTTCAGTAGTTCAAGTCAGTGTTTAAAAAAGCTCTCGTCAAACCCGCCTCGAGGTGCACCTCAGAATGAGGCGTTAAGAAAACGCCTACGAGGCGCCGCCTCGGGCTCTCCAGGTGAGGCGCACGCCTTGGATGGAGTGAGGCGCCTGAGGCGTTGAGGCGCACGCCTCAGTGAGTTCATAACTATATGGACTTTTTAAAAATAATTTAGGTGTTTTGGGCTTAAAATAGTTACGGCTTTTATATTAAATATCTAAATTTATTTGGGATTTTAAATGGACGATATAATTAAATAAATTATAGACAAATAAAGTAGATTAAACCCTAACACATACAGATACACACGCTCACTCTCTTCCCTCACACTCTCACCCAATCTGCGGCTCCCTCTTCCCGCCCTCCACAAGTGCAGATGACTCCAACTCTTGGAGCTTTGATTATTGTCGGCTTATTGCTTTTAATTTGGCAATTTAGACTTAAATTTAAGACTATATAAGTAGTTTGTATTATATTATTGATGTGTTTTTATGGAATTGTTACGTTTTATGTGTGTGCTTGTGAATTTATAATTTAAGCCTCGAAGTTACGCCTCGCATCGCCTCGAAACTTACAACTTACGCCTCATGAGGCGACGGGAAAATGCCTCGAGGCAGAAAACGTTTTTTAAATCATTGGTTCAAGTAAGTAGTAACTATCAATAAAGCAGTTATTAAAAGTTTCTGAGTATTAACCTGAACATTTTTCTCATTCCAGCCAGGAACAACACAAAGTAAACGAATCAACAACTCAACAGATGGATTGAGATCCGTTAGTGCTTCAACCTGCTCTTTGAAAGACACAATAGCTGGAACAAACATTTTTTAAATTAAAACATTTAGAACAAATTTACTCAGTAGCAAGATAACAAATTCGAAGAGTTAATTTATCCATGCAATTGATTCAAAAGCTTCACAGCAAGTGCAGTATTATGATATCAAACCATCAAAAGATTGCATGTGCATTACAGTGATTATATTAGCTTCCCTATTCCGAAAAAAGAAAAGAGTACAGAAACCAGATGAAGCAGCATATTTATCAAGAAACAAAAAACAAAAAAACAAGATGTGGGAGCATTTATCTAGACCTGATCGCTTTAAACATCAACAGTTGATGACAAGTTTATCCTGTTCAGATGCTAGTGTAGGTAAAAGGATAGAGTATCATACTTAACAGAAAAGAAGAGTACTACACAAGTAAGTTCTTGCCTCCAAAATTTGCAAATTTTGGAGAAACTAGAAAGAGTTACTCAAGAGACCAACCATAGAAACATCGCTCAACCTAAAAAACACAGTACCTTGAAATAGAGACCACATATTGGAAACCAATAATTTGTTCTCTAAGAGTTTTTATAAAGCAACCATAATGATACAGAACTATATATTATAGTTAAGCTGGTCGCTCATAAAAGAAATAAAAGACCCAACTGACTTGAAATGCTGCTTGTGAACATGAAGCAATTATGTTCAATGATCTCATAAAACAGTAGTTACAAATTAGGTTTAGCTAATGCTCTGGAAAAGGTATATTTTTAAACCCTACTATACCCTAATCGATAATTAATTTTCTTAGCAAATAATGTGCCAAAATTTCAGTCGAGCAAAGCATTCAACTGCTGAGCATACACTCAAATTTTTTAAGATGAAAATCATAGTTGAGAGGGAGGTTTTCACCCAGAAAATGTGAGCAAATGCAAAACAGTGAAACATTTTATGACCTAATTAGACTAATCTAATGTTAGTAATTTGAAATGTAACCTTCAAGCCTCTCTTTCCACACGGCACTCTTTAGTTGAGTAATTGTATCTGCTTGAATGAGGGATCCCAATCTGCTCTCAATTTCTTCCAAACTCATTTCACTCGGCTGCAAAGAAGGTGGATCAGTTAATCAAAGAAATGTCATCTTGTGAGTCCCAAATCTACTCAGTCGTCACACAACAGGAAGAGGGGAAAAAAGAACAGATCAGCTCAGACCTCAACATCTTCATGCTCCACAGGCTTAGAAACTTTGGTTTGTCCTCCTGCTTCACCTTTCTTATTGGTAACAGATTTTCCTGGCATGGCTTTCTTAGTGGCAGCTGGCTAAAAGTGATAAGCATACAAGAAAAAAGGGAGAGTCAACAGCGATCAACCATTTGGGTATGTTATGTAGCTAGAAGTCTTGAATAAGCTGCTAGTGATATTTATACTTGCGTAATAAAACTTTTAAATTGCACTCACAGCTGTACTAATAGGCTTCTTTCCACTAAGCATGCTAGCTGCTGATCTTCTAACAAATGATGAATCAGAGACCTGCATGAAGGAATACAAGGCAGAACATGGTCAATATAAAAAGCAACACATAACATGCCATTCCTCATAAGAAAGGTATTTCCTTGTTATTTCAGTTTTCATTTCCGACACAACTTGCTTTCAGCAATTTACAGGAGAAAGTGCCGAGTCTGACTGTATATAATAGATAAACTCACTGAAGGACTAATTGATCCATCATATTGATTGATTAATAAAGAGTCCATATATTTCTATATTGGAAGCTACAGTCGGGCAAAAGAGATCAGAAGCATTTAAGAACATGAAGTGTTTTTTCATAAGTTAGGCTCTGCTGAAAAAGATATCCAATCAATTTCACTTTGTCAAATTTCAGGAGTTCTTCTGTGGACGTAATAATAAGAGGAAAATGTACTAACCTCTGTGGCCATAACTCCTGCAGAAGACTGAGCCATAGCTGAAAGTATTGTAATAACATATTGGTTAGAACACATTCCAATAAGAAAGATCAGGTATCGTGATTCAGTTATCAGGATAAAGGTAGGTAACAAGAATCAGATTCCACACCCGAGCTTGGAAGACTAGACGGATCCCCAGTCGAACCCCCAATCATTTCAGATAATTTCTTTTTCCTGACATCATCTAGCTTTTCCAGTGACTTCTCCAAAGGTCTCATACCAACCATCTAAATAAATAAATGTCAGAATACTAAATTAACGCAGAAAAAAAAAAGAAATGTTATCATGATTGGAAGATGAGGTGAAAAATCTTGGAAGGATTACCTTAGCTATAGCAGCCAAAGCTGAGAAAGCTGCATCCCTCACATCAGGTGTTCCATCATTAAGGGACTGCATATTATGCATATCAATGTACAGCATGATAACAAAAATTGCTAATTACCCAACATAGAACAATCATGAATCAGAAGGATTAAGTATTAAGAATTGTTGTTGAACATAGTATGTACAGCTACACGAAATTGATGATAACATTTAATTCACAACAAATTATCAATAATGTGTTTCAGTGAAATATAATGATATTTTCCACGAAGACAACAATATCCAAACCATGGGAATCGTGGTCAATATCATGTCAGAAGCAAGAACTAATTGATTGAGAAATATACAAACAAAAATAAAGCTGCATTTCTGAGAGAAACACGTTTTGCTACTAAAAACGACCTCCAGCAATTGTTTACCAAAACTAACTCAATTCAAATCATGAGGTTCTCAGCCATAAGGTTAATTCAGGACAGGTTTTGAAAATGATTAAAACCAATATAAATCTCGTGCTAGAGATAACACATTGCACAACTAACCGACCTCCATGCATATGGGAACATATTCCTTGTGCACTTTAAGAATGGCAGCTTTGGTACTTGTTTCAATACAAAATGTAACCCAGCTCAATGTCAACGACCTCACATGAGGAACTTTATTTTTCACTGCCACCTTCACATCTGCAGATAACTAATAATCAGTAAAAGTTTGAACCCATAGAAAGACCTAGCTCATCACACACCCAAACAAAAATAACACTGCATCTTCTTTTGTATTGATGGGCCATCATATAATTGGTAAGAGTATTATATGAACAAGCCATATTAGGATTTTAAAGTTACTTGTCACGATATTTCAGAGCACTTGACTGAAACTACCAGAACTACATTTATATCCTTGTGAACTTGAAACCAGTAAATCCAAGAATACTATTAGTAAGCATGTGTGCTATAATGCAACAGAAGGAGACTTGTAAATCATAATGTCAATAATCAAGGCAGACACATGGAAATTTGCAGAAATGAAAGCACAACCATAAGATAGGAAACAGGACAAGAAGGCAAAAGAAAATAGAATAAATGAGTACAGAAAAGAAGCTAAACTTTAGACAAGAAGTCGACTAAAGTAATCACTAAGATAGATAGAAATAGAATAATCTTGCATTTCAGAATTAATATAATTATAGATCGTGCCTTCAACAATGTCAGTTAGATTTAAGCATCCGGACTTGTGCATTGCCTGAAGAGTTTGGCTAAGGGCCTCTGTCGAAGTAGGCTTTTTCTCCTTCAATTTCTCCTACACGCCATCAAAAATCAAGCTCTTGTTAAAAATCAAAACCCACAGATGCAATTTACTCAGCAGTCTCAGCTTAAAGGTTAGGGAGTAATTGCTATCTGTGCTGATGACTCATTTACATCTGCACAAGTACAGAATCATATAACAAAAGGACGACACATTAATAATTAATAAATTAATATACCAGACCCAAGAAAGTGAATGTCAAATATCTCCTTATAATACATATAGTTTCATTTTCCTTGGTAATTATTGCAACTGCAATTTCATAAGAAAAAGATAGAGCATTGTACTGGACTAACCAGTAATACGGGCAATAAGAAGCGACAACTGGATGAGAAATGGGTTCTCAGACCCCTGGCAAGGTTTCCCAGTGCTTGTATAGCTTCAACTGCAACAGCAATGTTTACATCTGTAATAAGCTGCAAAGTTCAAAATATTATTCAGCCAACACCAATTAAACAAGAAAGATATCAACACCAACAATATAATCTGCATGAAGACCAGGAAAATTCTGGATACTGTTTGTGCTCGTGGAAAACCATAGCATACCTTTTTTAATGTTCGACAAACTTCTGAAAAATCTCCAGGAGCAATCCTTTTGGTAGATGCAAGTTTGGTTAGTTCAGCTACAGCCTCTTTCCTCTCAGACCATTTTGTAGCTTTCTGAAACACAAATACAATTTAATATGAATAGGAGGCTATAATAAATAATTTTGTGAATGTTACTATATAATAATGACAAAGAGAAGGTCACTTACCACTCCTTCCCAAAATCCAGACTTCTCCAAAGGAGTTAATATATCAACTGGGTCAACAAGCTCATACTCATCTATCTCCAGAGGAACTGAAGGGGAAGATATCTTATATTATGAAAACAGCCATAAACCTAATCCACTAAGGTAAACAACAGGAAGATGAAATAGCAATCATCAATTCAATGCCAGATTCAGTTTATTCTAGCTTAATATGGTTGGTCCAGTGACATTGTTGTAAATGGTGCTAGGTGATAACACAAGAGCCAAGGCTCCTACAACCTAATTTCCATTTTCCACTAAGACACTAAGATAAACAACAGGAAGATGGAATAACAATCATCATTTCCAATGCCAGATTAAATTTATTCTAGCTTAAGATGGTTCATCGGGTGACATTATCGTAACCGATGCCAGATGATAAGTCAAGAACCTAGGATCCTAGGACCTAATTCGGTTCAAGCAGTCCGTACGTCCCTAGTGCCTAATCAAGGTTTAGGCAGGACTTACGAGGAAAGATTCAATAAAACATAGAGATAGAAACAGTGTGCCTAGATCCCAAACTAGTTGGTATTTTACATATTTGGCCAGAAACACCATGCAAGTAAACAACACTAGTCTTGGCACATACATACCATCAGCTGCAGTTTCTTCAGTGGGGACAGAACCCACAGCCTCTGAAACAGTTTCTGGTTCTGGCTCCTTGTCCTGCTCAGACCTGACAAATAGAAATGCAACATGAAATGATCTTGATCGTCAGAAAAATCCTTTTCACGAGCTGAAATTGTAACAGAGACCAACAGCTACATTAATCAAATCACAAAAACACAAAACCAGAGATGAATCAGGCATGCTTATTGCAGAATAACTGAATAGCATATAAACAACTAATTTGACCAGACGAAAATAATGTTGTATACATCACCAAGTCAGACAAGAAAATTGAGACTGAAGCACCTAAATAGATCTCCAAAAATTAGAACAATTACTACAAAATATCAAGTACATAAGATTACGTTAATGTTCTCAAATACTGCAATATGAGTGATCATCATAAATATATATAGTAATATTCAAAAAAATAAAATCTCCTCTACATAAGAGTAGTGAAGTGAACACCACATTACTTAATGATAAAAACAAAAAAAAATATCATATAAAGGAGAAAAAGACAAAGTACCAGTACAGCAATACCTCAGTAGAATATAGAGAGATGAGAGCAAGAGAGAGGGAGAGAGTCACCTGATTTTGCGTATAGGTTTTGCAGTTCCAGTGACATTACCAAGCTCAGCCTCCAACTCTTTTTTCTTTTATACCAGAACAATAGAAAATGACGACATAGAAAGAAGAAATGTGGGAAAGAAGAAACTAAAACAAATCAGAAATTAGAATACCATCGTATCTCGCATCTTTTCAAACAATATTGACTTGACAGGATCCTTTCCTATCCAACGACAAAGCTCCAGAGTTAGCCCTTTCGAAGAAGCACGAACGTTCTGATCTTGATGATCAAAAAGTTCTGGAAGCATCTTCAATATTCTTTTTGGTGGTATTATCTTTGAACCAAATTCACTGATTCAGTATCCACAAAAATGTCATCATGATACAGCCAAACAAAGGTAGATGGCAAGGAAATGACAATTACAATAAATAATATCCCACCTTAATGCCTGAAACATGACATCTATTGCAGGGACAACAGCTTTGGCAACTTTGTTTTTTATAGCTTTCTCCATAGCATCCTACAAAACAGACATTGATACACCAATTAGGAATTTCCGATGACAATTGCACCAAGTGATAGTATTAGTCTATTAGATGTGTAGAAGGCAGTTTGGCATCTGTGTTGGAAAAGCCTACAGAAATCAATTCTAGCATTTTGTTAATGCTACCAGAAACCATGACCTGTAGGCATAGTCTGGCCAGAAAAAAGGAAGGAAAAAAAGCCCTAATATATCGCATTTTTTATCTATATTTCACAACGTTTGGCTTATTAAACGAGCTCCCCATCTTGAAGAAGAAAGAAAAAGATGCAGTTATCCTATAAGACTACCAAATTAATAAGCTTTATGTCTCACAAAGACCTAGTTATTGGTGCAGTTTCTCGCATGAAAGACTATATATGTGCTTAATGATAAAAAAAAAAAAGGTATCCTAATATGTCCCCCTGCTGCATAATAATGTGATATTAGTTGGCATATCTACCCTCATCTAAACATACAAGGTGATGCACTATGATATCAGTGCAAAAGATAGTATTTTGTATTATTCTACTAGCAGAGAGCACATCAGCAAAACAAATTATGCAACTCGAGCTTGACAGCGTATTGATTTGATAATTACCAGGAAAGCTTCAACGGCCTCCAACTCTACCCAAAGCATAAATGATATCTGTGCTTTCTCCACCGTTTTAGGCCTTCCAGTAAGACATTTTGCCACAATTGCATCGCATACCTCTTTCGCGTATCTACAAACCAAATGATGCCAAAAATAACTAGACATCCAGCAGTATAAAATATATCTAACAAATCAAGTGGATTTGACGATAAATTGCTTGAAAAACAGCTTCCACCAATTCACCTTCCAGCATCAGCATCTGCAGCTTTCAAAAACGCAATGAGCGCATCCAGAGCCTTCTCCTGCACCGGCGCATTGGAATCGGCCACCGACTTCTTAAAAAAATGACCTAATCAAAAAACGCCATGATTACGTAAAACTCTAGCAATTCAAAACTACCATGATCCCACCCACATTAAAACTTCCGCATTAGCCTTGTTCTTCGTTAGATCACAACATACTAGATCTATCCTGAGAAACAAACATATCCTCACCAAATTCACGCAGGCGCGGGTCTTTGGGATCCGTGATGCCGTCGCAAACGGCCGCCAAATCGATATTTGCGTCATTCCGCACTTTCCAATTCTTGTGCGTCAACCGATCCTCCCAGGGCAATTTCTTTGCCTCCTTCAACAACTTCTCATCCTCCGACATTTCTACTCAGGCGATAAATACCTATTCCCCCAAATCTGGCGATGCTAATGTACTTACTGAGGACGCTGTCCCCGCTCTTCCTCCGTGGAATCTCCGGCGCTTAAATTATTCACTCAGCCGAGTGCCGGCCAGTCTCGAATTCGAGGGTTGAGTGTGAGGGGGGTGGGTGCGTACGATAAATCTACTAGTATATCTTTTCTCTCTCTCATTCAAAAAAAAACACAACGAAAGAACAAAACAGAGAAGAGAGACAGACAGGGGCTAATTTTATGTTTTACGTTTCAAAAAAAAGGAGGCTCGTATTTAAACATGATCGCGTGGAATCGACGAGCGAATGTGCATCCTACACGTGTAGAATCTAGCCAGTTGTAAGGTGGATAGCTAAGTAGGGCTCCGAAAAGCGCGTGTGGACGAGTATTTCATTTGTTGTGGTTGAGCGGTGTAATTTGAAGTACACTGCAGTGGGGCCCAGTGTGTGGGGGGGGGGGGGGAGCGCAGCGTAGACAAAGTGCTCGTAAAATATTTGGAATTTCGAATTCTTTAGTGTGGGTTGTTAAATTTAATTTAATTTAAGTGGAGTGGAGTGGAGTTATCCCCTGCACAAGTTGCATTTGTGTGCGCCTTGCAGTAGTTGTACCTAGTGAAATACGAGTAGTACGCCATTGTGGTATTATTGTAGGATCCGGCGCACTAGACCTTGAGAATATTTGTCTTTCATATAAGGTGATTTTATAATTCCTTTGCCGGCAGTTCAAATTCTCAATAATAACGGTAATATAATTATTAGAGTAGTCTATTTAGGTTTGATTTAACTAGACGGATGAAATTAAATAAAATATTACTAATATAGTTTTTTGTTACGCTTAGATTATATTTAATTAGATGGATGAAATTAAATAATAATTTTGTTGTTGGGTAGATCATGTGTTATTCATGTTATGTTGTAAAATTACATTTTTGCCCTTATAAACAATGAAGATGTTTAAATTATCTTTCTTCGACTATCATCCAACTTCATTGATCCAAATATTAGTTTTCAAGACTAATCCAAAAAAATACAAGAATAATGGAATAATAAACAAACAATCTACTTTTTGCAGCTTTTCATAAGAAGCTACGAGCAAAAATAATTGTTAATCTTGACAATTATAAAATTTATGCATCTATGTAAATCTTGAAAGAGGCAAAAACTACAAAATTGCTAACCTATCTAAGTTTATTCAATTACATATTTTAATATTAGGAATTGCAATCTTAAAAGCTGCAAGAATTAAAAACTTAGAGGAGGAGGAGCGGATGCGAAGAGGCAGATGGGACAATTTGCGAAAAATTGATTGAAGAAGTTGAAAGAGAAAAAAGAAAGCGGTTTTGGCAGAAATAGATTAAAGAGACGGAGGAGGAGGCGATTGAAGAATGCAACAGAAGCAGCGATTTACATAAATCTGTTAAAAAAGTCAAAAGAGGAAAAAATAGATGCAATTGAAAAAGGTGGCTCTTGGTAGAAGTTGATTTGCATAAACCAATTGAAGAAGACGATTAAAAAAGGCGATGGAAGGGAAAATTATCGAAAGAAGTAGAGGAGGCGAATTCCAAAAGTCAATTGAAGAATGTCGAAGAGGCGATCTTGAGGCAACCGACCTATAGAGAGGAGGGATGATTGGGATTGTTTTTGGAAAGAGACAAAAATTGAAATTACGTTAAATTAAACCCACCAGTTTAGTCGGTTACCATTTCTTAAAAAAGTGAAATTTTGGCATAACACTCACCAACAAATTTTTACAAAAATGTCCAAATAAATAAATCATTCAAGTTATATCTGTTGTCAGTCCGAAAAAGGCCGCCACATATGGCATTAATTAGGTGTTTATAAAGCACTCCCATTTTCCTATTAAATGAGGTCTATTTTGACCAAACATCTTAGATTTTTTTGAACAAAACAAATCAATTTTAGTGAGACAAATTGGAGTATAATTGATTAGATTTATTTTTATTATTGGATTGCTTCAATTTCATCCTTTTAGATATGATACACTTGTATGTAGTCACGCTTGTTGCACGGATAATTAATAGATAATCAATCAATACTCTTTCTGATCATAAAGAGTGTGTTGTGACGAAATCAACACAAATTTTAAAATATATAAAATATGGTGCGAGTAGATAAAGAATATACCAAAGAAAATACATTTCATATTTCGAACATTGAATGTTTTGTAATCGTGTTCAAAAACTTGGTCGAAGAAAGTTGAAAACCTAGTTGGTTGCACACCGAAGCATGAACCGACCATGTTTTGAATTATATTCGTGAATTAATTTTTTCAATTGTTAAGAATGATTTATATATGATATACATGTTGCATTAAAACAATCTAATGTGATTATCATGTTATTTTTATTTTTGATTATTATTTAGTTATTTATATGAAATTGGGTACGATAAATACACGTTTGGTGTTAATTTGATTATTTATGTTGTTTGATAATTATGGGATGGTCACATTATGAACTTGATGAAAATCTAGCCGTGGGTTATAAGAACCTAGTCGGTTTGTGCCTCGGGGTGAAACCGACCGGATTTTTATAATACATGACCATAATTTTTTACGGATATAAAATATAAATATATATTCATTATTCTATTGAAAAATAATAATAAATGCTGTATGAAATTCTAATCATCTCATTGAACTGGGTTTTGAATACCAACAACAATGTTTTATTTGTATGTTTGTTAAAAATTATATATTGTCTATATATGAATCTACTATTTATTATATTGATTTATAAATCAATCTAATAAAATAATAAATGACGTATGAAATTATAGTTGTCTTGATGAATCAGATTTTGAATACCCATCACCATATTTTATTCGAATGTGTTTTAAAAAATATTTATTGTTTAGAAATGAATTTACTGTTTATTAATTTGATTTATTTTTATGAAAAACAAATAATTGATCCTGTATTTGAGATCCGAGCTTGTGGACTCGAGTATAGTAGCGAGCACCTATTACAAGGAAACCATGTTATAGCAAATTGCACAAACATTGAGGCATGTAGGAGATGTGCCACTATTGCAACAGTTTAGGGATTAATGTTTCTATCATTTTATTGATTGGAGACAAGGGAATAAGAGTTCGGGCGCACTTTCATACTTGGTGACGCGCATGGTGGAGGGTGACGAGGGCGATGAAAAAGGTTTATTCTTCATTGTGAACGAGGTCAATATCGTTTTGGTGAAGCTAAATACTACTTAATTATCGGTCTTCGATTTGCATACTCAGATTTCGATACATGTCATACTTTTAACTTAGGGCACATTGAGGTTTATACCGCGTTCTGCGGTACACCTACCACAATAAATGTTGCTTTATTAAAGACATTCACGAACCGATTGGTTCAAGATCCTAATGGTGAATTATATCTTAAGACAATGCATGTGCTCTTTGCTTTCTTATTTTTACGTGGGGCAGATGCTACTGTAAGGATCGACTTTGGGATTTGGATGCTGGTATAAGACTTCAACACGATTAGCCTATTCCCGTGGGGGCTATATCGTTTCTTTGGATGAGACACTACTTGTACAACTTTAGTTGGAATAATGTGAAGTACAACTTATACGCATCATCATGAGAACTGTACATTTGGATATTGGAGGTATTTCCATGAATGAGCCAGACATTTGGAAGATTGCGTGATCGGGAGATTCAGCTTAGATGTTGTTGTTGGAGATTCATTCCTAAGATTGCTATTGATATGATACAACATATGTTTCATCTTGAAGAGGTAAGTTTTAATATCTAAGAATTTAAAACTTATTCAAATCATATCAATGATTTAAAATTAACGTTCAAATTTCTTAATGATTGTAGAGCGAGGTAACTGACATAACTGCGAGTGTTGATGAGCAGTTATACTCGTATTATCAGTCATTACTGAGTATGGAACATAGGGAGGTCCTAAATATTTTGTGGACAGCGACGTACAACGCGTTGAGACAGGGGATTCAACTGCCAAGACGCACACATCAGACCGTCATTCCAGAGCGAGTTCCCTTTCGATACACTCTTGACATGCGCCCGGAGGGAGATTCCATCACCACATTATCACCATGATATAAGTGTATCTTCTTTGTTCACTTATAGGCGCCTAGATATTGGGAAGCGACTGAGGCGTCATCATCCTCTTCTAGTAGTAATTATGGCGGGCATCTAAACAGTCACGGTGTACGTCATGGGGTGTACACGATTACCCATGATCGGATGGAGCAGATTGCAGAGCTAGCGGCTGATAAAGTTCAGGAGAGGTTGATGTCGGTTCTTAAAAAGTGGTTCGAAGACCTGGTTAACACATTTCGGTGCTCAAGAATTAGGATCATTGTTTAGTGTATTTTTGTTGCGTTTTTGTTCGTTGTGTTGTCGTGTCTATGTTTTAGTTTTGATGTTTTCGTATTGATTTTAGTTCGTTTTTACGTCAGTTCTTGTTTGTTTATGTTTGTTGTAGGATGAAGTGAAAAAGGATGATTTTGGCTAGGATTGGTGCGAACGAGGCCGTTGGAGCAAAGTCGGGCGAGGAAGAGGCGAGACAAGCATGGCATGAGAAGGAGACGAGCACAAAGAGGAGCCAACCGTGTAGCCAGCGATTGCTAGATATCTCAGAGATTGCTGGGCTGCAGATGAAGCGGAGTGCAGAATGGTGCAACCAGCGATCGCGGGGAACCCAGTGATCGTTGGGCCTGCTTCAACAAAGAGATAGAGAGTTGTGGCCAGCGAGCGCTGGCTTCCTTGCGGCCGCTGGCAGGCGGTTATGGACGAGATATTAAGTAGTTTTGGGCGTCATTTTCATTAGCCAATCCCCATGTAACTTGAACACAATTCTCAAACACTCTATTTTACTGTTTTTCTAGTTTAGGATTAGAGAATTCCAATGGATTGAAGTGGATTCTGACTTTGGATTCTTACGTTTCAATTAGTAAGCTTCCTTTCTATGGTTTCCTTTTGTGATTCTACCATGTGTATCATGCTTGGCTAGATCCTACTAGGATTGAATGTTTATGTGCTTGTTTGATGTTTGATTGATGTATGCTCATTGATTAACTCATTTTGTATGGAATTTAGTGCTTGATCACCATTGAATTCATATGTATATGTTTAAGTAGATTGATCATTTGCATAAATATAAGGTATAGAGTTAATCGACATTATTCTTAATCAGAAACGTAGGAATACTAGTTTATACGAAGTTAAATAATTATTAGAGGTGTGAACTGTATACGAAAGTGAAGATCACGACTTAGTGTATTAATACAAAAGTAATTTACTAAGCAACCTCTCGTGTTCCTAATCGAATATGAATGCATGATCAATTAGACATTGAATAGGAGTTGAGCATCTGATCCTAAAGCTTCAACCCGTTGGTATTCGTTTTAGCTGCTTTTGATCTTTATTTATTGTCGTTACATCTTATGGTCATAGTATGTTTAGGATTTCATCTTTTGCATTATAGTACTAGCACTTAATAGCCCTGCATAGTCTTCCTTTGAGATACGATATTCGGGTCGACTAACTCGTGTTACAACTACTTAAGATTCATTTTTGGTCGAACAAAATTTGGCATCGTTGTCGGGGAAGGCTATAGGTATTTTGGTTATTAGTACTTGGTGTGTTTGTTTATTTCTTCAATTGTTGTGTTTGTGTTGTTTTGTTTTTATTTTTCATTTTTGTGTAGGAGTTTTTAACCGCAAGTTGCATTTGATTGCTTTCTTTTGTGGTGCTAGGCAGTGTATGCATGGACGCTGAAGTCTGAATAGAAGATTGGCACTCGTGTTAGACAACGTTCATCGCATGAGGGAGCTACAAACAGTCAACCTGGAAGAGGAGGTTGGAAACGGTCAAGTCTTGAAATTGGGATACCAGTCTGATCATTCGGGGAGCACACCTCTATAGGATTCTGATAACGATTGTAGTGATACTAGTTCACATACAGTGATGGCGGCTCGTCAGATGAGAGATCTTGCTCGGCCGGTGATAGGAGCAGCAACATCACCCATTGTGTTGGGGCAAGCAACAAGGAATTATGAGCTAAAGAGCATCCACTTCAACCAGCTTCCCTCCTTCTATGGAATGCTGGCTGAAGATGCATTGAACTTCATCAGGGAGTTCTATGCAATAGTTCAAACCTTCCCCCTTGGAGGTTTGACCGAAGATCAGCTCAAGATGCGTTGTTTTCCCTACACACTGAAGGACAGAGCCAAGACTTGGTTCATGTCGTTGGCTCCCAATTCACTTTAGAATTGGAATCAAGTTTCCGAGAAATTTATGTCTAAGTGGTATCCCAACCAAAAGACGCAGGAGGTGAAGTCGCAGCTGGTGACCTTTACACAGATGGATGGTGAGCCTTTTCACCAGGCTTGGGAAAGGTTTAAGGGCTTACAAATGCAGTGCCCCCACGACAACTTATCTCCGGAGCTACTCAACCAGTTCGTCTATGAGAGTCTCCACCAGAATTTCCAATATATGGTGGACAATGCAGCTGGATGAGATATCGGGGCAAGAACTGCAGAGGAGCTAACAGAAATCTTCGAGAGTATAGCTGGAAACTCTCAACAAAAGAGCTCACGAGGTCCGAAGAAGAATGTGAATGAAGCAATCTTGAGCAATGATATGGTGAGACAGCTGGCGGAGCTCACTAGACAAGTTCAAGCCATCCGGGCTGCGGATGAGCAACCAAGGAAGGCTCTTGCTAATGAGATGTGTGGGATCTGTGGAGAGTTTGGGTATGGTGCAAATACGTGTGCAGTGGAGTTGATTCTGAGGTGGAATATGAGGAGCAAGTGAATGCTCAAGTTAATGCTCTTCAAGTATTTCAACCAAGGCCAAAGTTCGATCTTTATTCGAACTCTTACAATCCCGGATACCGTTATCATTTCAATCTCTCATGGAGGCAACCGGTTCCACAAGGGCAACAAATGCAACCTCAACAAGGCTTTCAGCAATTTACACCACCACCACAACAACAACCCCACACTTTTCAAAAGGTTTCGGTGGAAGAGACCTTGAATAAGGTGGTAGAGGTGCATAACAAGAGGTTTTAAACGATTGAGGCTTCGATGAGGAAAATTGAAACGTAAGTTGGCCAGCTAGCTGAGACCATTGAAGATTTCATGCAGAGCAGTAGGAAGGACAAGCTTCCTAGCAAGGCTAAGTGAAGATGTTTGGAAGGTGTCGAGCTCACAACATTAAATGAGCGCTTCGTGGGAGGCAACCCACGTTTTATTTTTTGCTTTTGTTGTTCTTAGGTTTGTTTGCTTGTTTTTGTGCGTTGAGAATCTTATGATGGTATTACATGGTGTAGGGTAATACTGAAGGAACGAAGAAGTTGAAAGGATGATGGAACGAACAACTTGGGTGCAAGAGCCAAAGGCGGCAGAAAGCTCCAGCTAGCGGTCGCTGGGGTGAAGTAAATCGAGGGTCGGAAAGATACACCCAGCGATCGCTGGGTCTGCAATTCCAACGGGTTTTTAACTCCAGCGACCTATTTCCTCTTCACTTAACATACTTTCTCTTCTCCTTTTCCCTCCAAAAATGAAACCCTATCACCAAATCCTCTTATTCCTGCATTTTTCTCCCAAGTCTCCCTTCAAATTCCCAAATCCTCCTTACCCATATCATTCTCTACACTTTCATTCAAAAAATTTCCAATTTCACCCATTAAATCTCTAAACCCAATTTCTCCATTCCTACTCAAATTTACAAATCTATTTCCACAAATCTTTACTTCCTTCACCCCTAAACTACTCTAACCCTAAAAAATGACGAAGAAGACGAAGATGTCGCATGATTATGAAGTTGCAGCCGAGGAGGCCGTCCAACCCGAGGTGAACATTCAAAGGCTCTTTCCAAATAGCAAATTTCTCATTTACAACCATGATGAAGGTGATATCTTTGATCGTTTATAAGAATTTCCTTTTAATCTTAGTCATCATTTTGATTGGGAATTGCTTGCTCGACTTAATGTTCGTTCTCGACTCTATACTTATTTGCGCACTTTAGGCTTGTTGAAGTTAGCTGATAGCGGTCCTTTAGAAGGGCATACTGATTTGTCATTTGAGTTTTTTGCAGCTTTTCAATTGTATGATGACTATAACTCTTTTAATTGTCGACTGCTTGGGAATAAGTTTTGTGTGTCTCATACTGATATGCATGTTGTGTTTGGTTTTACCTCTCCGCGGGGTGCAACTACGAGAACTCCTAAGGGGTTTAATCTTGTAGCTGTCTGGCATGAATTGACCGGGCTATATAACTGGAACCCGAGTGGAACCCCTAGTGGTTTCATTCGGGATGATGTCATTTCCCTCCTGCATAAATTTATTTCTTACAATGTTTCGGGAAAGGAGCAAGCCAATAAGGTCAACTCCAGTGAGTGTTTATTGTCTGCTTCTTTGAAAGGACAGAAGGTGTGCATCACATCCTTCATTTTGTCCCAATTAGATGGTATTCGAACTAGGAAGAAAGCTCACCCTGCATTTGCATATATTTCGTATCGCCTTGCTTTGCAATATGGCTTACAGGTACCAGATTCATATGATGAAGTGGAAGGCGTCTGCCTCACTGCCACATTCTTGAAGAATGTTGGCCTAGTTGCTGCTTCTGAGACTTCCTTTATTCCATATGAACAAAGGGAGTGTGTCCGTCGCCACCGAGAGCGCGAGGCAGCACTTGAGAGAGAGGGAGGTACCGGTACTTCAGCTGAGGCAGCCCAGAGGACTGAGGAGGCCCCTCTCAGTGCTGATACCGAGATGGAGGAGCGTCTCTACCAGGGAGGGCAGCCCGAAGGGTACCAAGGCGGATATGAGCAAGGCGGCAGTGCCAGCGGATCGGGGAGTGGATCCGGATACTTCATGAGGGCTGATTTTCTGAGCTTTCAGACTGACCTCTTTACGAGGTTGGAGGGCCAACACAGTCCTCAACTCGATAGATACGCGCATCCAGTCTATTGATACCCGTGTTACCTCTCTTGAGGAGCAATGGGCAAGATGGACGGGACTTCACCCTCATTCACCATCTTCATCCGAGTATCAGGATCCTTAGGATCCTCCGGCGTATTAGCTTTTCTTTTCATTTTCTTTTTCTTTTTTTTGTTTTGTTTTTATTTCTTTGATTGTTTCTGTTTTATTCTTGGTTGTTCGTGTTTTTGTTTGCAGGTACCAATCTTGAGGATCTCCAGATTCTTTGGCTTGTTCGGCTTTGTGTTATCAGAGAAGTTCTAACTCTCTTTCTCTTTTATTTTCTACTACGAGGGCGTAGTAGAATTTAAGTGTTTGGGGGGGGGGGTGGTGTTGAATTTCCTTGATATGTGTCTTGTGTTTATGTTGCTTTCATGTTGTCTTTGTGTTTCCACAACTTAATGATTTGCACGTTCATTTGCTTATTTGATCATTTCATGTTGATAAGTGTTGATTATTAATATGTGAGCCTTGTTTGTGATATGTATGGTGGTAAACTTAGCTTAGATTTGGTTCTTGATTGGGCTAGGTTGTGTGGTTAAGATGACATGTGGGGCATGTTGCTTTTATTAGTCGGTATGCATAGTGATCATAATTCAGATTATGAGTGATTACTCCTTATAGTCTACGTGTTTGGTTCCCTTGAATTATAAAATAATGATAAGAATAAAGAGTTTTTAACTCTTCTAAAAACAAAAATAATAATAAACGCTAGAATGGCGTAAATGAGTGAGACAAGTTGAGTCTGTGGGTTCTACCCCGCTTATCATAGATAATGAGTATGGGAAACCACATCAGGACACTAAATGTGATCCATTGAAGTTTAGATCCGATGATTACACCCTTATGTGGGCTTGCTTGTTTTACTTAAAAAAATTAGGGGAACAGGATGTGTGGATAATAGGGAGATGTGAGATGAGTGTATATTGTGATCATATGTGTATTGATGAACTTATTAACGGGCAACATTACATCTTAATTGAGTGACTGAATACGGTTGAGAATTTAGTCTAGGCTAAGTTTTGAAATGAAGGTATGATTGGTGGCACGGCTTACATGTTGATTATTGATATGAATTGATACGTTGTGATTGGATTTTGCTTGAGGACAAGCAAATGATTAAGTGTGGGGGAGTTGTTTAGTGTGTTTTTGTTGCGTTTTTGCTCATTGTGTTTGTCGTGTCTAGGTCTTAGTTTTGATGTTTTCGTATTGATTATAGTTCGTTTTTACGCCGGTTCTTGTTTGTTTATGTTTGTTGCAGGATGAAGTGCAAAATGATGATTTTGGCTAGGATTGGTGCGGACGTGGCCATTGGAGCAAAGTCGGACGAGGAAGAGGCGAGACAAGCATGGCACGAGAAGGAGACGAGCACAAAGAGGAGCCAGCTGTGCAGCCAGCGATCGCTGGGCTGCAGATGAAGCGGAGTGCAGAATGGTGCAGCCAGCGATTGCTGGGCCTGCTTCAACAGAGAAACATAGAGTTATGGCCAGCGACCGCTGGCAGGCGGTTATGGACGAGATATTAAGTAGTTTTGGGCGTCATTTTCTTAGCCAACCCCCGTGTAACTTGAACACAAATCTCAAACACTCTATTTTACTGTTTTTCTAGTTTAGGATTAGAGAATTCCAATGGATTGAAGTGGATTCCGACTTTGGATTCTTACGTTTCAATTAGTAAGCTTCTTTTCTATGGTTTCCTTTTGTGATTCTATCATGTGTATCATACTTGACTAGATCATATTAGGATTGGATGTTTATGTGCTTGCTTGATGTTTGATTGATGTATGCTCGTTGATTAACTCGTTTTGTATGGAATTTAGTGCTTGATCACCATTGAATTCATCTGTACATGTTTAAGTAGATTTATCATTTGCTTAAATATAAGGTATAGAGTTAATTGACATTATTCTTAATCGAAAACATAGGAATAATAGTTTATATGAGGTTAAGTAATTATTAGAGGTGTGAACTGTATACGAAAGTGAAGATCACGACTTAGTGTATTAATACGAAAGTAATTTACTAAGCAACCTCTCGTGTTCCTAATCGAGTATGAATGCATGATCAATTAAACATTAAATAGGAGTTGAGCATCTGATCCTAAAGCTTCAACTTGTTGGTATTCGTTTTAGCTGCTTTTGATCTTTATTTATTGTTGTTACATCTTATGGTCATAATATGTTTAGAATTTCATCTTTTGTATTATAGTAATAGCACTTAATAGCCATGCATAGTCTTCCTTTGAGATACGACATTCGGGTCGACTAACTCGTGTTACAACTACTTAAGATTCATTTTTGGTCGAACAATCACGGTGTAGTCTGAAACCCGCATTTTCTTCACATTGTAGGCCATCTCGAGCTCCAATTTTATCTACACATGATGATGTACCGTTCCAGACTCCTAGGGCTCCATCTCCAGCTCTAGTTTCATCTAGTCTAATCGAGCTAGAGCACGGTGCATATTCTGGAACCCATCATTTGGTTCACGACATTGGACATTCATGAGATTACGACGAGCATCTTGATATGTCGCGATCATCGATGTTCAAACGCACTAAGAGGTCAATAGTGATGTTGAGAAGATCATTCATATTGATGTCTCCCTTGTGAGCCTGTTTCAGATACCCGATAAACTTGTTCAAACTTGGGTGGACTCCGCAGCCTTGCAGAGTCCATACACTGCAGAGCGTTTCGATGATCTCCCTCCCATTCCTACGACCTTTCTAAGTAGATATGTAAATTTTTGTGCTCGAGGTTCTGATGCGAGAGCACAGGTTCTTTGTAATGGTTTCATTTATGAGGTTCTCCACTTCAATCACATTCAGTGTGAGTTCATGCATTTAGTGCGGCCTGCCTCACTCGAAAATTTTATGCGCTACCATTGTTGACAAGAGGTTAAAAGATTGATTAGTACTATTCATACTAACATGGTGCGTCATCTTTTCATGTAACCCTTAATAGAAACTCCAAAGTTAAACGTGCTTGTCTTGGAGCAATACTATGATGGGTGACCTATTGGGAAGTGTCCTGGATCAGCCTGTCAGTGAGGAGAAAGCAGGATGGGAAAGAAAGTGTTGATGTGTGGCGTCAGTACGTCAATTTTGATGGGCACTCCCGATCCAACAGGTTGAGTGATCCTAAACAAGTAAATGTGATGTAGAAGAGCTTCGATTGTGTGTTTATTGGTTATGCTTGAAACTCTATTGTTTATCGATTCTTAGGTTTAAGTGATCAATTTGTTTGCGAATCACGTGATGATAAGTTTTTGAGCATATATTTCCTTGAAAGACTAACGTTTCTCGTGAGAATGTGTGTAGTTATTCACAGCCAGCTCGAGATGATGTTGTTGAGTACTCACTTAGGAATCTACATAAATATTCGAATCGAGAAGGCGTAAAATATGGAGGACTGAGATTTCATTCGGCAACGATTCTATTACTGCTTTTGTCGTGGCTGAAAATCCTGATTTAATTGATGATTATGTTGTATTTGCCTTTTTAATTAATGAGGATCCTACTTATTATTATGCTACTATGTCTAGTATAAATGCTCTATTTTGAAGAGAAGTTGTGCAAAGTGAGTTAGAATCTATTACTAGTAATCATACGTGAGAAATTGTTGATTTACCTGCGAACACTAAACCAATTAAAATTGAAATGGATCTTTAAAAAGACATTGAAACCACCCACTGGGTCAATTGATTTAGACTTCTTTAATATTTATTCTTATGTTTCTCGTATTTTCACTATTGGAATACTCATTGCTTTTGTTTTTATTTATAGCAAGTAGTGTATCGAATGGATGTAAGAACAACATTCTTGAACAATGATTTTAAAGTGGAAATCTATGTAGAACAACTCGAGAGGTGTGTAGTGATGGTTAAGGAAGATAAAATGTGTAAGTTGAAGAGGTCTTTGTATAGTCTTAAATATGC
The DNA here is from genome assembly GCA_026898415.1 of Leonotis leonurus. NCBI lineage: Eukaryota > Viridiplantae > Streptophyta > Magnoliopsida > Lamiales > Lamiaceae > Leonotis > Leonotis leonurus. Next base: position 302,571 of record JAPKLX010000198.1, on the reverse strand, counting down.
ACTTATTCAATGGTATGAAAAGTTTCATGATACAATTTTATTAAACGGATTTGTGGTAAATGGTTCAAAATCGTGCTTATATGCTAAATCTTGTGGATTTGAATGTGTGATTATATGTTTATATGTGGATGACATGTTAATTTTTGGCACGTGTCTTGATATTGTGTTAGAAACAAAAGCATATTTGTCATCTTTGTTTGATATAAAAGATTTGGGTGATGATGATGATTTGGGTGATGCTGGTATTATACTTATGATTAAGTTGATTAAATCCGTGAATGGTTATGTGCTTAGTCAGTCTCATTATGTGGAACAAGTGTTTAAACCTTTTGATTGTGATAACTTGGTTTATGCAAAAACTCTTTTTGATTCAAGCATTCAACTGAAAAAGAACCGTCGTAATTTTGTGAATCAAGAACAATATGTTAGAATCTTAGGGAGTATGATGTATTTGATAAACTTTACATAGGCCTGACATTGCATATGCGGTGAGTCGTTTAAGTAGGTATACCTACAATCCCATTAGTCACCATTGAGTTGCATTTTATCGTTTGTTGAGATATATGAAAGGAACTGTTGATTATTGTTTACATTACTCTAACTTTCCTTATGTGTTAGAAGGTTATTGTGATGCTAATTGTGTTTCACATAGTGATGAGGTAAGCTCTACAAGTGCATATGTTTTCAATCTTGGAGGTGATGCGGTATCCTGGAAATCGGGAAAACATATATGCATTATAGGTTATACGATGGAATCTAAGTTTATAGCTTTGAAGCTGGAAAGTCATGAAGTAGAGTGACTTTCAGAATTATTGGTCGATGTGCATGTGGGTAAGAGGTATTTAGCACCTATTTCTTTACATGGTGATTCACAAGCTGTTATTTCCATTGTTAAAAACAATGTCTACAATGGGAAGAGGAGACACATCCGACAGAGACATGCAGTGATGAGGGAAAAAAATTTGCATACCCGTTCACTAAGGCTCTCATCAAGAGACAAGTTGATGAGATCTCTGCCAGTACTGGGATGAATTCATTTAAATGAAGGGGATTGATGCGGTGGACATCTAATGGTCAAACGAAGTCATGTAAGTTTTATTTGTTTAATTTGATGTGTATGCATTTGATTGGAGTTAAGGCATGTGAATAAATCAAGCATGCGGGGCGTAGCAATTATATTGTGCAATTTTTGGACATAGAGGTTTCATGGCCAGACGAGGTGATTTCAATGCGGTGATATATATGATCATATTATGCCTATGATGGTTGAGAAATGTGGGCTTTTAATTATTTCTTGCAGTTGTGATATGCGTGAGACTTCTGGTATATCATATGAATATGATATATTTAGTGCATTAGCGATTGCACTATCGTATAAACCACCTAGTATGTGTGAAAGGTCGTTCCCTTCTATGAATTTGCGATTTCTAAAGCACACATATGATAATCGAGAGTGTTTGTTGAGCCAAAAATTATTTATCGAGGAGACGAATTTCCACAAGAATGATGCGTGTTGTGTGGGTAAATGTACGAGCTCATAAAGCTCAAAGTTTCTAACTACTTTGTGAATATTGTATGTTCTCTTACATCACTAATGTGCAAGTTCAAAGTTTATAACTACTTATATTTATGCATCAATATTCATCTAGTTGCCTTTTTTTGTTATGTTTTCATTTGTGGGGAATTGTTATAAATGAAAACATAAAATGGGTTTTAAAATTCATCGGTCTCTAACCGGTGAGAGACAGCTGACATGTGGTCTCTAAATTTTTGACGATTGGGCAGTCAGCGGCCGCTGACTATTCAGCGACTGTTGCAGTGCGGACGGTGAATGAGATAGAGAGCTATAGTCAGCGACCGTGACTTTGTGGAGGAAGTATATTGAACAAGTCATTATCTCTCCTATTTTGTGAGAATTCAATTTTTAGACGGGCTTTCCGCTTATTATTATACATTCTCACTCTTTTGCTCTCTACAAAAACACATTTATTTTACTCCCAACATCAATAAAACCCTAGATATTTCTCACTTTATTATTCATTCTCTGTAACTATTTTTCTCAAGCTTTCTCTAGAATTTGTTCATCTTCTCACAATTGGATTTCGTCTACAACCCAAAATTTGCGAGGGCACCGCGAACATCGTGACTGTGTTAACCATCAAGGACTTTCTTGACATTGGAACCTGTTTCAACTTATTTTAATGAAGTATTCGCAATAGAATGCGGTCATTATAGATTAATAAACTATACCAAGTCGTATTCTCAAGGAAGGCTAAACAGGGCTTCATCAACATTGTTGAACAAAACAATCAAAATCCTAAATAATCTAATTGTTGTTTGAATGATTATTAATCTAAATTAATTAATTACCTAGGTGAGTGAAATTAAAGAAATTAAGAAACGAATTATCTAAGCGAGAATTAAGAAAGCAATTCAATCTTAAATTTAAGAACGAGAAATTGAATGAAAGAAATCTTGACATGCTTCGATTGATTGATTAACATGGATAATATAATAAGAAAACAATAATTCAAACTTAATCAAGAAGAAAACCATAAGAAGGTAAAAATGATGAACAAAATAATAAAGCAATAAGAACTCACAAATTAAATGGGAAAATAATGCAATAGAAATAGTCTCGGGTTGAATCACGATCGAATCCACAACGAAAATAAAGAACAAAGTATGAAATTTGAAGTGCTAAAACTATGTACTATGTTTTCTCTCTTGCTTCAAAAAATCAGGCGAGCACTATATATATGGGGGAGAACCCGCCTGGCCAGCGTTCACTAGGGGGTAGCGACCACTACCCCCACGTTCTGTATTGAAAGCGGAAACAGGAGCTAGTGCTTGCTAGGAGGTAGTGCTCGCTAGCCCCACATTTTGTATTGAATTCAGCAGGGCGAGCTAGCAGCCGCTATGTAACACCTAGAAAAATTCACGTGTTTGTTTTAGGTTTAATTAAGATTTAAAGTCCTCTCCCGAAAAATAAAATTTCATTAATTAGATTATCCCGATAAAAATATAGAATTGAGAACGTAGACTCTACGATAAAAAAAAATTTTGACGTTTAAGTTCCGTATTATTAATTAAAATTATCCACTAATTAAAGTAGAAAGTGTTTTAAAATTAAGTATTTCTATTAATATAAAAAAAATATTAATCATGATTATTCACTTAATTAATAGCATAATAAGACTAATTGTCCTAGTAAATTAAAGGGTGTGTATGTGTGTGTGATAGGGTATACGTGTAGTGTTTAAAAAAAAGAAGAGGAATAAAAAAAAAAGAATAGAAGTAGTAGAAGTATCTCATTCCACCCCACCGTTTCTCTTTTCTTTTCTCTGCAAATTCACAGACCTTCTCTTACCTTCCCTTACATCTCCCTGCACTAGTACAAAGAAATCAAGAAACAAAGAAGGGAAAACATGAGCTTTCTTCCTTCCTTTCATCTACTTGTGATTTAGAAGGTAATTATATTGATCATATTGTTGATCAAACTTTATTTTATATGGGTTAAGCTTTTGAATCATTCTTTTTCCTCTATAATTGAAACATAATTCCATAGTTTGAGTTGAGAGAAATTCTGAAATTTCAAGTGCATGTGTAGATGAACTTAGGTTTACAACTTGTGCATGAAATTGATGGTTAAATTTTTGATTGATTCAATAATTAGGTTTGGAGTTTGATATAGATATATTTGATCTTGGGTTATTAAATTAGGTGTTTGGATTGTGAAGTTTAAGTTTGTGAAAGTAGATAAAAAAATTTGAACCAACTTGTTTCTTGTTCTGTATTTTTGCCTATGTAATCAGTCGTGTTTGTTCTGATAGTTCATATTAATTGCTAGGTTTTTGCATATTAAAATACTAGGGAAAGTTAGGAGTATTCTCCAATTTGAATCAACTCATTTAATTTTATTTTCAAATTGTTATGATTTTTGAAAAATTGGTGCTTAAGCTGTTAGAAGTCTGCCGAATTATGGGCAGGTTGTTGAACTTCAAAAATTTGGGAAAAATAGGAATTTAGTAGTTTGGAGGATTTTCTTTTTCTAAAATGTAGTATATGATGTCTATTTTTGATTCATATTTTAATTGGATCTTATTTTGAATATTTGATATATTTTGAAAATTTTAGAAAAATAGGTGCCAATGCACATTGGTGTAGGTTTTGAAGAACCTAATCTTCATCTTGATTAATGGTCATAGTCTTTCTCTCACTTTTGGATATTCATATAACCTATTGAACCTTTTAAGTTACATATATAAACTTTCTTTACCTTGTAAGATATTAGGATATAGGGATTAATCACCATATCATTTAAAGTTGGAACTCAATTTATGTATCTTTCACGTCCTGTTTATTTCACCCTCTGAATGCAGACCTTTTCAATGGTCTAAACTTGTCCAAATCTTCTGAAATTTTGTAGGAACATACCAACATGTTTTTCATATGTCCACCAAGTTTCAACTCGAGATGTTATATTTTCAATTTACCACGAAATCTCTAAAAATCTGTCGACAGATTCTATGTCAATTTAGAGAACTCTTTTAAATGTTCATAACTTTTTCACTTCAACGAACATTTATAAACCATTTATCTTCAATCATCCTCAACTTATAAGGTATCTATAAATGATACTCGTTATAGCTAAACACTTAATACATATGATAGCATAATATTATAGAATAATTAAGACTCTAAGAATAGTGTATGTGATAATTTTGTGAATGAACTCATTAATGAATGAATTAAGTTGAAGGAAATAAAGTCATTCAACTTTTATCTAATATATATAACTAATAAGTGTTCTTGTTAAGGGGAGAGTAGGACATTAAATGTGTTTGAATAAGAAGTTAGATGCTAGAATGTGAAGGTTAATAAGAAATGAAAATGATACTCAGCCTTAAGTTCCTCATTGTAGGATCATTTCACGAAGGGAGTACGTCAACCGAAAATCCTTAATAGCAAGTAAAATGTCGTTGATAACAGGTGGGTTTCTTTTCTGAACGATATCTTGAGTTAATGAACTCGAATTATGAAAGTATGAACTGTTATGTATATTAAATGCTTATGATGACAATATGATTTATTGTGTTGCCTTCAATATGGAGTGTCGGTAAATCCGAACTCACTACGTTGCATGGGAATTTCCCTTGGGACGATGCCAACAATTGTGCCTTGGTGCTTTCGATCGGCCAGGGTTGTGCACATAGTCTAGCTTGGTGAACTCGGCCGGGTTCCCATGCTAATAAGTAAGCGTTACTTGGGATAATTCTTACCCTTGTAGAGAGAACGGGACACATAAGTGTAATTATGGGCCTAAATGTATGAACATAAGGCATAATTCGATAATGAATGAAATTTGTTTTTCACTGATAACTCGGGTTATGAAATCCACTGAGTACAATAGTGCTCAGCCCAAATATCTTTTCAAATATTTTGCAGGTTAATACAAAACAGCGAAGTTGGCTATAAGGTGGGCCCGTCCGTATCTATTCTGATTAAACTTTGTTTGAACGCCTCCTTTTTTAGAACCATATGTCATATACTCTCGTTGTTGTACGAGTTTAGACCAACTCTTGTTACTTTTCATTTTCGAACCATGTAATTATTGACTCTTTTGTGTATCTTTCACGAACCAATGTCTTCATACATTGGTCTCGTGGGTAATCAGCGTGCCAAGCTCCTGGCTTTTTTGTTCTTAATCAAGATGTTATTTTGAATCTCTTTTATTTATACATTTAATTGTTAATCCGCATAGGCCCCTTTGTCGGGGTGTTACACGCTAGCCTCGCGTTCTGCCTGATTCTTGGGGAATGGAGGGCTAGCGGCCGCTAGGGGGTAACGACCGCTATCGTTGCGCGCTATTAGTCCTCTGTTCGTGCCGTTTTACTCTCATTTCTCTTCTCGATCCTCAATACTCCGTTTGTTCGACTCTTTGCCTAAAATAAGAAAATATGGCAACCAAAAGATCAAATAGAACAACAAAGGTAAGAAGTGATACAAATCAAGACATTATCGATTCAATATGCACGAAAAACGAGACCGAAAATAGGTAAAACAGAACCTTGCACCAAGAATTTGTCGGGAATTGCTTTTAGAACAGTGGATCCGCAACGACACAACTGCTAACATTTGTTTCTTTATTTTTTGTGATTTCTACAGGTTCAAAACTTTGGTTCCAACATCATGAACTTTAATGATACCTTAACGTAACTTGCATGAAATTATCACTAGGAAATGCCCAAATTATGAGATTTGGCTCTACATGAATCCCCAATGGACAACTTTATTCTTAATCCTTAGAATTTTAGAAAGAGAGAAGAAATTTGGAGTCAAACCATGTTTAATGAGATCTCCTATTGTTTAATTGTGTAACTCTTTTGTTGTCATGTGATATGATTAGGGTTTAAAATTTAGAATATATATATTAAATCTTGAATCATGACTTATGACACGTGTCACCCTCGTATTAATTCAACACGAGATATCACATAAATTAGCCAATAAAAGATCCTACTTAAAACTCTACATTTGATTTTGCGTTTTTTTTTAACACTAAAGCCACGTATTGCCGTATTTTTAGGTGACTTATTCTCATTTGCTATTAATAATTCAACGGTAATTTATTTCTTAATTTCATCTTGTATAATAAATGATTAAATAACTATTAGATTAATTAGCAGTTAAGCTGTCTATCTTTAACCAAGAAGAAAAAGAAAGAAAAGAAGAAACAATTGAGATGAGAGGAGTGGATTTCCAAAGACTTAATTCGATCCAAAAGAATTATGACAAATTTATATTTAATGGGACCCATACAAAATATAGAAAATGATGTTTTATCCGTTCTCAATTTTAGATATGTGGGAATTTACCAAAATTGTGAGCAGATGTGACATGCACAAACTTCTCAAAGTTTAATATTTGAAGTATATATGACAGTATATTTTTTTAATTCATTTAGATAATTTATAATAAGTGTACTTTTTCTTCTTATTTTTAAATATGATCTTATAAAATTTCAAAATATTTTAAATTTTATATATAATTTCATGTTTTTACTAATTATACATTTATTAATTTTGTTTTAAAATTTGTATCGAATCATCAGTAATACTATTTTCGTGGATGAATATAGTAATTTTTTTGGATAAAAAATTAAATTATAATTTTGATAAAGAAAATATAAAAAAGCCATTTAGATAAAAATTTATCTAATTTATAAAATTATAATCTATCTATTTTTACATGAGTACATGCAAAAAATCTTCATATACTCATGTATTTCATTCACTAAATATTTTGAATTTCATTTTGAATTTCACTAAATATTTTGAATTAAATGAACACGTAAACAAATTCACGTTGTCATCATTTCATTTTGCATACTTTTTATGTTTTTTTAGATGAATATTATGGATAATATTACCGATTAACTCAATTTTGTTTTTACTCTTAAACACGTAACTATTTAATGATCTACTGGTGTATAATCCGTCGAAAATCGACGGAAAATTATTTTATATTATAATTTATACATATAAATTTTAAAATATTATATATTTATGAATTATAAAAAAATATTATTTAAAATGCAATAACTTGTTTAAAAAGTAATATAAATTGATACATTATAAGAAGTAAATATTATTTATCGTAATTTATTGTATATAGAATGTATTGGTAATTGTAATGGCCCGTAAAATTTCTCCTAATAATAATATGTATCGAAAATCGAGGCAATAAAATTTCGTTATATATATTAAAATGTCGATTTACTAATTGATAATAGTAGCAATTGTTTTTGTGCACCTTATAGTTTTTGTGTAATAATAGACATTATGCAAGCTCGTTAGATGATGTGATTATTTAAGAGACGTACTAGAAATTATTTCGGTACCTGATCGTTAGTAGATTTCGAACAGATAATTGAATTACTTAGCAAAGTATCTAAAGAAAGAATTAGTAGTATGGTTATATACTATATAAGGGTATGCAGATTGTACTTATAAAGGAATGATGTATAAGGAGATTATAGTTGAGATCCTTGTTAGTAAGATTTATTGGATTATTATTAGTGGTATTGGTATATTTAATAAGATAATATGTTATGAGCATTATTTAAAGGAGATATCTAGTAAAATGCTAATTATCCATCATTAAGAGGATTAGCACTTGTGTATATGAAGCAAGAAACACAACTACACGTCTGTTTTATATATATGTGTCCATTTACATTCATAGCTAGATTGCAAGTATAGAAGTGATAGGTATAAGAAAAATGGATGTACAATAAGTATATATATATAGAGTACAGTAGCACAGAAGGTCTATGTACACATATGTACTAGCTGCAGACTGCAGGAATAAGAAGAAGTGGGAGATGAGTATTGTTTCAACTGTAATAATACATTTATGAGTCCTTATTATAAGGAACTGGCTGCTGCACACTCTCGCCCCAACTTTCTGTGGTTTCATACTAATGAAGTAAGAGGAAAAAGCAGAAATAGTAAATACAAGGGGGAATGAAACAGCTTAGCAACCGGTCAAGCTACTCATCTTCACCACTCCAAGATTTTATCTGCAACATGAGAAGATATCCCATTAATGTGATGCCCCATAAGTCAATGAAACCAGCAATACAGCATAACACTCGAGTTATATCAAATACATAGATAGCTAGAGTAAATCATATAGAGGGCACATAGGATAGATGCAATTTAAACCAACAGCTTTCCTACATATACACTTAGAAGCTCTATTAGCAACCCTTCTCTATTTCAAAGCTCAGTTTTCATATACAAAAATCCTACGAAGAAGACTCCTATCCACTAAGAGGCCTTTTCCATTCCAAGTTCCAAAAGCAGTAAGGTAAAGCAGAAACCCCCAACCATTCATCTTAGTGTTAAAAACTCTCAACTCAATCTGTTATTTTGTTGCTTTTACAGAAGATACACCGGAGATAGTTCCTAACCAAACATCCAAAGTAAGTACAAGCTCTTTAAACGAATACAGCACAATAGAGTTTTCAGTTTTAAGCGTTTTTAACAAATCATGATATGCAGAACTATTATGTATAACGGCATGTATAAGCAGACTCTCCTAGACACCTTTAGAAAATTTACCAATTCCAAGTCTATGTTTAGGACAGAAACTTGCTGAAAGCAGTTAGCAAAACAGGTGTATTGCTGCATTCAGAAGCCTTCAGAACCCTCATATCTTTTTTTTCTCTCTGTACGTTGCTAAGTGTATAAAAAACTGAATTTAGGAAAAATAGAGACTATTTCTATCATTTTAGAACTCTTGCATAGCAATGAACATACACAGAACTTGCTCAGAACAGAACAAATAGACAGATTATACCTATATACATTATACATATACAGACTTAGGAGCAGGACAGATGAACGGTTGTATAGCTAGATTCTGATTTTTATATCTTAGACTCATGTCCTTAGATTGGACTCAAGCTCCAGCATACTCAATACTTTTATATCTCTAGAACCTAATCAACACACCATTAATATCCAGAATAAGAAACCAACTTAAAGGTTATAATCTCAGAATTTAAAAACAGAGATTACCTCTCCTCTGTCAACCAAGCTCCAAAATCACTTCCCATGTATAAATTAGAACAGAACCAGCAACCATAGTATTCCTCAGCCAAGAAGCAGAACCAAACCAAAGTCAGAAATCGGTTAAAAACTTTAAACAATTCAGAATTGGAAACTCTTAAACTAAACAGAAACTTCGTTTATTTCACAACCCAGATTCAGAATAGAACTATGGTTTAGCTAATTGATTAAAACAGAAACTTGAAAGAGTTTATGATCATACAGAAAACAAAGAATTAAAAACTAAAATACAAGAATTTCAGAATCTGAATCCCAAAATCGAAAATAGAGACTGTCAAATTCTGAAAAATGAACTGTGAGGGAGAGAAGAACTTACATATTATAAACCCTAAAATATAGAGAAAGAACTAAAAGTTACCTGTAAAAGAGAAAGCCAAGGACTGCAGACCCGGAGCTCTCCGACGAAGTCCGCCGTCCAGAAGCAAACAAGAGCAGAGACAGACCGGGAGAAGAGGGAGGCGATGGGAGACGTCGTCCCTGTTTCAGAAAAGAAGCTAGAAGTATTAGAAAGGTTCAAACCAAAATCAAATTAAAATTTGGGGAGTTATAAAACTGAAATTTTTGATTTTCAAAAACTAGAAAGAAATTGAGAGAAAGGGAAGGAAAGTCTACCGGGAAGTCGTTGAAGAGAAGAATTCCGCCGTTGCAGCGACCGAGAGAGAGCGAACCGCAGCCGAGGAAACTGAGAGAGGAGAGAAACGAGGGGAAGAACAAAGGGAGAGCTTGAAGAGACAGAGAGAAATCGAGAGAAGCAGAGAAGGGAAAAGAGAGACATGCAGAGAAAGGGATGAAGGGGAATTGGTGAGAGTTGGCTGTGAAGAATGAGCGACAGCAGATAGAGGAGATGAAGAGAAGGGTTTGATAATTGAATGGGTTGAGGATGAATAGATGATTGGGCCAGATAAAATTAACCAAACGGGTCACCAATAAAATCTGAATGGGCTGAATTATATGATAGATTGGGCTCGATATTTTAAATAGTTATGGGCTATTAATTATGTAGAATGGGCCCAAAATGGGTATTAAGAATGGAGTAAGTTATTCCTTAATTAAGGTTTAATAAAATTCATCTTTAGATTTAATTAGTAATTAAAGAGAGTAGATAAACAGTTAGATTTAATCCAATAATTTAGACCCATTAAATTATGGATTTTGTTATAATATTCTTAATGGCTATGAAATTCTTAAATGGTATTAAATAGATTAATACTAACCATTAGAGCTTTGACTAAGCATTTAAATTAGAATTTATTTAATTCAAGTAAGTTATCTTGAATAATCATAATCCCCGTTATTAAACTATTTCGAGTAAGTTATCTCGACTTATTATAGTACCTTAATTAGATAGAATGACTTAGAGAATATTATAGAGAAATTCGATGAGTAGATAATTATTGGAACTCTTCAATAACGAGTTGTATACTAATAGAAACTCAATTCTAAATTGAGTAATAATTAGAATAAATTATGAAATAGTAGCATATTATTTCATTTTGATTAGATTAGACAAATTAATACTCACGAAGAGTATTTTCCTCTTAATTGCGATTAAGGATCAGCGAAAGGGAACCCCAGTCGATCTAAATCAGAATTTCATTAGACGAGGAAGCATATCAGGTAGGCTTTCTTTACAAATAAAATCGCATGCGTTGTACCAAAGTATGATTTTCGCTTTAGAATGCTTAGAATTTCAAATGTTATGAAGTATTGCATTGTCGAAAATATTTATATTTTGGTATGATGCGTATCTGTTGAGCAATTAATCGATTTCGGACCTTTAAAGATTTATATCTTTTAAGGTTAGTGTACACCAGAACCGTGAGTCATCTTAGCGGGTTGGCCGGTTCAGTGTTCGCGGAAAGTGGCCACTTTCCCGACACACAGAATTACAGATATGTATGAATACTCCAGAACTTAGACTGATCAGTCGAACTTTTAAGATCACAAAAGAATTTAGTGAACATAGGTTCTTTAGTGACAAAAATCCCTATGTTACACTGTATTACGGCAATTGCAAATATATCAGTACGAATATGATTTCGGCATGTGTCTACTGAGTACAAATTGTACTCAGCCCTGCATATATTTATAAATGTGCAGGTTAAGTCGTGATGACAAAGTGGAAGGCTCAGCGGTGGTTTTGTCAAAGCTCTAAATGTTTTACTCTCGGTGATTTATATGTCATCATACATGTAAATCTAGATATTGATCCAGTTTCCGCTGCCAGACTTTTGTTTAGATTCAAGAACTTATTAGTTGTCTCTTTTGGCTTCGAACCTCGTATTCCAGACTTGTGTTAGTTTTTCATATTTCAAGATGTTATAATCACTTATTCTGAGGTGTTTCCCGATTCTCATTCAAGTAAACGCTTTCTTTCAGTTTATTATCCGTATTTCTCCTTTAAGTCACGTTTTCCTCGATTTTACTTAGAGAAGTTAAAATGGGGACGTGACAGTAATAAATCACATTACATATACTTTTTATTTATTAACATGACTTCAAATTCATGCTACATGAAAAATTATATCAGTTGCAAAATATAATTGTTACATGTAGACTTATCCCGTGTAAAATTTATTGGTTCATAATCACTTGATGTTGTAATTAAAAATAAAATAAAATAACAAATTGACTATTTATTTGTTAGATAAAATCAATTAGTTAACCAAATCAAATAAATATTTTTTATTCGGAAAAATATTTATTTAATCATCAAATAATTAATGTTATATGTATAAAAACTTATTTCGTTGGTGAGTCAAAATTAGGCATAACAATCAAGTAAGACATGCATGTAGCATTATTAACATGCAAAATTCTACTGCATATAATTTGCCAACTAATTTTTTAAAATAAATTATAATTTAATATTAAATTGGAAAATTTCAATTAATTAACTATTTATTTTATAACTTAATAATCGAGTAAATTAAAATTTTATAACCCGTCGAAAATCGACGGATAAATATGAACTTTAAAATATTTTATATTGATGAATTATAAAAAAATAATATCAAAAATGCAAGAACTTGTTTAAAAAGCAATATAAATTGATAGATTATAAGAAATAAATATTATTTATCGTATATAGAATGTATTGGTAAAAAATCACATTACATGTATTTTATTTTATTAACATGATTGCAAAACCATGCTACATGAAAAATTATATCAGTTGCAAAATACAATTGTTACATGCAGACTTATCACGTGTAAAATTTATTAGTATATAATCACTTGATGTCGTAATTAAAAAAATGACACTTCATTTCTTAGACAAAATCAATTAGTTAACCAAGTCCAATAAATAATTTTTATTCAAAAAATATTTATTTAATTATCAAATAATTAATGTTACATGTATAAAAATTTATCTCGTTGGTGAGTCAAAATTAGGCATAACAATAAAGTAAAACATGTATGTACCATTATTAACATGAAAAAATCTACTACATATAATTTGTCAACTAATTGTTTAAATTAAATTATAATTTAATAATAAATTAAAAAAATTTAATTAATTAACTATTTATTTTATAACTTAATAATCGAGTAAATTAAAATTTTCAATAAAAAAATATATGTTAATTTTATTTAACTCTTAATCAATTTAATATTAGTAAAATTTTTAGTAAATATTAAAATCGATAGTGAATAAAATTGAGATTCAAGATAAATATGAACAATTGTTTGACAAATTTAATAATTGCGTAAATTAAAATTTTCAATAAAATTAAACTGTGAATTTAAAATTTTAATTGGTAAGAAATTTACTATTAATGAAACAATTTTTTAGTAAAAATATTATATATTTTATTTATTGAATTATATAAATTGATAAATATTATAGATTTTAGATTTTATTCGATGAGTTATATGTATTAGAGGATAGAAATATTATATATTTTCTTTCATTGAATTTTTTAATAAAAATATTAATGAAATAATTATTAAATAAAAATCAAATTATATATTTCATTATATATATTTAGATTCTTTCTAAATTATTGAATTATATTTATTGCAATGTTGACTGAATAATTGATTAAATAAAATTACCATTATGATTTATTACTATATAAAATATAATTAAACCATATTAATAAAAATACCATATATAATATATTAATTTTTGCTCGAAAAATTGTGGTTTTGTCATATCAGTCTTGAATTAAGGAGAGAGCTCCAATTTGTAGTCCTTTAATATATTATATAGATTATTGCAATGTTGACTGAATAATTGATTAAATAAGATTACAATTATGATTTATTACTATATAAAATATAATTAAACCATATTAATAAAAATACCATATATAATATATTAATTTTTGCTGGAAAAATTGTGGTTTTGCCATATCAGTCTTAAATTAAGGAGATGGCTCCAATCCGTAGTCTTTTAATATATTATATAGATAGTATATACCATTAGCAATATTTGATTAACACGAGTATAGATACTTTATTTTTCAACTACATGAAACACATACCATTAAAACATGCATAGTTACCATTTCTCTTGTTCTCATCATACATTCTATTAGATTCTCAATTTCTATTAGATTCTCAATTTTTCTCTGAGTATGATGGAAAATTAAATGTATAAGGTAATAGATCTCGAGTTCGAGTTCTCCGTGACGCGACTTCGACTTTGAAAGCAGACACTATAATTAATAAAATATTCCATCTATTTGAAATATTCATAGATTGAGGTTCAGACAAAAAATGGGGACATTCCTTGATACATTATTCATCACTCGTGAATATTCCAATAGATACAATTTCAAAACACGTATAAAACTTCCAGCAGTCAACTTACAAATATCAGTTTGTGATCCATTTTATTACACAATATAGGAAATAAATAAAATGAATATACAATCTCAAAAAATGGCATATGCAAAGAACCAACACTATACAACAGCAGCTAAGCTCAACCAGAGTCGAATGCAACCTCCTCCCGCTGATCACACAATCATTGCACCAGAGAGTTTAAGCTGACTCAACTCTTTGAAACCCGCGTTGCAGATGCGGATTTGATCTTGTCGAGTTTTGGAGGCGCGGATTTGCTTCCAGCCGGAGGTTTCTTGGATGCAGCTGCAGGAGACATAGCCGACCTTTCAGCGATTCTCTTCTGGCGTTGAATGAGCGCTTCTTCCAATCTCTTGCGCTCCTCTTCTTCCTGCATGGGAAACACATCATCATAAGAATCAAGCAAAAACGTAGGATTACATTGAATTATTATGCAAATATGCAGTTATAGTAAGTACCCTCTGCAACTTGCTTTTCTGAGTCAGCAGCCTACTTGCTGAAGATATCTTCTTAGTCTTAGAATAAGGATCCAGTTTGCTAGTAGGAGATCCCCCATAAAGTCTAGACCTATCGCCTCTCGCAGGATGTTTAGAAGTCGGGCTTGCATTTTTCTTTCCACTAGCTTGTTTACCATTCTCAACCACCTCTTCGACAGCTTCATTATTCGGCTTGGTGGGGGTGGATTTCCTATCAGCTTCGTTGAAAGAAATTTCAGCTTCATAATCCATATCTGGTGTCCAGGATGCACTGGATTCCTGTGACTCCCGTACGAGCACCATACAGAGATCATCAGGTTCGAGAGAGCGAGAAATATCCGGACTTCCATTTTCGGGGTGTGGGACCATATCAATGTCAGCATCCATGCTGATATCTGTTCTCCACTGAGAGACATACTGATCCTCAACTCTTGATCGAGACTCTATGATGAAGGAATCGTCAACCACAACAGCTGCTCTAGCTGCTTCTTTCTTAACCATGTCACTTGTGTAGGAGAAGGAGTCGTGATTGCCAAGTTCCGATTGCTTACCCTCTTGTGTATGTGAGTTAACAATAAACCAGTCTTCCTCTGTTCTGTTTCGAATAGTGGTGGCTTCTGAGGAAAAGTCTTGTAAAGTTCCTGATCCTGTGGTTCCTGATCCTCTGGGTTGTTGAGCAAACAATGCATTCTCATTTTCGGAAGCAGTTCTCTTCATAGTAATTTGCATTTCTTCACCATTTTCAAAATCCACAGTGTGAGCTACGCCACCATTTTCCCCCTCTCTGTGCATCACAAGAACTGAATCATCTCTAGTTGAAGGCTGTCTCTGTCTCTTTATTTTCTCAGATTCCAAGTCCAAAGCATCACTACTTTTGTATGAAACCTCACCATTGGAACTTTTCATCATATATTGTTCGACCATGGGATCTCCAGAGCGATGCTTAGGCGTTTCACTGGAAGGCGGATCTTCATTACTGAGAAGAAGATTCTTAAAAGCACCCCAAGGGTCAGTTGCTTTACCGCCTTCAGAAATATCAGTATCCTCATTGTTTCCAATTTCATGTTCAGAAGCATGCTTGCCTCTGTTTTTTTGTGATTTCGGGTGGGCATGTTTCTCAAATGACGCAATTGCATTATCTACCCCCTTTCTGATGGAAGCTTCATCCCCCGACGACTCTTCAGAGTATTCATTATCTTCTCCATTGCGCCTCTGGGATGTTATGTAGTTTATGTTGCGGATAACAACTGTTTTCGAAGATTTCTTCTTGTTCTTTTTCCCATGTTTCTGTCCCCTTGAAGAAGGCTTCTTATCTTCTTCCTTTTCCTCATTTGAATCAGTCCCAATATCTGAATTACTAGAGGCAGTACTTTTGTCTTCCTCAGATTCATCACTTTCCTTTACATTAAAAGATTTATCCTTCCTCCGAGACGATTTACGATTCTTCATTGAATTGGGGCCACCAGGAGACGGCCACCCCATATTGCCTGGATAATATGGTGGCATACCCGGGTAAGGGTAACCTTGATAACCTGGCATTTGCTGCATCGGGCCTCGAAAGTTGTACACATATGGAGGCATCTGATTCATCCATGGTACCTGCTGAATATTTGGTCTCTGTTCCGAATTATTTTCTGTGGCAAGGCAAAACTCATAGATTAGATGCGCGGAACTCTACAAGAGAAAAAAGTCATATCCTGATCAAAATGCCCATATGTGATGTTGATTGTTGCATAACGTACCTTTGCTTTTATCTGAAGCGTCAGATAAAGGGTCGGAGGAACCGGTTCTCTCGAGTGGCGTGGAGAACCCATTGCCATGAAAGTTTTCACCTGAGAGCATGATTCCAGATGTTGCCATATATGGTAGATCAGTCATAGAGGATGCTTGTACTGCTGCTAACTCAACCATCCATTGATCATCTGAATGTTTTCTATCGTAAAGCTCCTTGAAATCGGTGCATGCCTCCCTGCACAAAAAAAATTGATTACAAAGGCAGAGAAAGATCTTCATGAAGACATTAGAGATAGAAGAACATGTACAATGCTTGCGTCTGACTCTGCGCTACGAAATTCGTAACTAGATGAGAATGTGTAGTCTCTTCACATAAATATATCACTTACTTCATATGTGTTCAGATAATTTTCTCAAGTAAAAGGTCAGAGAATTTTATAATTGACAAAATTGGTATAACATCATTAGATTATAGAAAGATCTTCACATATTAAGCCTTGTTCCCATTGTTACGTATGGCTACCTCATCGAATGATGTATGGTGACTTCTGGGGCATATTCAATGAACTAATCGACCAAAGAAAAAGAGGCGGCATGTTTTTCATCTGCTTTAAAGGATCATCAAACTGTACCTCAGACGTGAGGCTCCGAATGTGTCAGCAAAGCATATAAGATCATCAACGTCCTCCATTTCATATCCCGCCACAACTGCACGGGCATAAGCCATGGCTTGCTCCTTCAGAAGTAATGCTTTTCGTGTATCCATAACACGTTGAAGACGAGCCCTTCTCAGAAGAACAAGCAAGCAACTTAGTGTTGGAGCTAAAAGTGAAAACCATGGAATTTCATGAGGGAGAATCAACTACCTAGAATTTTCTCTCATTTCAGCACCGTGATCTTCTTCTTCAGAGGTTACCTAAAGAACCAAGATGATATGAGAATTTCATTAGATGGAAACTTCAGAATGAACATTTGCTATTCCCAATAGTTAGAATACCTTAGAGGAATTAGTTGATTTCTTCACATTCCCGTCATAAACTGATGCGTTTGCTGATCACAAAATGTGCTTGGTAAGTTAAGTGAGGACTAATTACATTCCCAAAACTCATCAATACATGCACAGAAGCAATACTGAGAAATATATTTGGAATGAACTGAATAGCAAAAGAAATAATCACAATTCGCAAGGGCATGAATTGCCAATTTGCAACGTAAAGTCGTAACTGATACTACAAGTTTCCTTCATTTGAGGGAGGCAAGATCCAAAAACACTTCCACTCTATCATGTATTTTCAACTTAAAAGGGAAACAATTACCAAATAGAGAATAGTTCCCCTATGGCCCTATGTATGTCCCAACATATGCTACTTTCCTAAAAAGGGCATGCTTGTATACCTTCAGCGGGATGCCCTGCCTCATCAGTTGTAGGAATTTCATTAGATTGTGTCGAACTCTCAATTTGCAAAATCTCTCGTTCGATACGTATTATCCTCTCAAGAATCTCAGGCGTGCTCACAAAACGTACAAATCTGCAGATACAAATAGATAAACAGAAAGATGAGAAATCAAAATTCTCCTTGATCCATAGCTATAAAATAAAAGATCTCAACCAATTTCCTCCACCAAGATAATAAATCATCGCCAATATTTTCAACATCTCATATCTGTACTCATTCTCATTAGCACGTCCATACAACTCCGAGATTATCAATAACTGCATATCTAATCGTTCATGAACCAAGACAAGTTCAAAAAGATTCCACCTAAGATCGCAAGTATACTTATTCAATTACATTTCAAACCTCAATAATCAAATGGATCAGACAATAGTTTACCTCTGAAATGTGGCCTTCGTGAACCATGAGGCGTCATCACTAGGAGGGCGAAGAGTAATCGAATAGCCCCCCTTTGGAATCTGATCTTTAGCATACTGCAAGTGAGCAACGAAGGGTTCCACGAGCCCAGATGCCAATTTCTCATTCTTCTTCCCAGAAAACACCACAAGATCGCATCTTTATCCAATCCAACGAAACCCACCAAGATTGTATTAGTGTCTAGTCCAAAAACATCTGATAGTAGTAGGATTTGGTAGTAAGATGAAGCTAGAGAGTGATAGAGATTTACCTTGTTCTAGTTGGAGTGAGCTGGAAGAGAGCATAATCGAGAATGGTGTCGGAATCCATGCTCTCACAGTGAGTGGAGAGATGGAGAGAGGTCGAGAGAGATGAAGCTCTAAAGTTGCGATGTGTAAAATGGTGAGGTCATGGTGCTGAACGTGACATTGAGAAACCTTTTTTAAAAGTGAAAACTGGAAATGAGAGAGCGCCAGCCAGCAACAAGTGATGGAGCAGTGGCTGGCACATGGGGAATGTGAAAGGAAAGGAGGAAGATTGCAAATTTCTCTTCCATCAGATTAGATTAGAGATGATACGTGGGTGGAAGGTCCCCACCTTCCCTCCATTATTTCCCAATTACTGCTCTAATAATTATATTCCCAACCCACTTCCATATTAATATTATTCCTAATCACACTGCATTTCCTTCATATAGGAACCATAAATCATGCTGTGTAGAGTCAGAATCTAGATTGGGACTGGATATCTGTTCTCAGTGTAGCTCATCCATGTATGGAGTGTGTGGTCTGTTTCAGACTTTCAATACTAATGATTTCCGCCACAGTTGTTTACGAGAAGTTATAAAAGTCGATTAATATTATTTATATCAACATGGTGCAGTGAAAATTTAGTAAAGTTAAACGTGTTGAGTTGAGGTATGACAAACCAAGCGGAAAAGAAAGTTATTATCCATGGATTGAAATATTGACTAGGCATATTATAAGAGTTGTAAAAAAATATATGTACAAGTTGCCAACTGTGCTCTGATTAGGTGGTACGTACATAGCATAAAAGGTGGACATTACTTACAGTTATTAAATATGATAAAAAAGCAATTAAAATTATTAAATAGTTATTAAAGCTTTCATATTTATTTTTTATTTTCTTCTATCTTCTGGTTTTTTTTTCAGTATCACTTCCCATCCTCAATAGATTCTGCACATTAGTGTACTTAGTAGGACTATATAGCATTGTTTTTCTTTTTCTTTTTTATGTTATTTCTTTTAAAAGTGATAATATAATTGCTACTTGCAGTGTATGTTTGATTTATATGTTAATAAACATTCTAAAAATGGTTCTATTATCTTTCTTATTTTAAGGTGGCGAGTAAGGAATAAGGATGGAGTGGTTGGATTGTCATAATCGATATTACATCTAATATTTTTGGACATCATAATTATTATTATTTTGACTTTTTGGCTTCTTTATAGTTCTTTTTATGATAGGGTTGGATACTCTTTATTTCATTTTATTTAATTTTTGTTAATTTAATCAGGAGCACGAGGTAGCACACAATGCAACCAACATGTTGTGACATTGGATCCACGAATGACATATATAGTCACCATCATATCGTCCTCTCTCTATATATATAGTACTCCATATGATAATTGTTGAAAAATGTGTTGGCAATGGTTATCTTACGTATTCTACCCTAGTATTTTTAGTGTGGTTAAAATTAAAATTAAATTAAGATCCGTTTAATTTCAGGAAAAATTGTGAGCGTTTTCTTTTTCTTTATATGTTGGGGATATATAGTAGTTTTTTTTAAAATTCATTATATTAAAGGGAGAATGAACAAATTAGCCCATAAGATAATCACTTGTACGTAGAATAGTCTGTATGGTAATATTTCGTTCAAATTCATCCTAATGTTTATAAAGTATCGAAATTAACTTCTCATCGTTTATGGACAACTAATGTTATCAAACAACTCTCACGGGCATTTCATGGAACAATTTGCGTTTGTTGAAAATATTTTTTTATTTGTAATATCTTTACTGCGAAAGCTACCACGTAAGCACTTATACCACTTGGGTTGTGTTAGAGCATCCGCAGCGGCAACAGGTGCGGGAAACTCGGGCAGGGGGGCAGGTGGGGCGCGGACAACTCGAGGGAGAAACTCGCGCTGCGGGGTTGGGTTACGGGCGGTTTCTGTCCCGAGCGACGGGAGCTGGGCACGGACAACCGATCCGGTGTCACAGCTGCGGGACACGATTTCCCACGATCCTGAATTTTTTTTTAATTTTCCTTTTTTTTAATTCTTTAATTCATCTATAAATACTCTATTTCAATCCCACGTTTTCATACATCTTCATCCATTCTTCAATCTTTCAACCATCTTTCTTCAACCATTTCAATTACAAGTAAGCCAAAAAAAAAAATGGATGAACAATTCAATAAGTTTCTATACCGAAGTTAAGGCGGAATCTCCGATAATCAAAGTTCGGACAATTCGTCGTCCGGAGTTCCGACATAACAAGACTTGCTTATTACAAGATCTTGTTGAAGGATACGTCGAGGATGACCCCCGAGCAACTTGAGCTACACAACACGATGTGTGCTCAAATTAGAAGTAGGTTTAATTTTTAGTTTAGTTATTTTTTAATTATTGTAATTTTCAATTCTAATGTTGTATTTTAATTTCTAAGTTCGGATTTAAATTATGTATTGTACTTTCTACTTCTAAGTTAGGATTTAAAATTATGTATTGTACTTTCTATTTCAAATTGAATGTTATCTTTTAATTATTCTAATTTTTATTTTTATTTTCGTTTTTTTAATTTATTTTTTTTCATTTTTTTTAATTATTATTTAAATTAAATAAAACATATTAAAATATAACATAAAATTTAATTACATATTTATTAATTTAAATTTGTAATTTAAATTAATAAATTTAATATATAACAAATATCCAAATTAAAAAAATACACACATCATAAAAAACAAAACAAATATGGGACTCTGGAAACCCAAAGTGAGAAACTCTCGCTCCTACCTACCAATACAGCCTCTCAAACTCCACCCAAACAAATTTCATTTATTTACGAAATTGCCACAAAAACTCACTTTTGAGCAACCCCCATTGGGGATGCTCTTAGTATTAGACAGAGGCGTAGCCAGTATGGGACATTGGGGGTACAACTATGCCCCTAATTTTTATTTATTTTTTACTTTTAGTATTGATTTTTTATTTAAAAAAATTATAACTTTGAAACCTCCAAATTAAATAGTTGTTCCAATTCAATTTATCAAGTTCAGTCCACTACCCGCTATTTGACTTTTGCATATTATAATCAATCTGTTATTCTCCAATTGAAATACAAATACACCACATATTGTACACTATTTTAGTGTAGTTTGTCCTTTATTTTTTTTGTAGCGAACCAACATTATTAAACAAAAAGCAGGACAAATTACAACCATTCAGTATTTGATTTTAAAGTAATATTAATATTTTTTCTTGATGTTAGTTTAATTTAAGTAATATGCATGTCAATTTATGAATTTGTGGTTAATTAGATTGATATTAACTGAAATTCATATTTGTATATTGAATATATGAGATGACGAGTGATACACCTAAATCGAAAAAGACAAGAGTAATGACAAACCAACCAAATATTCGGCAATTTATCTTCAAGAAAATGAAATTTCAAGGGAGTTTATCATCTTCACCTATAGATAGTTGAAATCTTTTTAGTGCTAGTGTGTCTCTTTCAAATGATTCACTTCAAGCTCTAGAAAATGCTACGAATATTAATCTTTTTAAATTTATATTGGTATTGTTATATATTTTCTGCACTTGCAAATTAAAAATTCTGGCTCTCACTTGTATTAGATAATGACTTGTAAAATAACAAGTCACTGGAAAATTAAAAGTTGGAACAATTAGAGGTGACGTGATTGCAGAGAACAAATGAGATTGAGAATGAAGTACGGTGGAGATAGTCGTAACATTAGTGGTAAAGTTAAACTCAGTTCAACTTTATACCAACATAACTAGCAAGAAGAGTATTCATAGGACTTTTGAATATTGAATTTGGATTCAAACACATTCTTTATTATTCATCATTTGCAAAAACAATTTAATCAAAATTGGAAGCTAAACCAAGATTATCAAACTTATATTTCTCAAGAACTTCAATACGCACACGAACTGTTCGATCAAATGTACATAAGAGTTTTTAATGATGTTAGATGGCCATTAATAAAAAAGAATTAGTTGCAACGATTTATAAACGTCAGGATTAATTTCAACAAAACATTACTATAAGAAACTATCCATTGGATTTGATCTATTAACAATATTTATAAACACAATTGATTGGCGTGGATCTGTACATGAGAGATCATGATTTATAGCCAACCCATCTAAAATGAATGTGTTGATTAGCCTTTGTAACAAACTTGTACCGACATTAGAGGGTTTACATATATAGTTAAAAATGAATTTTAGATTTAATAATTTGTCTAAACATGCATGTGTAGTATTAGTATCCAATGAAGCTGCCTAACTGCTGCTAGTCAAATCTAATCAATAAAGGGCTTTGAGAGTTGCTATATATATATATATATTTTACTTAGAATTGTCTTATATTGCCCACCGCCATTACACATTGTTGATTCCAGCTTGCACATGCTTCTTTTCAATACACCTTCTTTTTTTTTATATTTATGGAGATACTTAATTATATCCTTTTAAAATTCAAAGAAATTAAGAAGGAAATGGTCAAGCTGTTTTTGAAATCCATCAGAAAATCAGTGAATTGAAACTACGATTTAGTCGAAGCCTTTGAATGACCTCATTCATCATTTCCACCATTTTTCATGACAAAATAATGCCTTTTGTTTCTCTAATTTTGTTTTTTTATGGCGGCTCTCTTTTGAACAAAGAAAAGAAAAGGAAAAAAGGCGCTATGAATATTATTTAATAAATTAATAATAATAATAAGTTTCACATGATGAATTGTTTGTTGCGTGGTGCCGAAGAGAGGAACCAATAAAGTATATATGGATAAGGCCATTGTTGCATCATCACTTCTTTTTAGATCTTATTCAAGTTTGGTTCACAAGTATACTTTTTAAATTCCATTTTTTCGATATTTTTATTTAATTAGTGTATATTGATAAAAATAAATGGGATTATCATTAGGAATCACAAATACAAAACTCAAAAAGAATCTCCTAGTGATTAATGTAATATCAACCCCAAAGTCGGAGCAAAATAGCTAGAAAATAAGGCCTTTAAGTTTGAACTCTTTGTGTCAAGTATCAAATATATAGGAAGAAACCAAAGTATCAAAATCATCGACAGTCTCCTTATATAAACAATGAGCTCTATCTTCTACACTAATTTTGCCTTGCGATTGGCTTTAGGAAAGCACACTTGAATACCGTATCATCATCAACATTGCTTCTTAATTAACCCAAACTAGCAAGGCTGCAAAACCTTGATTTGCAGTATGTAATATTCCTCAAACTGTAGTGCTGATTAAAGAAATACACTAAATTCAAATTTCTTGCTGATTTTACTTAATTGACGTACAAAAGGAATTTCACACATAAAAAAGGACCAAATTTTAGTTGCTAAACTTAATTAAGAGGATGAACAAGGAAAACCTAATCGCATTTATAAAAGGAAAAAAAATAATTACGATGCTTCAGATTTTAATAGCACGGGATTTAATAAAAAATCGTGAATATATTTTGAATGGAAAATTTTTTACAAAAATAAATTTTTTTGAAGTGATATAAAAATATGATTATGTAAATTCCGTACCGCAAAATAAAATAAGCGTGCATTGTAATTAATATATAAACGTTTGGAGATAGAATAAAGGAAGTGGATAGATAAATAAATCTATATATATATAAAAGGAGGGGAAAGATTTTAGAAATTCCTCCAAAACATATATATATACACGATTAGTGTTGTCAATTTTTAACATGATACGATAATTTGATACGAACCGACACAATATCGATATTAATGGGTTCGGGTTCTTATTAGGTTGACCCAATAAAAATCTAAAATTTTCAGGTTGGATTCAGATTGGGTTCACGTTCGGTTCAGGTCACATGAAATATATAAATATATTATTTAAAATTTTATTATTAATAATATATATTTATATAATCATGTTGGATCATATCATTATAGGGTTGTAATCAGGTTGGATCAACTTGAAAAAACAATATGTCAGTTTGGGTTCGGATCGGGTTCAAGTTTGGACCATTCAGGTTGGGTTCAGGTTCAGGTTTACTATATCTTTAACAGATTGAGTTTGTGTTTGGCCTTAACAGGTTGGATCGTTATCAGGTTGACCTGATAACGACCCAACCCGACTCAATTGACACCCCTAATATTATCTACCCATTTTATCCATTCCTTTTTATTCTATTTACTTATTATAATTTTTATTCTTTATTTTATTATATTATCTCTATTTATTTATATTGAATTTCATTTATAATATTATATTTATTATTTTATCAATTTATATATTTTATGAAATTATATATAATAAATAAAATGCGTATATTGTTTATTATATTTATCTTATTGTCTTTTCACATTTTATTTTTATTTTTTAAGCTATGATATTAAATTTAAAATTATATTTCTTAATTTTTATTGATTTATATATTTTAGGATATTATATATAATTAATTAAAAAAGTGTAATTTTATTTATTTACTTTATTGTGTTTTCAATTTTTTCTTTTATTTATCTTAAATTATAACACTGTAAATAACTAAAAAATTATATATAAATATAGATATATTATTATTATTTTTTCTTCATATTATCAATAATTAATTTTTTCAAAATTCACTTATAAAATTATATTTAATATTTTGTTAATTTATATATTATATATGTATAAATTAATTTGAGATTATTTATTTTCATTCTCCCACTACCTAATTATTATGTCTTTAATTAATTTATTAATATGTAATATTTTAAATTAACTATAGCAATAATTTACATTTATTTACATTATTTAAAGGTAATAAACTATATATATATAGAGTATTATATGAATAGTACCCACTTTTGTAACTTTTATATCAAAATTGTCCCATTTCTAAAAACCATAATAAAAGTGCCCAAGTTTAGTATGAACTTCCCAATTTACCCTTTCTTAACAAAATTTCTCTATTATCAATATAGTTAATTAATTAACAATTCAAATGGAGTAAATCATGCATTTCTCAAGCCCATCACACTTCCGTAACAATAAATTCTATATTAATACCAACTTTCATACCTTCTTTGACCGATAAGCTGTCGGGTCGTATCCACCGAAAGTTTTAGGGACCACGTCCAACCACCAGGAACACCTTATGGTTTCCAGACGCAGATTCCTTCAACAGCTTACAGCACAGCCCTCGTTCGTTTCCTACCCGGGGCGTATAAGTATTTGGTTGGTAAAAATAAGGAAAATATAAATCCAGAAGAGGATGAACAAAAGCCCAAATCTTATTAAGGAATTATAAATATATATTACATACTAATTTAATCTCCTTTAGGGAGGAGACTAACTTGTTTAGCTACCTATGGTAGCGGAAAGAAAATCAACTCGCATAAACTATATAGGAATACAATGTTTATTGTTGGAGAGAAGTAATGAAATTTTCCCTAACTCTCTCCAACTACTCGTTTATATAGAAGGCTGGAGGCCTCCCATTCTCCTCCATTATTGTCTCGGATTCCTTATCCTTTGTATGATGCTTCTTCACGTGAAGCTGGGTCCGGATAAGGCTGCCGACACAAACATTTCTTAGTGGTTGGACCCCGTCTTTGAATTAATGGTCCATTCTTTAACTTTATTCCACCGACGATTCTTTTCCGGGTGGAACGTCTCTTTCTGCCACCCACTTTTGTCGTTTTCTTTTTGGTGGGTGCCTCTCTTTCACATGCTTTCCTTGTTTGAAAGCATCTTCTTTATTCCCCTCATATGACACTTTTAATTTTGTCGGCCATGTTCCTTTTTTGGAGGGGCCCTTGTAGCTCGTCCTTTCTGGGAAGGATTCTTCTCCCCATACTCATTGACTCGAAATTTCTTCTTGTCTTGTTTGGGCAAGAAGCCTTTCCCGAACTCTGGTTCACGCTGTGCTGAGCAATCCAAACAAATCCGAGATTCCCAATGGCCAACATGAGCCATGTTGCAGAACTTACGATGGGTTTCTTTACTCATCGCTATCTTGTTTTCCCACAGAAGAGTCCTTTTTCTTTCGAACGCCTCTTCTGCAAACTTGGTTGATTTTCCTGTCATAGTGTTTAACAAGAATGTTCCATTTGCGGAGTTCTGAAAGAACTTAAATGGAAACTTGACTTTGTCCATCTCTGTGAGACAGACCCATAATCCCCATGCTCGCCTGGTTGTGATTTGATCCTCAGAAATAGCGGCAACCATAGGTACCTCGTTGGGTGGTGTCTTAACTTGGTTGAAGACATCCATCCTTGGTCGTTTGAGCCTTATATAATGAAAGGCCTCATGACTCCCTTTTCCTGCTGGTTCTGGAGCTGCACTAATGAAATATAGCTCCAAAGTATCACCTCGGCAAAGTGATTCATTCTTTGCCCAGGTTTCGTGCACTGCTTCCTGGATCCATCGAGGCAGACTCGAGATTTCTGGAAACGATGGAGACATAGTATAAACCGAGGCGAGTGCCCCAAATTCATACCATTGCTTGACATCCTGAGGTTTGGATCCTGACATCATCCACACCCTTGGATATTTTCCTGAAACATCAAACCTACTAGTATTAGGATTGATATCCATTCTCGTGAGTAGTTTCTCCCATTTCGCCTGGTAGGCCTGTTCAAAAGAGGAGAAAATAATCTTATTAATATTAATCTCAGATTTGCCTGTCAATGGCCTGAGACTAATCTCTCCCTCTTTTTCCCCAGAGGTGGAGGGTTGACATGATGGTTCAGGCGGTGAAGCCTTTGCATCATCTTTTTCTTGGGCCAGTGGTTCAGACTCCACTGACTTAGAACTCGCTCGAGGGGTATTTGAATCCCCTTCTACCGGTTTAGGTGCCGGAACACGAAACTCTGCTTTCTCCAGAGGTTTTCTGGAAGCCCGCAGGATTGGCTTTTTCAATGCCGACCCTAACTGAGTATAGGTCAGCAGACTGGCTCGTATCCTACCAGAGACTTTCGTCTTATCAGTAGATTGCAATTTCCCCATCTGTTCAGCATGGAGAGTGCATTCTTCCCATTCTTCCCAGAGCATTTCCAAATTTTCTCGGAGATGTCTTTGGGCTAGGACGATGGAACTGATCTCAGCTGGCTCCATCTCTCGTCAAAAAATCTGCAAGAATATTTTCATGAGATTTTACTACAACAATATCATAAACATAATATTGACATAAAGCTTGCCATCTAAGTAATCTAGCCTTTTCAGGCTTTGATTCAATGTTATTTCTTAGGAAAGCTTTAACTTGGGTATTATCAACTTTAAAGTAAATTTCTTTGCTAATAAGAATAAAGGCCATTTCTTAAAAGCCTTCACAACTGCAAAGAATTCCTTCTCGTTGATATGCCATCTGATGGCCTCACTTTCTGCGAACAAACCACTACAATATCTGCACGGTTCTTCTCCATATGGAGTAATTTTCATTAGGACTGCTGCCCACCAATAATCACTCGCATCTATGTAGAGGACCAGATCATCCTCGTCCTGTGGAATTGAAAGCTTTGGGAGATTTTTACATTCTTCCTTTAGCTTTTTCATTCCCTGTCGATGCTCTTCCGTCCATATAAACGGAACATCTTTCTTTAGTAGATTACTAAAGACCTTCCTGTGTTTTGCAAGATCTTTAATAAACATTTCGGTGAAATTAACAACTCCCAGAAAAATCTGAAGTTGTTTCTTCTCTTTCAATGATTCTGGAAAATCCTGGACCTTTTGCACAATATGATCCTGCAAAGTTATTCCGGACTCATCGATCTCTATTCCCAAAAATTCCATTTTTTGGGTAGCAATTACTGCTTTCTTTTCAGACAACACTAATCCTTCCTTGTAACAAGCATCTGCAAATAATTCCAGATGTTTGATATGTTCATCCATATGTTTTGATGTTATCAGTATATCATCAATATAGACAAATATAAAAGAAAAATAATCTTTAAAAAGATTATCCATCTTCCTCTGGAAAATCTGGGGAGCATTAGCTAACCCCATTGGCATTACGTTCCAAACAAAATGCCCTTGTGGTGTTGAGAAAGCTGTGAGCTTTTTACTTCCCTCTTCCATGCGAATCTGGTAAAATCCTAATTTGCAATCAAACTTCGAGAAGACCTTAGCATTCCTTATGCAGTTAATAAGGTGATCTCTACTTGGGATAAAATATCCATCAAACTCTAGAATATCATTAATCCATTTGTAATTAATGACAAGTCTAGGTTTACCTCGCTTGATCTCACCATGATTTCTTACCAGAAAACCTGGGCTACTGTAAGGCGAATTAGCTGGCTCGATCAACTTCATATCAAGATGTTCCTTGATAATAACCCTCATATCCTTCTGATCAATCAAGTTCATCAGGATTGGTCTGAACCTTACGAACTCATGCACCCTTTCCGGCTTCACCTTTAAGGTTGCCTTGAGTTGGTTCCTTTCCCACCAGGCCAAAGGATTCTCATTGTAGCATCTTGAGATCTTCCTTTTGACATCTGCAAGGGACACCTGCATTTCAGCCTTAATTTCTTTGTTAGAAATCAAAGCTGCCTTGAGGATATAGATTTCCTCATCTTGAAGATCATTTTCACGGATGCAACTAAGCACTGCTTCGCTGAACCTCCTTTGATCCTTCATCTTTGGTTTACGAAGTTTGCCTTCATCTTTCATATCACCACGCTTGCTGCGAACAGCTACTGGAATATGGCGATTAAACGCTTTCCTCAGCCTCTGAACAATGATTTTGTGCTCACAATTAGTGGTGAACACTAATCTTTGTTGCTCATTTTCCTGCGTGTATCTTTTGAACATCTGTAGGAAATTATTTCATAACAGAATATCAGCTCCCGTATCATGAAAATAAATTGGTGGAGTTTTAACCTTATACCAAGGTGTTTGTCCCGCTCCTCCAATTAGTATTTCCACTTCTTTTACTCCTTTGGATAAGAGTAAAATTCTTTTAGAGAAATCTCTGCCAGCAATTTGAGGTAAAGTATCCTCAACTTCTGCTGGGAAAATTCCCCTTCTTGCTGTGCATATTCCTGCACCTGAATCAATATAGGCCGAGAAGTATTCGGCCTTATATTTTTCATATAACACTCCCACTGGAATGTATATCGAGAATGGACTTGTCATACGATTAGGAGTCTTCTTTCCTCTATCGTAATCATCATCCCCTGGTCCATCTGTTTCCAAGGCTTGAATCTTTCCAAAAAATCCCGCCCTAGAATCAGAACATCTTCTCGTCCTGCTCTGCCTTTAACCTCTACCATAAAACCCCCTAGGTCAAGGGTTCCATTGTAATGGTTAACCTTCGGCTGCTGTAGATAGTACAAGACACTACATGAAAAGTTATTTTCCCATCTTGTAGTATCAAATCTTGTTGTCATCCCTCTCCATCCTTCTGGACATTTCAGATTGACTGAAACTTGAGCTTTCTCCGGGAATTGGGATTGACTTTCTTGGATAAGTTTCCTCCCAAAAGGTTGAGATAATAATTCTATCTCCTTGGAAGGATAATCTTCCTGAGCTTATCTTAAGACTTTGATCATGTTTTATGACCGGCCTCTCTTGTATTCAAATGTTGACTTCCCTTTTTTGTGGAATCTCCATTCTGTCAGGACCAATAGCTGTGGTCACTTTCTTGAAAATATCAGGTATCTCGATGAACTGCTTTCCCAAGAATAACTCCGTATGATGAGAGTTGGAAAGCGCATATGATATCTGATATGTTATGGAATAAAGTGTATTTCCCTCATCCAATAACTCCTTCCTTTTAAAGTCCTGATAAAGGGTCAGAGCTTTACTGAAACCCGAGTCGTTGAGATTGTAAGCAATCTTAGGATAGACAATCCCCACAACTTGGCCTGCACAAAGATTTTCCGCGATGGTTCCCATCACCGAATCTTGTAGGTTTCTGATCCTCCTATCACATATAGCTATGTCGATTGGAGCATCAATTCCTGTGAACATCGTGGATTTGAGAACCAGTTGTATTGCCCCGATATGAATCCATCTCATTTTTTCGGCAATTTCTGGTTTGAGTTTTTCCAAATCCTCACGGATGTCGCTTGCTGGAATCAATTGCATCTCCACTTGATTTCCAGTAAACTCAATCGGTAGTGACATCTCTCGTCTAGTGATTCCGTAGACGATATGATGTTTCCTTCTTCCTAAACTGAAATTCCTTAGTACTTCGTCTAGGTTGCTGGCATTAAAACCTTGATACTTCTGAATATTCAAGGTTTTCTTCATGATTTTATCGATCAGGTTCGGTGAGATCATCGTTCGACTAGAGAATCCAGTCCGATCTTCTCTCTCCTGATGACAAGACTCAACTTCAGTCGGAAGATTCTGTAGATCCATCAGAATCTTACTAAGATTCTGTAAATCAAAACATTCTCGACTCTATAAGCACGAGAAATTGAGACCGAAAACGGGCAAAATATTATCTCAATTACATATATGTATTAAATAAATCTAATTAGCAACTCAATTAAATAAAAATAATATGATTTTTTTATTATGTTATTTTTCAATTTTTATTTGATTTTTTGTTATCACAATTACAAATGTATATTAAATAAATCAAATTAGCAATTTAATAAAATGTAAATAAGAAACATATTTGATAATACTAGCTTTTATCATGTATTTGAATTTGACTATATTTAATTATGCAGTTTTTATATTGTTCTAGCCTAATATTAGTTAATTCTTAATGTAAACTTGATTTTTTAAGCATGTAATGTAATTTTTTATTTTAATTTAATTTTTCATGCCATCTCAACTATAAATTTGTACTAAATAAATCAAATTAGAAATTTAATAAAATTTAAATAAGAAATATATTTTACACATGTGCTAAAAATACTAATTAAATAATTTTAAGTCGAGTTGTAGTTTTAAAAAAATAGAAATTATGCACCTATATTAATTAAGTAATAATTAAATAAAATAATATATAACAATCAAATTTTTATGTCCTTGCTACGTTAAAAAGAGGAACTAATATATAACAATCTATCTACAATCTTAAAAATATATAATATGTAGGCATGACACTTATCGCATTTAATAAGTCTCTTTTTATTTGAATTTTTTTATTTCGTTAAACATTATCAAATTTATCTATATTTTAATATAATAAAAATATATAACAAAAAATAATTACCCGTGCAACCGCACGGGTAAACATTTTGTGGCGGCTAAGTAACAAGTGAATTGTTAGGGGTGAGCATGGGGTCAGACTAGCACCAATCCCGACTGATCCGTTAGAAACTTTTTAAAACGATGGATTGATTCGGATCAAAAAATAAATAAATTAATTCATAATTTTTATTTCATGTTATACATATATATATTTTTTTAATGTTTACCAACAATTTTTGAAAAAAGTTTACATAATTAAACATCTTAGTATTAAATATTCTCAATTCACAATAAAATATAAACTAAAAATCAATTCTTAACATAATAATTTATTAACCAAACCCCAAGTTCATAAATAAAAATAAGTGTAAAAAATATTAAATATATTTATTATTAAATATATTATATATATTTTTTATTAAAAAATAAAAATATATATTTTTATTTTTATGGGTCGGTTCTGGGTCTAGTGGGTTTGAACGGGTCTGGACCCAAACCGACCTGATACTTTATTGGTCCTAAAAAAATGATTCAACCCGAACCGTTTCCATGGATCGGTCCAAACTCGGACCGAACCCATTGGTCTGGATCGGTTTTACGGCTTCCGTCTGATTTTGCTCACCCCTAGTCCACATTTCCGTACTTAGATGTACTTCCAGAAAACTCAGAAAAGAATAATGGAAATATGTTACTTAAATCAAATTAGCGAGAGAGAATGAGCTACATTAATATGATTTATTTATGCATATGAAAGTTAAATCTGTGAAATCAAGCACAAGATTGATTAATATTTGCATGCATGATGTCATGAGAGACACAAAGAAAGAGTCTGAAAGTAGTGATATTATATTAATTGATGAGGTTTATAATATTTGTTAGCGACTAATCTTCTAAAGTTATACTAATATTAATTAACACTGGACTGGAAGGCAAATTATACCAAGAAAATTAGGCTAATACACAATAATTTTGTCCCCTCCACGCACTGCTTCCAAAAGGACCAGCATTAGCTACCTTCCATGAAATTTTACCTTAATTTCCAAAACAGTTCATTAAGCCTTGTATACAATTATTATATACTCCCTCCCCTCCGTCCACCAATGTTCATTCCATTTTGACCACCCACGAGTTTTAATAAAATTGGTTGATTTTGATTGGTAAATGATAAAATGAGAGTAAAATGTAGTGAGTGGAGAATATGACCCAAAAAAAGTTAGATGATATGTAATGTATTGTAAGTAGATAATGAGACCCACGTTAAAGTGTAGTGAGTGGAAAAAGAATTATCAAAAATAGAAAGAAAAGTAAGAAGAAACTTGGTGGACGGACTAAAATGGCAAAGTGAGAAAAAACTTAGTGGATATAGGGAGTATAATATATTGCTTCATTACTCGAAAAAAAAAAACATTGAAATTCTTAAATTATGATCTACTAGTATGTTTGAGACACTCAATATAATAAACATGTCATGAATAATGGAACATGTGACTATTATTTTTAATTCATATTTTAAGAAAATTTAAGGTTATAATTCTGTGATTTGCACAGGGCCTCGATATTGATTGAGACGGGCCTGATTGATGGCAACCTGAAAGAGAGACCTGACCTAGCATGCCCGTCGATGATTCAAACAACTAGGTTTGTTAATGTATGGGTAGGTAAAATTCGAACTGAAACCGTTAAATTAGTTACGGTCCTAGAATCGGAACCGAACCGTTGAATATTGGATCCGGACCCAGACCTGGACCGTTAATTAAAATATAAATGGTCCCGGTCCAGGAGAATACTTATGGGTATTATTGGGTATGGATCACTCATGGGTCTTGCTAAGTTTTATTTATATAATTATTCTAGTCACCAATTCGTTAAAACAAATCGGGATTTCAAATAAATTAATTAAATATAAAATATTTAATGAGGAAAATTCACTCTTATTTTATTTAGCCATTATTAAAAAGTCAGTTAAATACCATATTTATTTTACGACTTATATGTGTTTATTGTTTGGGTACATTTTTTATTGAATTAGGACGTATAGAGTGTTCGTCTACGATCAAGGATGTAACACGAGATATTATAAAATATCATTTTTTTAAGATAAAAAAAAATTGAAAAAAAAATTGGAAAAAAATGATTGGGCCGGACCGGGCTAGAACCGGAACTGTACCTTACGGGTCGGGTCGGGTCCGGACCGACCATGAGCGGGTTTGTACATGTCTAGAACCGGAACCGGAACAAAAACCATAACTTTAAAATGAGCGAATTTTGACCGGTTTCGGATCTGGTCCGAATAAAACTCACCCATTAACAAGTCTACAAACAACGATGTTATGCACTTAACACGAATAAAGGTCGCTAAGGGATGCTAATGATTGCAATTTAACTTGATCTTCTTCGATCGGGTGCAAAGTGTTGGATATTAACCTTTTATGTTAGTGAAAAATTATATTATTGGATGTAATGATCCGGTTTCTGGATTGATGGATGATCTCCTAGATCACTAGAGTCTTGTTTTAGTGTGTGGTTACTATAAAAGAAGATGGATACTGTGATTAGTCAATATCAAATCTTTTAACCTCTCATCGAATATTCAGTCTCAAGTCTGTATTTTCTCGAATTTTCTCTCATCTGAATGTGTTTCGATTCATTTATATAATCTTACACTTTGAAGCCTTATAGGAGCCGCTCTTTGTTCATGGCTCACCACTAGTGATCACTCTATATCTCTATCGAGACGTTTTTATGAGACAATATTAGTAGTCATGATGATGTATTCATGACAATTGTAGTGGCCTTGATGAAGTTCTCATGACAACTTGTCGTATATTCTCTCTTCTTTTGTGTACATGTTATAGTAGTACTATTATGAACATTGTTTACTTGATTCTCAAACTTTGTCAAGTTTTCTTGTGCTTTTAATTTGAATTTGTGTTGCTACATTGATACTGTTTGATAAACACTCTGTTTTATCTATTTTTGGTCTCATTTCTCTCGTAATATAGTCTATAATATCGCTTGTTGTTGTTCGATTTGATGCTTTTGTATTCTATATATTTCACTTTAGGTAAAGATCGACACACGAAACCGACAATGGTCGAGAAGAGAAACGAGGCCGAAAAGAGGTGAAAAGATGAAGAAAAGGATGGAGGAGACAGAACGTATGCCTAGCGGTCGCTAGCCCTAGCGACCGCTGGCTCGTGCACGAAGATCAGGCAGAACTAGGGGCTAGCGGTTGCTACCCCTAGCGACCGCTGGCCCCTTGAAATTTTGGAAGACAGAACAGTAGGGCAGTGCTCGCTACCCCCTAGCGAGCGCTACCCCTCTGCCGCAGTACCTCGTCCAGCGCTAGGGCCTAGCAAGCGCTAGCCCCCAGCGCTCGCTAGCCCGACGGATGTCCCTTCTCCTATTTAAACCTCCACGCGTGATTTTCAAGAGGACACACTTTTACTTCTAGTTTAGGGTTTAGACCACGAGAGAAAACACCTTTTAGTCTAGATTTTATTTCTTGTTCGTTCTTCAATTCAGTTGTGGATTCGTTCATGATTCAAACTCGGAGTACTTTAATGCATTATCTTTCTTTTTAATTCGTGAGTCTGCTTTCTTTATTACTTTATGATTTATTCCCTTTATGCTCTTCTCTTGATTAATCTTCAATTCATTAATACAAACCTTTCAATCATGTTGATTAATCAATTTAAGGCATGTTTAAATTTAGTTTCTTTAATTCTTCGTTCTTAGATTTAGGATTTAAGTGTTTTAATAATTTTCGCATAGTTAATTCGTATTTTAAATTCTTTTATTTAATTCGCCTAGATAATTCATTAGATTAAAAACCCAAAACCCTTCATTTTAATTGCTTTATGTTCTGCAACATAGATAAAGCCCTGTTTAGCCTTCCTTGAGAATACGACTTAGGATCAACTTACCTCTTTACAACGAATTCGTACTCTAGCGAACTAGTTTATTTAATAAATTATAAGTATATTGGCTGGAAAAATTCCTCGTGCCCGATACTGAATCCCTTTATCGGACAGTGGGTCTGGTCTAAACAACGCCACGTACTACAGTTTAAAAATAAGTTGGAACACACTCATTTTGTATACTTTTATTGATGTGATTGATATCATCTCGTATCGCATTTTAGAGTATTTCGTGTCGTATTTCAATTGTTTTAGCATTTTGTGTTCCTTTGACGTTTTGTCGTGTTTTATAGGTTTTGGCACATAAATGAGTTGATTGTAAGTCCAATGATGTAACCAAGGTGCAAAGATGCGTAATGGGCCAAGATTTGGACCGAGAGTCGAAGACCAAGTGCACGAGACCTGAGAAAAGAAGAAAACGCCGAAGAACAGCAAGTTCGGCAACCTGGGCCTCGGTTGCCGAACTCAAATGCAAAAATTCGGCGATCGAGTCGGGCTCATTGTGGAAGTCAAACAAACTCGGCGACCCGGGCGGCCATCGCCGTTCTTGAAGAATTTCAGGCGTGAATTCGGCGATCGCCGAGTTCACCCACTTTTCTCGTTTTTCGGTTATTTTCACGGGATTTCAACCTTATCTCTCCCTCACGCCCAAAACATTACAATAGGGCTTCATTCTAAAGCCCTAGATTTCTTCCTTTCCATTCCATACAATTGTTTTCACTTAGATTAAAATTTTAGACTAGTTTTCTATATCCCGGAGGAGAGATCGCGATCAAGGATTGACAACCCGAAGATCAAGAATTATACAAAGGGGTTTTCATGTTATCTTATCTATCTTTAATTTCTAGTTTCATTATGTGTGGCTAATCGCCTTGAGATTCTAGGGATTTTGTAAGACTTATTTTGATTAATGGATTCATTTTAAAACCTAATTTGTCTTCCTATGCTTGTTTGTGATTTATGATTTTAATTCTCATGCTTTGATAATTGATCACTATTATTGTATGCAAGTTATGATTTTGATGACTTATCCGGAATTGAATTCATAGCCGATCCATAGATCACAATACATGTTTCCCCTTGAGACCTAGCGAAGATAGGAGAGCTGTAGGAGGATATTATTTGTGTGTGTTTTGTAACTGATTTAATTCTCTTGAGACCTAGTGGAGATAGGAATTAAATTAGTCCACTATCATAGACTGCCATATCCGGGATATGTGGTTATTTATGCGAACCTTCACATGCATTAGGATTAAAATACGATAATTATATTTAATTGTTGAATCCGTTGATTGATTTAGTGTCGATACATTATCCTTGGAATCTTCTCTTCATTATTTGTTTATTCTATTATTATTTCGTATTGATTCGATCACATCTATATTATTGTTTGCCTAGATAATAATTGAATTTCTACACGAAATATTCAGTGTGTTTTCGTTTATCAGTCCTCGTGGATACGATACTCTGTTTGTTCTATTCTATACCTATTTTTGCATTTAAAATACGATCACTATTCTAAAGGACGAAATCGATTTATCTTTTGGAGACTATACGTCGAGGCGTGAATGCTAGGCGGGATAGCTCTTCTTGCAGAAAATGGTCTTTCTCGACTCGACTTTTTCAAATTTGTATTTATGTTTGAGTTTTAGTTTCATTATAATTCTTATTTTATATGTCGTTGTCCAATTTTCGTTGTAATAAATAAATCATTATTTTCCACTATTTCGATTATCTAACACAAAATTACACGAGTATCACAGTTTTAAGTATTTAAGTGAAGAAATTGATATTCATGTGAAAAAAAAGTGATAATGGTTGGGAAGTTTACATATTCTAGCATTCTTATATTATCTATCGACTAAATTTGCTTGTCCCACTAAAAGGTGCAACAACGGAAATGAGTACAAAATTTAAGAAAATAAAATTTTATATTTAAAAAATTAATATTAGTATTTTAACGACAAATAATTTTAATAAGACATTTCAATAAAAGATATGCCCGCTTGTAACGAAACATATAATATATATATATATATATATATATATATATATATATAATTGCAGATTTAGGGAGTGCTAGGATGGGCTGAAGTACCCCCAAAAAATTTATTTATTTTAATTTTTTATCGATAAATCTTTGACATAACACTCTTCGTCGTGGCATGAATAGCTCCCCTGTCATCTCAATCACTCAAAAATTAATCACGTTGAACTGTCAATTTCTTCAGAGCTCGACTCGACACTAAACGAGCCGAGCTTGAGCATGATTGCTCAATAATTTTATTGAGCATGTATCGATTTTAGTTTGTTTGCTCACGACCTCCAGGTTTAATTGAGTTTAATTAGTCGAGCCTTAAGTTAAAATAACTAATTTTCTAAAAATAAAAATTTGTAAGAGCTCGAGTTTAAGCTCTAGTCGAACTCGAACTCAAGCTCAAAAACTATTAATATAAATATTAAACGAGTCGAGCTCGAGCTCAAAAACAATCTCATCGAGCATCCCACAAGCTGAGCTCGAACTCGATAATTATATTTTGAATCGAGCTTGAACAATATATCAAAAGTTCGAGCCGAGCTCAAATACTCTAATATTCTAAACGAGCCGAGTTTAGTAATATTCGTCTTACACCCTTACGTGGCGGGCCACTATTTCGTGAGCAAATATAGTGGAGCACCCCCGAATTTTTTTTGGTGTTCGCGCCTATATATATATATATATATGTGTGTGTGTGTGTTTTGGATCAAATACTCCTTATACAGAGATTATGGTGGGCAGGTCATAGAATCCAGTCATAGGTCACGTTTTCTGTTAGAGAAGCAGAATTTATTTGTCAATATTGAATTGTTGATAGAGTCTCCTCAGCGTAACGAAAATTCAATGAAGGAACATTCTTTCTTTGCTTTTTTACTTTAAATTTTTTAGCAACTTCAGTTCTGCAAACATAATAAAACAATAGAGTAGTTGGAAAAACATAAAAGATGACTAATTAACAGTAGCAAATACTCAGTCCAAGGAACATTATTATTATTATGATATTCATACGTATAAACACATCATCATGTCCTCACATGTGATAAAATGACATGCAATGTTGTAGTCCACTTTGTTAAATTCCTATTTAATTTAACTTTATTTTCTGCCGCGTTACTATATTAAAATAATTTGTACGGAAGTATATTACAAGATAGACTTACGTATATTAGCAAGCATTACAAAATTGGACTTGATTGAATCTTTACATATAAATAAATTTAGGTCATAGTCAAGAACTCGTCCTTAAATTCTTACTACTAATAGCATAATAAATGTCGAATTGACTGTCATTGAATTGATTAAAATAGATTAATTACTCACACAGTGTTTTGATGTCCCACTTCTGATTGCGATAGTATATTACTGATTATATATGAACTGCTCTTACATTTTACTTCATCAATTATTAATTTACGCATTTGTCCCTTCCCAAATTCATGATAAATAGTGGAGTAATTAGTTTCGTTAGTCATGGTACTGTAATTTTATGATACTATTAAATTACCTAGCTTGGTAAAAGTAAAACGAAGAGCTTATTTTATAAATATGAACAAAACAAACTTTGACTGCATATCCCAATTACGTTTCAAAATATTGCAGCGATAATTGTTTATATAACTATCTACTCGATTCTTCTAGTGTAATTCACCTAAAGATTATATTTATCTTTCCTTAGTACATTTTTTTACAACTGTTGCTTCGTCTTGAATCTCCCGCTCCGTGGTCGGAGATCTCGCTGCCCGGTCACCGAGCCGGGGTCAAGGGGGGCGATGGGCTCCTGGCCCAAATGGTATTCCGTATTGGGCCTACTATATATATATATATATGATCTTTGAGATCTGTAATTTATAATACTAGACACATAATAAATATGATCTCTCTTTTAATTGGTAAACCATGCAAATTTGTATCTTCTTTACATTTTTATTTTTTATTTTATCATTTAATCATATTTCGTTACAACAACAACGATAATACTAGAAAAACATTAATAACATTTCGCTCTCTTTTTCACAAAAAAAAAAGAGGAAACTTAGAAAATAAAGTCAAGTAGTTAATGTTAATGGATAATAAGGTAGTAACTCAACAAAAATGTGTATATGGTGGGGTTAAAGAAAATGAACTTTTATTATTATTATTATTATTATTATTATTATTATTATTATTATTATTATTATTATTATTATTATTA
>JAPKLX010000198.1:242758-262505 GCA_026898415.1 Leonotis leonurus | reverse complement strand
TATTATTATTATTATTATTATTATTATTATTATTATTATTATTATTACTTATTATTGAAATAAAGGCTAATTAAAGAAAATGACGAATTGGATAAACGATGGATCTGTTATAATGAAAGGAACATATGTTCGTGTGAGAGCGACGGTAATAAATTCATTCAAGACTAATGTTTTAACTCAACACCAACAATCAACCCAAAGAGTATTGCATTAATATTGCTCTCAACTCTTCCTACTTACTACTTATGTGTCAAATCAAATTCAGACCATCCTTTGTTTTTGCTCAAACTAATTCATTTTCAAACTTTAAAATTTTCATAATTCGTTGTCCTGACAAAACAAACAGAGCCTACGCCAAAAAGGGGTGGGGAATAGTCAACTGCGGAATTTATTTTGAATTTCTTTTTTGAGTTGAAACTATTTTGAAATTTAATGTGGATAATAATGGAGTATCATTTTTTATTTTGCTCCAAGTATTGCTATATTGAATTTCAAACTAATTAGGCTATAACTTTTTCACTCTGAAATTTAGATTGGACCTTAAAAGGTTGTGTTTATTAATTTTCTCATTTCCCTAATTAGCAAATCACATTCCCATAAACCTCTGAACAAGAACAAACTAGGATTTTGGAGATTGGAAACAGTCAACTGCAAAAATTGTTTTGACATCTTAGAATACATGTTGTAAACCTTTTTTTTTAAGTAATTGTAACATTATAGAAGAACTAAGATACATAACATATTTCACAGCAATTTTAAAAATATTACTCCTTCTGTCCCATGAAAGTAGTCCTCCTTTTCCCATAAAGCATACTCATTAAGAAAAAACAGGACCACTTTCATGGGACAAATGGAGTATATAATACTTCATCTTCCCACTTGTTGGTAACTCTCACCCATGCTTTGATCTTCAAGCTCTAACACCCAACTTATATAATTGATCTTCATTTTCTGTTGAATTGAAACCAAATAAATAAGTAAAATTGGACGTTTTTCATAAGTTCTTATTTTGTTATCAGGCTCGGGTCAAATTTAAAATGAGCTATGTGTGGATTTAGAAATAAAATTTTTTTATTAATAATTTTTAAAAATTATATATTTTTATCTTATTAAATTATATGATAAAAATTAATGCATTCATTAAAAAAATTGCTTACGTAATTACATGTTTTGAAACAAAATCATCAACAATATTTTCTTCATCATTTCATCCAAAAGATCACATTGCAACTATTGTATTTCGAAAACAATTAAATCAATTGATTTATGAAATATTAATGAACATGATTCTGTTAATTATTCTCAAAGTTGTTAAAAAATATGAAAATTAAATGAACCATTGCCAATTAAAATGTAAAACAAACCTCTTTCATTATAAGAAAAAACACTTTTAAGGAGAGTAAAAAACACACTATCGACTATCTTGTCACTATTGATTTTTAACTATAGAAGCAATAATGAGAGATGGTGATGGTCGGAAAATTTTGACTAAAAGTTACTCCATTAGTGATGAAAATTAAACTTTAACTACAATTTTTATTCTCACTAAAAGTATTTTTTTACAATTAGTGAGAATATATGTCATTTCATTACTAAAATTCTTTTTTCTTGTAGTGTTTGACACTTGAACTACAATTCTTAACTGAAAACGTTTCAAATAGAATTTATATATACACATATACATATGAATGATATTTCGATTCGAGGCCCCCGAAAACCGGGATCCTGTGCGATCGCCCATGTGCACACCACAAAAGCGTCCATTTTTGTTATGTATGTAAACCCACAATTATCAATAATTATTATTATTATTGAGCATAAGTTAATTATCTCCCTAATCAAATACATATAATATATACAAGTAAAATAGGGAATTAGCGTCTTTAAAGGATTAAACAGGCCATAGCAACGCTGTTTTACATAGACCAACTCCAAAGAGTCAATTCTTTCAACGCTTTTACTCTCTCTCTCTCTCTGTCAAAAACATCTAAACCCACTTCATAATTTTCAAACAGTCCAACATTCTGATTAGTAAACCTTACCCCATTTTCTCCCCTTTCAAATTCCAACCCCTCCCCATACTTATCTATTCTCTATTTCCCATCCCCTATATATATATATATATATTCCCCCATACTAGTAGTACTCCAATTAACTCCCCATCCTATATTCCTAATTAAGACCTACCTACACCCTTTTCAAACTCATTTTCTTTTCATTAAACTAACAAAAAAGCACATCTAACACACAATCCAATTAATCACAACCCTACTTAATTACTCATCAAACAAAGCCAATTCTATTCAATTCCATGCAACGCTCAGCATCCTCGGCCGTGGTGAGCACCGTGGGCCGCCACTTGCTGCAGCGCCGGGCCCCAGCCCCGCCGTGCGACGTGTTCATCAACCACCGCGGTGTGGACACGAAACGCAACGTGGCCGGCCTGCTCTACCACCACCTCCGTGGCCTCGGCCTCGTCCCCTTCTTGGACAGCAAGAACATGAAGCCCGGCGACCGCCTCTTCGACAACATCGACGACGCCATCCGAGGCTGCAAGGTCGGCATCGCCGTCTTCTCCCCCATGTACTGCGACTCCTACTTCTGCCTCCATGAACTCAGCCTCATGACAAGCCTCCGGAAGAGGATCGTCCCCGTCTTCTGCGACGTCAAGCCCTCCGAGCTCCGCGTCAAAGACGACGGCTCGTGGCCGCCGGAGGATCTCCCCGGCTTCCGGGATGCCCTCGACGAGGCCAAGTACACCGTTGGGCTCACCTTCGACACCTTGAAAGGGTAACTACTGCATCATTTTCTTTTTTATTTCATATGTATAAATTTAAACTCCACTTACACGTCTTGACCAATGACCATCCGTTGAATACTGCAGAGACTGGCCGGAATTTCTTGCTAAGGCGACAGATGTGGTGATCAAGAACATGATAGAGGTGGAGGAGGAGGAGGAGGAGGAGCTAATCCAAAAACATAACAAATACCCCATACTCAATTAATTAATCATCATTGATATCCTAAACCTGAATTCTTTAATTGGTTGCATGGCCAGAGCTAATAATATTAGTCCTTCGTCTACTTCTTTTAATGAAGTTAGA
Organism: Leonotis leonurus; assembly: GCA_026898415.1. Lineage (NCBI taxonomy): Eukaryota > Viridiplantae > Streptophyta > Magnoliopsida > Lamiales > Lamiaceae > Leonotis > Leonotis leonurus. Next base: position 259,401 of record JAPKLX010000198.1, on the reverse strand, counting down.
ATCGGAAAGGCTAGCTGGACTGCTGCAAATACTGCCTAACACATTCGTTACTTCTTTATTCTTTTCTTTTTTAAATAATTAATTCAAAATTGATCCAATTGTAAAGGCTGCATGGTCCTCAAGATGTGTGTCTGTACCTTCAATAATAATTCATCATTTGGAAATTCGCATTTGTTTCAGTTTTAGTTTTTTACAATACTACTGTCTTCGAGAATTCTGACTTTCGAGCAAGATTTTTGGTCTTATAAAATGTCTACTCCCAACCTCAGCAGTCTCAATTTCTCAATTGGTTGTACCAATAAAATTATCTCTTATTTCCATTTTTGAGAAAAAATAAAATAGTTTGAGAACATTAAAATAAACTCACTTCAAACATGTGTATTGACGTGCATGTCAAAAATAAATAAAACTACTTTATTGGGATAAGGAGTATAATATATGCTCCAGCCCTATATATACAACATATAATTACTCCATATGAAAATAGCGACTAAATATGGATATGATGCTCGTCTTCTTATAATCTTCTTCTTTTTCTTTTTTTTAATCTAGAAATAGATGTATATTGAATTAGAGAGAGAACATGTACAAGAAGTACCATAATGATACAAACCAGCCAAATTTCAGAATACCCACATTTTACATGAATTCTACTTAAGAAAATAACTCACTGCAAGACCGTTTATTCCATTTTCCCAACGAACAAACCTCCATAGATGAGAGGCCGTACAACCACGATCAAAATTTTCTGCTGATTTCATCTTCAGTCTTTTTAAAATTTCATGTCGCCTTTTCAAATATAACCTTATTATGTCACTTCCAAATGACTCACACAACTAATATCCAAAGGCCTCTAAATATCTTCCTATTTCTATTACCCTTTAACAGGTTTGTCATTTCCCAAAAGTGTTCTCCAGTCTTGCGTGGTGCGCTGCACATGATACCACGCTTGTTCAATAGAGAGTTCCCAAGTTGCATCATAGGCTCACATTCCCAAATTATATGGTCAACTGTCTCGGGGCAGTGGCCACAACTCGAGCATAGACTTCCGTTTCCATAATTCACGCCTCTTTTGGCCAAATTCACAAACGTTAGTAATCTTCCCCAAAGAACTCTCCATGTCGTATGTTCAACTTAAAACATGTGTTCAAGTTCTCGCAATTAAACGAGTCCTATAGCATGTAATAAGCTGACCCTAATCGTATTTCAAGGAAGGCTTAGCAGGGCTTCCTAATTCAAGTGCTATAGATTAAACTACAAAAAGTGGTCCTAAACATTCTATCCAAATGCAGTACATAAGATTAACTAAACTTAAATGACCAAAAGATAAATTAAATAACGGGAATCAGGAATAAAGGGTCTACACTTCGAATATCTTCATCGATCATCTCATGTCAAGATTAATTCATGCATCCATTTACTATTCAAGAATTCCTAAGAGTTGTCTAATTAATAGCCTTCGCATTTATAATTAGACTGTGGCTATAACTCACGTATTTTAGTCACACAGTTAAGTATTCAAAAATAAATAAATGAACACTCGGTTTGTACGCTTTCGATTCAAACCGATATTGATTAAACCTAGATCTGACACTAGAATTATCTCTCGATCTCAACCAGTATCTAAGAAATTTAAACCGTGATTAATCGGTCCAATTAAGCAAGCACAATCCAATCAATAAGTATGAATAATTCTAGATATCGACAATCAATTAAGAAATCCAAAACATAGTGAGAATCAACTACTCAAACCTTTTCACAAAATCATGTAATAAGAAATCCACGGGAAGTACTTACTAACGATTACAATCTGGGAATCGAGCAGTCGATCTCCTCCATTAATCCATCTTCCCAAAAGTTAAGTACAAGCTAAACTACTTCTAAGGGGAGTTCTAATGTTAAACTATAGAGTTCTATTTTTAACAAACTGAGATATCCAGCCAAATGATATGATTTTGTCTTTAAAAACCCGTCAGCAACTGCCTCCCAGCGCCCGTTGGGTAGCAAGCGGTCGCTGGCTTTCCCTACTTCGTGCACAAAATCAGCAGGTCCAGCGGTCGTTGGCCTGTGGCCTCTGTCCTCTGATTTTCTGCAGTCCAGCGACCGCCAGCTGCAGCTCTCTGTCCTTCTTCTTTTCTGCATCCCAGCGAGCGCTGAGAAGCTAGCACTCGCTGGACTTCAGCTTCACTCCTTCCGTGCCATTTCTCCTGCCGTGCCATCCTTGAACCATGCTGCTTCATTCGGCATAGCTTCCACGGCATTTCCGACATCATTTCAGCTCATATTAGTTCCTTCTCACCATCTCTGCATCCAAAACAAGTATTTTATCTATTTTCGATCTCGTTTCTCTCGTAAGTTAGTCTATATTATCGCTTGTTGTCGTTCGATTTGATGCCTTGGGTATTCTATATGTTACATTTTAGGTAATGATCGACACACGAAGTTGACAATGTTCGAGAAGAGAAACAAGGGCGAAAAGAGGTGAAAAGATGAAGAAAATGGTGGAAAAGGCAGAACGCAAGCCTAGCGGTCGCTAGCCCCTAGCGACCGCTGGCTTAAGCCACGAAGGAGAGACAGAACATGGGGCTAGCGGTCGCTAGCCCCTGGAATGTTTTGAAGACAGAACATAGGGGTAGCACTCGCTACCCCCCTAGCGGGCGCTACCCCATTGCAGCAGTTTCTCAACCAGCGAGCCAAGGTAGTGCTCGCTGCCCCCTAGCGAGCGCTACCCTGGCGCAATCTTTCGCACCTATTTAAACGCCCACGCGTGATCCTTCATACACTCTCCTCTTCACGTTTTTGTACTTTTAGTCTAGGGTTTATTTCTGGTTCGTTCTTCAATTCAGTTGTAAACTCATTCGTGATTCAAACCCGAAGTACTTTAATGCAGTATATTTCCTTTTCATCCGTGAGTTCTTTTACTGTTTCCTTTATTACTTTATGATTCATCTTCTTTCTGCTTTGTTATTGATTAATTTCCAATTCAGCAATATAAATCTTTCAATCATGTTAATTAATCAATTCAAAACATGTTTCAATTCAGTTTCTTTAAGTCATTGCTATTAGATTTAGGATTTAATTACTTCATTAGTTTTCGCTTAGATAATTAATTAGATTAAAAATACAAAACCCTCTCTTTTTAATTGCTTTTTGTTCTACAACATAGATAAAACCCTGTTTAGCCTTCCTTGAGAATACGACTTAGGATCAACTTACTTCTTTATAACGAATTCGTACTCTTGCGAACAATTTAATATAATAAATTGGAAGTATATTGGCTGGAAACATTCCTCGTGCCCGATACTAAGTCCCTTTATCGGACAGTGGGTCTGGTCTAAACAACGCAACTTACTACAGTTTAAAATAAGTTGGAACAACAAGAACAAACGAAACACGACATAAACACGAACTAAAAGACACAATTCTACTCCAACTAAAAACTAGACACGACAAAGGATGACCAAAAACACACACAAAAACGAGCTAAACAACTCCCCCACACTTAACCATTTGCTTGTCCTCAAGCAAAATTCAATCTCAATGCATCGACTACGATCAATAATTAACACGTAAGCCCATCCTCCATGCATACCTTCAATTCAAAGCTTAGACTAGACTCGATTCTCAACCGTATCCGGTCACTCAATTAAGACGTAGTGTTGCTCGTTACTATGTTCATCAACATGGACACAATCACGATGTACACAGATCTCACACCTCCCTATTATTTACATGTCCAATTCCCCCTTATTAACCCCCTTCTAGCATTTTATTATTTTTTACTTTTTTTTTGAAGAGTTAATACTCTTTTTATTCTTTCCTTCCTTTTTTTTTATTTCTTATTCAAGGGGAACCGAACATATAAACACTAGGGAGTAGTCACTCATAATCCGAATCATGATCGGTACAAGCCAACTAACAAAGCAACATGCCCCACTACACGCCTTAATCACACAACCTAGCCCAATCAAGAATCGAAATTAATCTAAGCATATAACCATACATGCTCATACCCAGGCTCACATGCTAATAATCGATCGTCATCAACACAAGGTAATCGAATAAGCAAGAAAACGTGCATCTGATCAAGATTGGAGAAGTACACGACATCACAAAATAACAATCACGAACGACGACATCACAGCTCACAATCACAAACAAATCACAAACATAACAAATCAATACAAATCACAAACAACGAAAGACAAACACTAACACACGAAAATCTAAATCCCCCCCCCCACACTTAAGTAATACAATGTCCATATTGTATAAAGGCGAAGAGGAAAATAGGAGACTTCCCTGTAGGATGACAAATTGGAGCATCGAGTTGTGAAGAACCGAGATGCTACGTAAGAGTGACATGACCCGTCCATCTTTCCAATGATCATCACTGGGCTCCCATACCAAACTGAATGTACCTGCATTCTGAACTTCCATTCTCTCTCTTCTAATATGTATATAAGAAACAGAAATAACTAAACATAAACTAGAAATTAACAAAAACAACAACTAATGATGCGATTTACATGGGTTGCCTCCCACGAAGCGCTCATTTATCATCATGAGCCTGACATGACATCTTCTCCTCAAGTCACTTGGATCTCGATCCGCTTCATTAAAACCTCGATAGTCTCGAACCTCCGATTTCTAGCCTCAATAAACATGTTCAGATTCTCCTCGACTTAAGCTTGTGGTGGTCCCTGATGTGGCTGCTGCTGAGAAGAAGCGAACTGCTAATATCTCTGCATATGCAACCTGCCACCACAACACACGAATCAAACGCAACTTGTGGGAGAAAGATATCCTAGAAAGCGAAAAAGAAAAATAAAAATAACAGCACGATACGAAAAGAAAACACATAACACATAAATAGAAAATAACTAATGAACACGAAACAATAATAGCATTTAAACTAAGAACGCCTAAAGCCTTCCCTGGCAACGACGCCAAAATTTTGTTCAACTTAAAACGTGTATCTAGTTCTCGCAATTAAACGAGTCCTATAGCATGTAATAAGCTGACCGTAAGTCGTATCTCAAGGAAGGCTTAGCAGAGCTTCCTAATTCAAGTGCTATAGATTAAACATAAAGTCCTAAACATTCTATCAAGATGCAACGAGTAGATAACTATAAACTAATCAATTAAATAAACTAAATAACTGAAATCAGGAATTAAGGCTCTGGGATACGATATCCACGTGGATCATTACATGTTACATCTATTCATGTATTCATTCATACATCAAGAATCCTCAAAAGCTATCTAATTACTACCTTTCGCATTTATAATTAGATGGTGACTCCGACTCTCGTATTAAAGCCACACAATCAAGAATTCATGATATCAAATGAATATTTGGTTTATACGTTTTCGATTACAACTGATGTTGATTGGACATTAATCCAACACAAGGTTCGTCTCTCAACCTCGCCCTATGTCTACGGAATTGCAATGTTGATCAATCGATAAAATTTGATAATCACAATCCAAACAACAAACATGGAATAACAATAACATCAATAATCTATAAGAAATCAAACCCTAGTGGAGATTCAACTACTCAAATCAATCATATAATCTCAAGCAAGAAATCAAATAAAGAAACTCACTTCGATTACACTACTAGGCTGGAGAAGTCAATCTCCACCTTCAATCCTTCTTCCAATTGTAAAAATACAAGATAAACTACTTATAAGGAGAGTTCTAAAGTAAAAAGTTCGAGTTCTATTTGATTTATATGGGGGTTCTCCCAGAAAAATGGCTTGATTTCCTTTTAAAATCCTGTAGAAAACCGCCACCCATAGATCATTGAGGAGCCAGCGGTCGCTGGCTATCCCTTGCTGGTGCACAAATTATACAGGCCCAGCGGCCGCTGGCCTGTGGCCTCTGTCCTCTGATTTTCTGCAGTAGCCAGCGGTCGCTGGCTGCAGCTCTCTGTCCTTCTTGTTTTCTGCATCCCAGCAAGCGCTCGCTGGACTTTAGCTTTGCTCCTTCCGTGCCATTTCTCCTGTCGTGCCATCCTCAACCCGTGCTGCTTCATTCGACATAGCTTCCTCGACATTTTCGGCATCATTTCATCTCATATTAGTTCCTTCTCGCCATCTCTGCATCCAAAACAAGAACAATCGAAACACGACATAAACACGAACTAAAAGACACAATTCTACTCCAACTAAAAACTAGACACGATAAAAGATAACCAAAAAAACACACAAAAACGAGCTAAACAGCGTACAAGTAGCTTTTCTAGGTGCATGTGCTTTCCAAATCAGATTGAAGTCCAGATTTTTGTCAGCCACACCCAAACGGATTTTATCATTTTCTGGAACAAATAGTATGCTCTTTGGACAAATTTTATTAGTAGTTGTTCATCATTCCAAGCCCACGATCGATACCATATTATATCACCCGAGACCTATTAATACATCTAAAAAATTATCAACCAACTCAATTTCTCTCCTCATCAACTCCCTTCTCCAGTTTAATTTTCATCTCCACTCTCCCCCACCCACTCCTCCACCTTTCCAACCATCCCCTCCTTCTGTAAGCAAAAATTAAATAGCCTAGAAAATTGCACACGGAGTGCCTTATCCCCCACCCATGTATCATCCCAGAATGTTGTGTTTCTACCATTGCCTACAATGACTCTAAGTTTATTTGTGAACCACTTTCCCCCTCCCCTTTTACAAGATCAAGAATTTTACACTTTCTATTCTCAAAAGAAATATCTCCTTCCCTACACACCAGTTCCCCATGTTTAGTCCTCAACACTTTCCCCTAAAGGCAATTTCTGTTTGACAGATATCGCCAAATCCATTTTCCTAGCAAAGCTCTATTAAACCAAATTAAGTTCTTAACACCTAGACCACCCTGTTTTTTAGATTTGCAAATAGACTCCCACTTCACCTAAGCAATTCTCCTATCTTCCCCGTTCCCCCCTCCCCAAAGGAACTTGCAAAGAAGATTTTTTATTTGGTTAAGAATTGAGATGGGGATAAGAAAGAAAGACAATTGGTACGTAGGAATGGCAGTGATAATAGATTTTATCAAAGTAACTCTTCCGGCAAAAGAAATAAGTCTTCCACCCCAACTGCAAAGCCTTCTTCTGACCTTCTCAACTAAATAAAGCCAGTCAATAACCTTATGCGAGCTCCCTCCTACCTTCATTCCAAGATAGTTCAATGGCAGTTCACTAGTCTTGCACCCCAAAAGATCCGCCATTGCCTCTAGTGATTCTTGTTCCACGTTGACTCCTAACAAACAACTCTTCTTGAAATCTACTCCAAGACCCGATAAATGCTCGAAATTCCTCAGAATGCACAAGACAGTCCACGCGTTTCTTGGATTTCCTGAGAAGGTGAACAATGTGTCGTCTGCATAATGCAGAAAAGTGATTCTGACATCATCCCTAACCACCCCCAATTCCTCAAGGAAAACTTTTTCCACAGCTCTTTTAACTAAGATCCCCAACACTTCCACCACAATAAGAAAAAGGAAAGGTGATAAAGGATCACCTTGCCTAATTCCTATCCCGAGTTTGAAATCCTCCGAAGGACTTCCATTGACTAGAACATTTGTCGTCGCAGTCGAGATGCATACTTTGATTCATTGCATCCACTTGATTGGAAAGTTAAAGCACTCTAGCATTTTATCCAAGAATTCTCAAACAATAGAGTCATAATGCCTTTGCAAAATCGACCTTGAAGAAAATCGATGGATCTCTCTTTTTCTTTGCTTCCTCTATCAGTTCATTAAGAATAACCACGTTGTCCAAAATATATCTACCTTGAATAAAGGCACTTTGATGCTCCGAAATAATTTCCTTCATGACTTTCCTCATCCTATTCGCCAAGATTTTGACTATAATCTTATAGAGGCTACCAATTAGAGAGATAGGCTGGTAGTCATCCAGATCAGCTACCACCTCCTTCTTCGGTATCAACACGATGAAAGACAGAATATTACACCCTCTCGCAATTCTACCATTTGCATGAAACTCCTCGAGTACTTCCATCACATCATGATTAATGATCTGCCAGCACGCCTTGAAGAAGTGAAAGTTAAAGTTGTCCGATCCAGGGCTTTTGGAGCTATCACGCTAAAAAATTGCAGCTTTAATCTCTTCTTCAGAAAAATGTCTGATGAGCTCGCGACTAGAGGATTCTGAAATCTTCCTCGGGACAAAATCAACAAGAATGTTTAAGGCGTTTATATATATTATAATCTTCTAATGTTAATTTTAAAATAGAATAGATTTGTTAACTGAATGTACAATTACAACTAGTCCTATATGTACAAAATGTTTATGTGATTGTTTAATCTTTTTTATTGTTTCTGGTGCAAATAAACTTAATGTTACAGTCCTATCTACTTCGTATTAATGTTGTCCTAATATTTTGAATTCCTGTTTGATATAGAACTCTTGAGTTTAAAATGTCTAACTGGTGATGGTTATATAATTCTAAATTTCTATCAATATCAATTTCTTCTTCTAATTGTACCATATTTTGTGAACTGTTTGAACTTGACCCTCTTCGTAATATTCTATTTAAAAATGTTTCAGAAGTTATTATATCCTGGATATTACTTGTAGAACTTCTTGGTTCTTGTAAAGTTCATGAATTCCCTGTAAAACTACTCATTTTCTTGGTGTCCAGAATTTATAAGATGATGGTTTGTTTTCTCTTTTATCTGTAGTTCCTAAATTTAAATGTTTAATTGCTTCTGTAATTCTATCAATTTCGTGATTATTAGAACTAATACTTGGTTTATTTGAACTTTTTTCTAATAAAGTTTTCGTGATTATTTGAACTTTTTTCTAATATATATATGTGCTATTTCCTTTGAGGCGTTTTTGCCGGAAGAACCCTAAATAGCTAGTAACATATTTTATTTCAGATACTAACTGATATATATAGAGAGAGAGAGAAAGAGAGATAATATTACGTGTTAATTATAATTAATTAATATAATTCATTGATTTTGAAATTTTGTAGAGCAGTGATTGTCTTATAATTAAAAAGTGATTAAATATGCATTTCATAAATATGAATCATTTTCAAATTTTCTGATTATTTTTCTTATCGGCACATATTAAATTAATATGGATATATATTTTTTAATATTAATAATGTGCACTATAATAATACAAGTAACAAAAAATAGTATTTAAGAATTGGCTATGTCCCTCATATAAACATTTCTTATTTTATGTTAATATTTTATCATTTTTAATGTATCCGTTATAATTATAAGTAATAAATTTGAAAGATTAGGCAATAAAAGAATAATAATTAAGCAAAGATTAATTTTCTATATTTACATACATGCAATATATTTTAAGAAAAAACAATAAATAATAAATTTCAAACATTAACTATATAAATTACATTTGTGTTCTTTTAGGTTGATATTAATAATAAATCAGGTATGGATCTTTAATAAATAGTAGTGATATATCTTTAATATTTTAATTCATAAAATAGTTAATTCAATTTATCAATTTAAAAAAAGAAACATCATGAATTTAATTTTAAATTAACATGCATTAAACTAATTTTATTTTATTTCTCCAAATAATTCGTCAATTGGAAATTTGCATGTGTTAATATATTAATGCATCTAGTGTTGGACTCTTGGTAACGTTATGCAACAACTTTCAAACATTAATTATACAAAGAAAAGCGACGTCTTAATTAGCAGTGGATGAAGCCCCCATCTCGTCTACTACAGCTCACTTAAATAAATTAATTAAAGTGTCCATTTGTAATAACAATACTATAAAAATATGTGCAGAGTAATTGGATACGGTCGGGTCCAATTTAATTTAATTTCCTTAATTGGGATTACATAAATAGGGAAATTAAATTTGGGATTACAATCCTGATCTCTCAAAATTTGAGATTCGAGATTCTAAAAAATTCGAGATTCTAAAAAATTCGAGATTCATGATTCTAAGAAATTTGAAACTCGAGATCTTGAATACCACCGAGACTCAAATCGAAACTGAAAAGATCCAACTCCCTATCTCAAATTATCATCGCTAATTTAGTTTTAGATGGCTCTTTACAAGCTAATCATGGTAGATACACTATTTATAATAGGATCAAATTTACATTTCTACTTACATAAAGCAATTCATGGCCCAATAAGCGAAAGACCAATAAAGCGAAGGCCCAACAAAGCGAATCCAGTAAAGAGTCCACTTTCTCAATTCAATTCTGCTTGTTTAATCGAATTTCAAGAAGAATTGGTATCAGATTGCTTGTTAAAGTATTGATATTTTATTAAATAATTTGATAATTAGTTTCTATTATTTTAAAATTAACTGTATTCGGATGATCAGTACCCAATTGAGTACCAATTTATTATATAATTATTTAAAATAAAATATTTTATATTTATTAAAAATAAAAAATATTTTATATGTTATAAAAATTTACCAATTGTATTTTAATATATTTATATTAAATTATTATTAGTATAATATTTATATTAAATTATTGTTGGTTTAAATTAATATTTTAGAATATAAAAAAGAAAAAATAATATTACAAAAAAATATTTAAAAATTAGTTCTTTAACCGGTTCTTTCGGTTAACCGATATCGAATTGATTGAAAATTGGTTTTAAAACCAGCAAGTCCGATACCCGATACCATGAATTATGACTTTTCCTGTTATGGATAACTGATTTTGGTTAATTGGTACTGAAATGGTTGACACCTCTAGAAAAATACATGTGTGAGAGAAATCATTTATATTTTAATTGTTATTATTTTTATTAGATCAGTTGTAAATATAGCCACAAAGAGATGTGCACGGAGATTAAAAAAGTAATTTTTTTGTGCTTTTGAAAAGTAGTGTACTTTATTTTGAGAGGTAAATTTGTTTTCACTTTAAAGAAGTGACCACTCTTTATAGTGGAATACCCCAATAAAAAAATGTGGCCACATTTAGTGAGACGGAGATAGTATAATTTATTATACTAATATGAGATTATGTGTTCTACATTTGTATCTCATATTTCATATGCACAATTAAATTTATTATTTTAATTAATATATTTTAAACACAAAAATTTGTTGTGATATAATGAATCATAATTAACAATTATTTGAAAAAAATTAAAAATTTTAAAACTATATATCCTATTTTTGATATGAACACTAAAGATCAATAAAAAGTGATATTAAATATTAAAAAAAATTATATACTATATTTGCGTAGGATGAACCATAATATTATATATAAAATTAAAATTAAAAATAGATTAAAATTTAATTTTGATAGATAAAGTGTGGAATACAAATACGAAACATATGATCTTATATCTATTCTACTTATGGACATCTAGCATCTAATGGAAACTTCTTAATTAGGATGATATTTATAGAAATTTAGTTAATATTTATTTTGTCAACAAATTGTTGTATCTAGAGCAAGTTTACGTGTTAAAAAGTTAATAATTAAAATTTATCTAAATATTAGAGATCAAAAGTAGACAAAGTTTAAACATAACACTAGAATCCAAATTAAATTTTCAGGTGCCTTGTACCTTAGGAGGTGATTGGTACGATGGAATGGAGGGTGGAATGGAATGACCATTCCTTCCTCCATTCCATTCCTTTGCTTAGTTAGTATTGTGATTAGGAATCGATATTTCGTTTGGAATTACCATTCCATTAGGAGAGGTATTAGTCATTCCTCTCTAATCAAAGGTATTAGCCATTCCTAGGCTCCAAACTAATTATTCAATATTTTTTTTGCTATTTTTCATTAAGACAAAATTAATTAAAATATTTATTATTTTGTTAATTTTACTATACATCACACCTCTCCCCTACCAAAAAAAATGTTAAATTTTTTATAATATTTAAAAATCTATTGTTTGGTATGTTTTTGTCATTTATTTTGCCGTATTTCGTGTCTCGAGTCGTCGTCATTTGGTTTATTTTATTACGTGTTGTGTGCTTTTTTATGTTCGTTTGTTCTCGGTTGAGAAATGTGATGTAGGTGGTGGATTCATGCTAAAATGGGTGCCAAAAGAGTGAAAATGGTCCAAATGAGAGTTTCGTGTGAGCCGGGGACGAGCCGTAGGTTGTTTTGTGTTGAAATCGACACGAAATGAATTTCTAATGATGAAGTTTGGACAGCCTAGGATTGAAAATTCATCTCGATAGGAGTTCGTAGCCGCGAACGGATCCAAAATCAGAGTTCAAACGAGGGAGAACGGGCCGAAACAAAAACGTCGCGCAGGAGGGGCAGAGTGTCATATCCAGCGGTCGCTGGGAACCCAGCGACCGCTGGGTGCCAGACGCGGCCGAGGACAGAATGTGCTAGCCAGCGACCGCTGGCTTTCCAGCGGCCGCTGGCAGGCGGTTATGGGCGTGCTTAAGTACTCTTGGCGTCATTTTTAGAAGGGGATATCCCATATCTCTCATATCTCTTCCTTAGAACTCGAATAGAACTCTCTTAGAAGTAGTTTTTACTTGTATTTCACCTTTGGATGATGGATTAAGGTGGAGTTCAACCCCTCAATCCAAGTTGTGTAATCGTAGTGAGTTTCGTTTATCAAATTCTTGCTTATGATCATATGAATGGATTGAGTAGGGTGAATCTTCACTATGATTGATTTCTTTTGGATTATTGATGCTTATGTTATTCCATGTTTGTTGATTGGATGGTGTTTATTAAATTGTATTGACTGATCACCTTTACAATTCCGTAGACATAGGGTAAGGTTGAGAAATGAACCTTGTGTCGGACCAATGTCCAATTAATTTCGGTTGTAATCGGAGACGTAATAACCGAACACATTTATTTGCTATCTTGCGTTGTTAATTGTGTGACTTAATGTGAAAGTCGTAGTCACGATCTAATTGTCAAATACGTAAGTTCGAGGTTAGATAGCTCTTAAGAGCTCTAGATGGCGAGTGAATGCATGGGTAGCTGTGGTATATGATGATTCGCGTGAATATCGATCCTAGAGCCTTAATTCCTGATTCCCGTTATTTATTTTGCTTGTTCGCCTTTACTTTTAGTTACTTCTTTGATTTGAACTTGATAGAGTGTTTAGGTCCCTTTTTGTGTTTAAACTCTAGCACTTGAATTAGGAAGCCCTGCTAAGCTTTCCATCGAGATCCGACCGGGGTATAGTGGTATAAGTTCAAGTGCACTTATAAGTTCAAGTGCACTTATAAGTTCAAGTGGTTTAAACTCTAGCACTTTTTGTAGTATAGTGGTAAGTATTCCCGCCTGTCACGCGGGTGACCCGGGGAAGACTATAGGCATATTAGTTGTTAGTACTTGTGTGTTTTGCAATCAGTCAATCTGGAAGAAGAAGTGGAAAACGGGTACACGTTGGAGTTAGGCTATCGATCGGATCATTCAGAGAATTCACTTCCACGAGACTCAGTTCCAGTCCCTCGACATCCGCTTCACCTCACTTGAGGACCAGTGGGCGAGGTGGACGGGATTGCACCCTCAACCACCACCATCTGATCAGGATCATCAGGATCCGCAGAACCCGACATATTAGGTTGTTTCTTTTCTTTTCTTCATTTTTTTTTTTCGTTTTTGTGTTTTGGTGTCGTATTATGCATTTGGTGTCTTTGTTTTTGTCTGTGCAGGTACGCGACTTTGAAGCCGTTCGGTTTCTCGCTCGTTGCCGGTTGTTTCAATCATCAGGGCAGTCTCTTTTCTTCTCCCTTTTTACCTACTACGAGGACGTAGCAGGACTTTAAAGTGTGGGGGGGTCGTCTCGTTCTTGATGATTGAGTTCGTGTCTTTTCGGTTATTTTATTTCTTGTTTTTGTGCGTTTTTATCTTTTGTTTCGTATTGTTTTAGTTCGTCTTTATGTTGTTTCTTGTTTGTTCGTTTATTACGCAGGATGGAGTGAAAGATGGTAAATTGGAGTTGGAAGTGCTGGAAAAGCCGTTAATGCAAGCCGGGCGAGAAAGCGAAGTACGAGCATGAAACGGGAAGGAGAAAAGCATAAGGAGGACTGGCCGTGCAGCCAGCGATCGCTGGGATTCTCAGCGATCGCTGGGCTGCCAAACTTGACGACGGCAGAACCACACACCCAGCGATCGCTGGGATTCTCAGCGATCGCTGGGAAGATCACTCAGCTGAAGACAGAACCCATGGTCCAGCGACCGCTGGTTTCTCAGCGGCCGCTGGGCGGCGGTTATTTGTGCGTTTTAAAGGGTTCCTACACGTATTTTCAGGATATTCATTCAATCCCTAACTTTGTAACTCGAAAGATACATTCCCAAACACTGGTTTTATTGTTTTCCGTAGTTTAGATCCTTGGGATACCAAGGATTGAAGGATTCTAGCAACCGAATGGTGAATTTCTAGTAAGTTTATGAAGATAACTCTTTCTACGGATTTACTTTTCATTATGGTTGTCTAGATTCTTATCTATGGAGTGATTGTTCCTATTCTACGGTTTGATGCTTGAATTGATCTTGTTTTATGGTTGTTTGGTTCGTGCTTAAGGGTTTTGCATGCTTGATCACCATGTGCAACTCTAGAAGTAGGATTACTTTGATCAATGAATGATTTTACTTCTCTTTTATGATCAACAACCTAACCTATTAATCGGATACGTAAAATAGGTAATCATATCTTGATTAGTGTTACTCTAAGTGTGATTTGAATACGTGAGTAATAATCACGGATTAGCTTTTAAGAATACGTAAGTTATTGGCTAATCGACTTAGAGAAATCCTATTTAAGACTTGGTTTGATCAAACTAGCATTGGCCTAGATTGGAAATAATCTCACCTTAGACTTCAATCACTTGTGTATTCCCATTTATTGCTTTCCGTTTTCTTAGTTTAGAATTATTTTATCTTCTCTTGATTAGAGTGTTTAGGATTTCATTCTATGCATGTTAGTACTAATAATTGATAGCCCTGCATAGCCTTCCTTTGAGATACGACATTCGGGTCGACTAGATATAAGAACTGAAAGTATATCGGCTGGAAACATTCCTCGTGCCCGATACTGATTCTCTTGTAGGACAGTGGGTCTGGACTTAACAACGCCACGTACTTCAGTTTAGCACACGTTATAGGTCGAACATCTATTTTTAATAAAAATATATATTATTAGAAAGATTCATTAAATGATATAAATTATATATTTTTAAATTTTTTGATATTATTTATTTACTATGCAAAATGAGTTATTTTATAATTTAAAATTTTCATTCTAATTTAGATTTTATTGCTATATGATTTTATTTTTGATTGTTATAACTAGGGGTGTCACGGTACGGTATACCTTACTAAAATTGTCATACCTTATACCTTACCTTTACCTTCGGTATGGAAAATTTCATACCGTTACCTTACCATACTTTTCGGTATACCTTAGTTCGGTATACCTTATTTTCGGCATGACATTTTTACATACCTATACCTTACCTTATTTTCGGTATACCTTACCTTACTTCGGTATACCTTTCTTTTACGGTATACCAAAACTTATTCGGTATACCTTACCTTACCACGGTATACATTTTTTCGCAATATAATAAAATTTATTTATAATAAAAAACACACATTAAACAAGGTCTAAAATATTAAAAAAAAACACTAAGTGTTATCTTTTTAATAACATAATTTTTAGATAAAATACTAATATCATATAATCAATTACAAATATATTAAATAACTATATTATTGTATTTTTGTATAAGTAACTAGATTTAGGTATATAAATTATAATTAATTTGGACATTATGCATGATATATTATAACAAATTAATATATATTCGTTAAGTATATATTATAACTTATATTATATTTAGTAACAACAATATGTATTCATACGATCATATTAAACACTTATGTTTTTAAAGCTTATATACTTTTAAATTATAGTTATCTTTATGTTATTGTCATTAATTATATAAATATTTAGATTGATATGCTCGTTTTAAAAAATAATTTAGTAGATCGTGTAATTATATCACAATTATTTAATTATGTAACAAAAAAATATATATAATAGTTTATCATTATTATTAAAAATAATTATTATAATTTATTGTTCAATCTTTTTAATTATTAATAAACTCACATATTTTATAGTTTATTATTAATATTTATTAATTATAATTCATAATTTATATATAAACAATTTTGTTATAATTCAAATTGAATATATCTTTACATATAATATTATTTATATATGTATATATATCGATATACATCAAAATAACGGTATATACCGAAAAAATCGGTGTATACCGCGGTACGGTATATGACGGTATACCTCGGTATTTGGAAAACTCATACCTTTACCTTACCGAAAAATTCGGTACGGTATCATACCTTACCAAAAATTACGGTATACCTTATATCCGGTATTTTACGGTATTTTTCGGTACGATAAGTACGGTATACCGTTTTTTCGGTAAATTTTGACAGCCCTAGTTATAACTAGGGGTGTAAGTGAACCAAACTATTCGGAACTCTGCTCGATAAAAGTTCGTTTCGAATTTGTTCATTTACTAAACGAACCGAACTCGAGCCTCAAACCGAGCTCGAATAATTTTTCGAGCCGAACTCGAGCCTAAAGGTATTCGGTTCGAAAAGTTCGCGAACATGTTCGAATATAATTTAATG
>JAPKLX010000198.1:225867-242358 GCA_026898415.1 Leonotis leonurus | reverse complement strand
GTCATTCCATTCCATTCTTATTCCTTATACATACCAAGCATATGAATGGATTAACAATTCCATTACATTCCACGCTTCATTTCATTCCACACTCCATTCCATTCCTACTTTATTCCATTCCATCATACCAATCACCTCTTAGAGTCTTAGAGATTCATCTTGAGGTCTGCAATATTTTCTAAGCCACCTCAAAAAATCCTAAGATTAGAACTTTGATATGAGGTTTGTGATAGATTATAAGCTGAAGAGTCTTCTCAAACTCAGAACCTATTAGGTGTAGATTTTTTGTTTGTTTTTTTTTATCGTATTTGTCATGATCTATAATTCGTGAATTAATCTTTGTGAAATGTAAGAAAATTTAAGGAATTCAATCATGAACTAATCGGGCGTGGACATAGCAAAAATATCCGAACTACTCGTGTCCTTATTTTTCTCTTAATTTGCATATTTGTCACTAACTCTGCATACATCCATCAACAAGATATCCTAACAGCAAGCTCAATATGCTTAAACCTACTACTTATGCATTCCTCCTCAATTACAACACTACTCATATCTGGACCAACTGTGTCTGATTTATTGGATAGATTTTTTAAGTGTGCATTTTCTTTAATGTATGGTTGTTGTTGAGATTTTGGTTGTATTTGGTGCATTCTTTAATGAAGCAGACAAGAATGCATATTTGTATATATGTTCTGATTTTGTTGTACTAGTGAATAGTCCCTCAAAAGGAATGTTTGTCCAAATTCAACGAGTTAGTAAGTGAGCTTCTTTAGTTTTTGAATTTCTATATATAATAGATTTTAGCTTGGAATATTGGTGTTTATAGTATGTTGTGCATTTTAAAATAAATCAAAAGGGAATAATAACTTAATTCCAAGTATTGAGTGACGCTCGAGGTATTATTATTCATTAGAAAAAATAATGGGTTTCAATAACAAATGACCACACCTTATTATCCGTAGATAAATTGAGAAACTGAATTTGTTTAATTAACATAACTAAGATTGTAGCGGGTAGAAATTTTACGGGATTAATATTTTATAGAATTTATAAAAATATTTGACATCATTTCGTTTTATTACTATTTGTTGTCATAGATATATAAACTACTTATTCGTATATTAAATATGTATAGTAAAAAATATCGTTAATTATGTTGATTTGCTTATAATAAACTTACAATCGATCTAAAATTAATGAAAAAATAAATTTACAACTTGATATATATATATATATATATATCATAAATATTAAATTTTCATAAATTTATCTATGAGTAGACTTGTACTAAAAACTTAATATTTTTTTCTAATATATTTGAATTTAATTTATATATTTATATTCGTTTTAAAGTAAAGTAAAAAATGATTCTAATACTCATAATTATTAGAGATGTTTAAAGAATTGTATCGACGGTTCTGGGAACCGAATCGTCAAAGATTATTAAAATTTTGAATCGCAACTGTATAGGAAGTATACAAGCGGTTCAGTTTCAGTTTTGGTTTCAAATGTTCAGAATTGTGAACCAATTGATTTTCTTTTTACGCCCATATAATAATATGTGTTATAAATTCGAATATATAAAATATATATTATAAATAAATATTACTAATTAAAATAAA
This sequence comes from Leonotis leonurus, assembly GCA_026898415.1. Taxonomy (NCBI): domain Eukaryota; kingdom Viridiplantae; phylum Streptophyta; class Magnoliopsida; order Lamiales; family Lamiaceae; genus Leonotis; species Leonotis leonurus. The sequence continues at coordinate 240,733 of JAPKLX010000198.1, read as the reverse complement.
CTATATTTGAAAATTCAAATCTATTTGAATTTTATGTATGCGTATTCATCTCAAAATCGATAAATGTTTTGTTACACATCTTTATCCATTAATTACTCATCCATGTCCAAACCCGTATGAAAATAAACTCAAATTATATGAATTTATTTATTTATATACATATATATACATTCACAATCTGATGAAAAATTATATATATATATATACACCCGTGTTTGCTACAAAAATTAAATATATATATTTTATTGGGTGTGAATAATTTATTCAAATTATTTATTTGTAACTATAATGCACACATTTCCTCACGTGCTCGTGTAATTCAAATTATTTTGTGAAATGCAATACATAAACACATGATCAATTTTCTCATGTGCTTAAATAAGTGAATATTTTTATCTCTTATTTTTAAATGTATTTTTTTTTATTAAAGTGAGTATTTAAATTTTTTATCCCTATATTATATATATTATTATTTTTTAAATAACATGAACCATTTAATATAGTTAAAGTATAATAAATACATTTAAAATATCTACCAACTCATAGAAAAGTAGTACAACCAAAAATCATTAATTTGATTAAATTATCAAATATGTATCAAAATATACTCATTAACTATTTTTTATATTAATGAAAAAACTCAAATTATACGAACTTATTTATTTATATGAATATATATATATATATATATTTATAATTTGATTACAAATTAAATATATATACTCGTGCTTGATTCAAAAATTATATATATATATATGAATTTTATTAGGCATGAAAAAATTGTTTAAATTATTTATTTGTAACTATAATGTATATATTTACGTCAATGAGTAGTTGATATCATATAACATTAATCTAAAAGTTCTCATTATCTTGTGAGTTAATTATAGAGAATAGTCATACAAGATAGTGAAAGATAAATACTAACCACCAACATAATAGTATATAAATTATAGTCATTTTTTAATATTTGGGACAAAAATACCCTTTTAAATACTCCACCGCCGTATCCCCGCATATATGTATGAATGGTATGATTTTAATGATTCATACCATTTATACGTGATTTGAATAAATAATACTATATAAGTATGAAGAGTATGAATCATACCTACCAATTGAGATTCATACTCAAAATGCTAAAAAAACGAAAAATTCGTCGGATAAAGAAATTTCACCACCATCAAAATTTATTTTGCAAACAAAATTGAAGCCACACTAATAATTAACACACCACTAACAACAATAAAGTATAAAAAATATAAAATCAAAATACACCAACAAAAAATCCAAACAATTAATATAAATATAGACATTTTCATATAATTTATTAATTTTCAGTAGATTCTAAAAGATTTTACATAATCTATATAAATTATTATTAAATTAGTTATCAAAATAATACTTAAATATGAAATAATATATAATACAATCTATTATCTATGATATACATAAAAATAAAATATAACATAAATATTATATGCATACATGAAAATAATAATACTATATAATATCATATATGAATAACGTATATATAAAATTCAAAAAATTTAGAAAAATAAAAAAAAAGAAATGGGAGGATGAGAGGATTTCAAGGGCTGATGCGGACAGTTTGTGCCGAACTTTATTATAGTATAGATAACTTCCATTTTTCTGGAAGGTTGTGGGTTTTAACAGGGATGTGAATTGGTTCGGTACTACTTAATTGGAATGGCATTTTTAGTATTGGGTACCGGATCGCCAATTTTATTGGTTTACTAGTTCTTGGTCAGTTCGGTACCGATTTTTCTCGATAGGGGTGAACAAACGGTTTTCGATTCTCGGTTCTTCTCAGAACCGAACCGAAACCGTCGGTTCTTTTGGTATTGAGAACAAAAATTTATGGTTTCGGTATTAGAACTTGTTCTCACTTTCATTAATATTTCAGATATCGGTTCTATCCAATTGGTTCCGAATAGAACCAAAATTTTTAATTCTCAATTTTAATTTATATTTTATTAATTTTATTAATTTGTTATCCTAATTTCTATACCACTGTCAGTTGCACATAGTTAATAGCTTATATTAATTTTATTAATTATCTATCCTTGTTTATACAGCGCTATCTGCTGCACATAGTACACACAATGACACAATCTTTCTCGCCACCACCGGCGGCCACCAACGCCCGTTCCTCCGCTCGCCTCCGACCGCGCCTGCCTGCATCTAACCAAGACCGCGCGCCCACCTGCTTCCATTTGCGTCCGCCTGCCTCCGCTCGCGCCTCCGCCCCGTCTCTGCCTTCGTGCCTACCGCCATTCAAAGGGATTTGTTTTCGGTTCCAACAGTTACTAATCGGAACCCAACTGATTTTTTGGGTATCTGATTACCTAAAATTTGATAATTTTCAGTTTGGGTAGCCGAAATGTCGGTTTCGGGTGGAACCACCCCTACTTCTCGAGAACCAGTTAAGGAACCGGAGTACAATATTATATTTTTTTATATTTCTAAAATTTCAATTTAAGTCAATAGTAATTCACATAAATATTTTTCTAACAATAAATCGATATACATATATTTAAATTCATCTTGGTAAATATTTTATAAGATATAAATCATTTTATAAAATAATAATTAAATATGAAATAATTTTTATTTTTAGTACTCAATATAATAAATCGGTATCCGGTATCAATTTGGTACTCGTTACCCTGATACCCTTTTAAAATATTAGAATCAATTATCAATTTATTTACTAAAAAACTGATATTCGATAACCGATTCTCTTCATAACCATTCTCCACGAAACCAGTTATGAATAGACGCCCTAAATTTTAGGATGATATCTGTCTCAAATTTTAAAATATATTGAGGGTCGATTTGGTAGGAAGGATGGGATATGAGTGGATAGGATAAAAATAATATGGTGTGTTGGGAAATGGGTTGATAACTTTTATAAAGATGGGCATTTGGTATACAAGAAAAGGATTGGGATTAAAATTGTATTGCATTTGGTTGACCTCATTATAGTCTTGTTTACGCGTGAAAGTTCAGAGATCCCTGAACTTGGAGATCTCTCACTTGTAAAATATTATTAAATTAAGTCTGATCAAAGTATTTTAAAGCGTGAAACTTGGAGATCCCTGGACTTGGAGATCTCTCCCTTCTTTCACTGTTCCACGTGGATAAATTTAATACCACCTTCTTCCAATGGATTATAAACATGGTATATCCAACCTTCTTTTACTGTTCCAGACGGGCCCAAGTTTATAGTATAGGGCCTTCACAAATTCCAAAATGCAACCAAATGGAAGATAAGGAGTGATTATTTCTGCCCAACACCCCTTATCCTATGTACCAAATGGGGGCTGAGTATATAAGTCGGGTGTTTTATCCCATGTGTTTCTCTTGGGCTGATATGATTTTGATAGTAACAGATATTGAGCACAGACATAATGATATGGGTACTTAATTTTAAGTTCCAACTAATGCAGGAGATTAAGGGCCCAAATCACTTACCCCATGTCTTATATTTGCTAATTTTTCTAATTCTAAGATACTATTAATAAATAATGGATAATACAAATGCGAATACCAATACCAGTTCAAAAAATAAAAATATTACTAGTGGATAATAAAAATAAAAGCGAACAACTTAAAAAGTAATAATGGAGTATTATTTTATAAATCTAAAATCATTTATCATTACTATAGTTATATTAATAATTGCAATAATAATAATGCAATATTCCGTAAAACAATTATCATAGTACTTTGTTAAAGGTAGAGAACAGGAATTTACGAAAGTTGAATAACATTCATTACAATCAGGATCTTCTATTGTTTACAATTCATGTTGAATTAATATAGTTACATGTGTCATCATTAATAATCAAATATTCAATCTATATATTTTGGTTTTGTATATCTTAAAATTTGAATCATAGTCATCTCATGTGTCAAGTTAATGCAACAAAATATGTTATACATTGTAACGGGGAATTTGATTAATTTTCAAACTATATTAAAATTATACTACTACAAATAGGGAATCAATAGCCCTTATACCCTGCGAGTTTTTGTGTGAAATTGGTCGGGAATATATGTTGTTTTTCTACATTGTCAATTTTTTCTTATAAAAAGATTAATAAATAAAAAACATTGCTCATTTGCAGCGAACATTGTCAATATGCACGCAATTCATGTAGGATATTGGAGGTGTTTAAAAGAACTTCAACCATCCCAATCGGACTGTATCAGACAGTTTTGGGAATCGTAAACTCATAATCGTGTAGGGAACAGATTGATTTCGATTCCAAATGTTCAGAATTGTGAATCTGAGGTTCCTTAATATTTATTTTAATAAGTTTTAATATTCCTAAATCAATTATATCTTTTATAGTATATAGAATTATTGTTTATAAATCATAAAATTACATTTTAACTTTTATATTCATATAAAACTACATATTTGTAAGGTGGTTCTAAAAGAACTGATGGTTCGGTTCTAGAACTATTGGTTTGAAATCAAAACTTCATTGGACGGTTCAGGTTCCAAACCGAGAACCGTTATAACTACGGTTCGAACTCTAACTGTACCTGTGAACACCTCTATACGATATGCCACGTAGATAAATAATAATAATAATTTGTTGATAAAATTTTATTAATTCTCCTTTTTTGACAAAGTTTTTAATTAGTGTATAATTTAATTAAAAAATAAAATCTAAAAACCTTGTCGCTGGCTATTAAAATTCTTTAAATTATATTCCCTCCGTCCCCGAAAATTGTACACTTATTACATGTTTGGACCGTCCATGAAGAGCATACGTTTTTATTTTTTAAACATGATCTCTCAAAATACTTAATACGTTAAACCTCATATATATTCTACTTTGTGATCACTTCATCCACTAAAAATATATTTTTCAAATTTTTTTAAAATTTATATAGACTTTCCTACAACAAACTTTTTTATAAACAGATAGAGTAATTAACATAAGTAGCTGATTAATAGAAAAGGTTGTATGAACTGGCATGACAAATATAGGGGCATTTAGTAAAGTAATAAGAATAATAAATTAAAAATGTGAAATATGATTAGGAAGGGGAAGATGAAATTTTGACATAAAAGAGCGATCTGTGGGAGCAAAAAATTAGGAAAATGTTGGACTATATCCTTTTAAGGGCATAGATTCCTTCACCACAATTCTAAATTAGGACAAACCATCCCATATGCGAAAGCTACACTATCCTCTTTTTGTTTTACTTCTTATGTTAATGTTATTGCCATCCCCAAATATATTTCTACCATTCATTCATTGCATTTATATTTATTTTTATATATACAATCACACACACACACACGCTTAAATAAATATACTAATTAACAAATACTATGTACTGCATTGCATAGTATTTAATACTTATGTTATAGCAACCGTGTGTCTATCGTATTGTATGTATAAAATACTATAATTCACATTCAATTCGTATTTAATTCATAATTGATCATACATGAATGAACTGTCGAGTTCGCTCGTAAATTATTTTTCAAACTTTCATTCATTCTCAAAGATAATTAATATCAATTCCTATATATTCCACCAAAATGATAAATATAATAAACCAGAGAAGAAAAAATTATGCATGGAAAATTACTGAATTCTAAAATGTGAAAGAATATTATATAAGTTAATTAAAAATGTGAGCTATAATTTAGAGGAATAATTAGTTTATTAGTTAATGAGATTATCGTCATTGATGTTGACGTGAAACCGCCACAATATTCCTGCCGCCGCTGTATTGCGGCGATGGCAGCGCATCCGGCAGCGCAAATGTGTGTGGGTGTAAGGTGTAAGTGAGAAAATAAGAAAGAAACAGATGTCCACATAATTTGTCTGTAGGAATTTGAAGGGGGCCCACAGCGCCAATCGCCGAACTAAAGAAGATATGGGGAGGGAAAGGAAAGGGTGGGGGCGCTTGTCTGTTACACTCAAACCGCGTTTGTCAAAAAGGCGGTTGTGGTCCTTATTACAAATCCCCACGTGTCCACTTCTCAGTGGCGGATCCTCCCTAACTATATGCACCTGAGCTGTACCCAATCACGTTCCCAGATACTCTCTCTCCTCTCTCTCTCGCTCACATAAATTAAAATACTCCCAAACCCCATTTTTCCTTTGAAAATTTTAATTACTTTTCCATCCCCATCGATGGAAGTCACCACCAGCTCCAGCGGCGCTGCCAACCAGCAGCAGCCGCGCCTTCCGCCGGGCTTCCGCTTCCACCCAACCGACGAGGAGCTCCTCGTTCACTACCTCAAAAAGAAGGCCGCCGCTGCGCCCCTGCCTGTCGCGATCATCGCCGAGGTCGATATCTACAAATACGATCCATGGGAACTCCCGAGTAAGTAGTTAGTTCATCATCTCCGATCATCGATCGATCTCCTCCTATTCGATTCAATAATCTCTTTCAGCATAGGATTGAATCCACGCGGAATAAATTCGAAAAATGATGTTTTATTAATGATGAAGATCGTCTGTTTTAGGTAAGGCGAGCTTCGGCGAGCAGGAATGGTACTTCTTCAGCCCTAGAGAGAGAAAATATCCCAACGGAGAACGGCCGAATCGGGCGGCGACGTCGGGTTACTGGAAAGCCACCGGCACCGACAAGCCGATTCTCACCGCTAACGGCACTGTAAAAATTGGGGTTAAGAAAGCCCTAGTTTTTTACGGCGGTAAACCACCCAAGGGGGTTAAAACTAATTGGATCATGCATGAATACCGCCTCGTCGGAGATACTTCTGCCACCAATAAACCCCCTGGAATTACTCTCCCCAAAAAGTCTTCTTCTCGAGTACGTTTAATTTCCTAAACTATATATATATATAAACTGTATGTCTATAAATATCTTCTTCACTGACATATATGTATTAATTTATGTAATATGTAGCTGGACGATTGGGTACTGTGTCGAATTTTCAAGAAGAACAGTCCGATTTCCTCCGCAGAGGAAAACGGGGTGTTTTCGACATCGATCCAGAGCCGTGCGATCGAGAAACCCTCTGATTATTATTCGAATAGTAATAATTTGTTTCATGGAATCGGGAACTCAATTTCTCCGATGGGGACGGCGGAGGAGGTGATGTTTCCGGCGAAGGAATGGCAGCAGGTACACGATGATAGTATGAACCCTAGCAGCAGCTCAAGTGATCATCAAAGAAACATCTCTTATATTTCATTGCTTAACCAACAATACCCCCAAACAATATTCCACCAAAATTCTATCATTAATTCTGCAGGAAATCAAGATGATCCCCCATTGCACTCTTACCACCTTCCCAATTCACAGTTCCAATAAACCCAATTCACCAAAATTTACGATCCGATTGCTCTTTTTTTACGACTCATAATTAATTATAATATGTATGTCTATGCCATGTAAAATATTTGTTATACTTAATTATTTAATACCACTATAGTTGCATTGTCTCATGTCTCTCTCTGTGTTTATGTTTAATTAATTGAATTAGTTTGAAATTAATTGGTGATGAATAGTGTGAATGAATGTTTGTGGTATTTAGAGATGGTGAATCCACGTTGTTATTACGTTAACAAGTGACATCAATCACTTTAATTAATTTAATTAAACACGTGCATGTAAAAATTACTTGTCATTGGACGTTGAGTGGAGGTCGAATATATGAATTCGTACGTGATGAAATTGTTCTCTCTGGAAAGATCCGTGAGATTATTACATTATGTTGATTGTTGAATGTCATTTTATTATTACAAATTCAAGGCACATCCATTTTTCGTGATCTACCATTTTCTTTGCAATTAAATATATCTACATGTTTATATATTTATAATTAAAACAAATTAATAACACTCAAGAGTGACTTTGAACTTGACTGGGTTGAGAATTGAGCATGTCAAAATAAATACTCCATATATCCAAAATTGTGTCGAATGTTAAGTGTGTGAAAAGGGTCAATATATATTAATATTATGGGCTAAAATAGAATAGAATATTATTAAATATCGTCATAATTAGTTGGATAAATGATGTATTGTTATGGGGCTGAATTGTAATTAAGCCCAGATTTGGGGCGTTCCCATACTAAAACTATATGTTGCGTATACGTAAAAAGTAATAAAGGGAAGAGTTGACTGTTTGTAAAGGGGCTTCCACCTAAACTGTTCATAAATAACAAGTCTCCACATCAATTATCAACTTATGAATTTAGTAGTTTCAGTATAATGGTTTTATTTTATTTCATCCTTTTACAAAATCACTACTCTCACTTCTATTAAAAAAAACTATCACCACATTTACCACAGATATCATTAGCTTCAATATCATATTAATTTAATATATTATACATATGTACCTTTTTTATAATTAATGTGTAAAATAGTTTTAAAATTACGGGGTCCAATTTTTTTTCCTAAAATATATATATATATTGTTTTAAAATTTTTTAGTAGAATAAAACTTTTTATGTAGTTTATTTTTTTTTTAGTTATTATCATATTCTATGTGTACGAAAAATATGTTGCGTAGGAGTCCATACAAGTTTTAAGAAAAAAATAAGAAATGTATGATGTATAGCGGATAATAAAACTTATAATATATATATATATATATATGGAAGAGATCAAATAAAAATGGATATACATCGAGACACGTGGACGTAGGAGTTTTTATCTCCGACCACGCAAACCAATTCTTGTGTCTTCTCTATTTACTTTCAGTATTTATTCTCTAACACTCTCTACATCCACTGAATACTGATTAAGCGCAAACGTGAACACTTAACATTAAGATTTATGACAAACAAGTAAGCTTTTAAACCATCACTTCCGCACGTATAATTATGTCTTGTTTGGTAGGCTAGATTGATAGGATAAGATTAAATTATCTTACTAAATTATGTGTTTGGTAGCAAATGTAATTAACACGTCGGTCCGCTATTAAACACTAGGCCCGTGTCAAAATCATTATTTCCCCCTATATTTCAATCATAAGGAAAGAGTGAGATTAAAATAATCCTTATACACTATACTAATTTAATCCTATCATGTTATATCTTATCTTGACTACCAAACATGCCCTTAAGATATTAGTCCATCAGTCAAACACTAAGTGTAGACAAATGATTACTATCTAAAGTTAATCACTCTACTAAACTACCTCCCTTCAGATTTAAGTATTCATTAAAAACTTATTTTATCTGAAAAGTTATAAGAAAGACATCTTAACAATTTGAGAGAAACTCATTGTTTTAGCCCCAGTTATATAGTTTTGTATATATTATTATCTATTGACTTTTATATATATATAGGAATAAAGTTATACTGTATAAGAGCTACTTTGATAATCAAGATAAATGTAAGATGAGTAATTTATCTAGACTCTCAACTATCGTTTGATATTCAGGATGACTTATTTCGGAAACCCGTTAAATTGTTAAGGTATGGTCATATTTACTATTGTGCTTTAGTTTATTCAGCTCACCCCTCTCCTTAGATGAATCATCTCATTCAAATAGTGCATTTTAACTTGTTTTAATCTTATTTTTAATCTTAATTTTTATCTAACTTGACTCATCCCAATTCCCCTATCAAACAAGCCGTATATGTCTTTAAAATAACCACAATAATCGGAATTGAACCGTAATCAAATTAAAATTGGTGGTTTTGGGAATCATGGTTGTTCATGATGCTTCAGTTCCGAATCATAATCGTGTGAAGAACGATTCGGCTTAAGGTTTAAAATGTTCGGAACTGTGAACCGATGGTTCCGAACTGTGAGTCATCAATATTTGTTTTAATATGTTTTTTACTCCTAATTCAATTTTATATTTTATAGAGTTATTATTTATAACATATAAAATTAAATTTTAATTTGTAAATTCATATAAAAATACATATTTTGTAAGACGGTTCTTAGAACAAATGGTTCGGAACCGGAATCGTCGATTCGAAATTGGAACCGCTTTATACGGATCATGTTTCGAACCATAAATCGTTATAGTCTCGATTTCAAAATAATAAAACTGTGAATCGAAAATTTAATTACAATTTGAAAAGTAACCGTGAACACCTCTACACATAAACATTACTTTTGAATGACTTTTCAAGTCGAAGGCAAGACGTTGTTACTTTACATCCCCATATTGTATGATTAAATTATGAAATATCAAATGACAAACGTATAATAGTGGGCATGACACTGGTAATGATACCATTCTAATTAAGATTAATGAATATGAATTCCAATATTAATCATGCGATATTAAGAAGAAAATCATTAATCAAGTTTTATTTGCAATTAAATATATCTACATGTATATATATTTGTAATTAAAACAAACTAGTAAGTGTACTCGTACGATGAACGGAAAAAATATAATATAATTTATATCATATGTATAAAATAGTCATAATATAAAGTACTGGTTTGATAAACTTTTTATTAGTGCATTGAAGGTATATTGTGTCAAAATTGTCAAGCGGAACTTTCTAAAAGTTTGAAATCCGTCCAAACTTGTTTAAAAATTTTCAAATCTATAAATATAATATCAGACATATATTGACCATTAAAATATAAAATTATATTGTTTTATTATATTTATATATTTTAATATAATTTAATTTATAATAAATCAATTAATTATTATTCCAACTAAGTAAAACTCATTTTATATACTTTCATATTATCGCTTTGTTATTTTTTTTACATTATCATACAAAATACTTAATATTTTAAACTTAACGCGTATTCTATTTAGTGAATATCTTTTTCAATTATAAATATATTTTATATTTTTAAATTCATATTGATCACAATACACAATTCTCCGTGCATTACATGGGAACACTTAGTAAGTATGATTAGTAATCGAGATTATGAAATTATTCGTTTAGAATTTTTTATAGAAAAATAAATATAATTGGAACTTTTTTCTAGATATATCGTCCCATATTTTTGGATTCCTTTTCATTTTCATGTATCGTTTCTATCCTCAGCAGAGCAGCAGAAAAAAAAAAGTCATACGGCCCACACCCTATTCATGTCGTATAATGTTTTACTGCACTTTTGTAAACAAAAAAGATTTTATTTTAAAGGAACCAGAAAATGGGAGTAAGAGAAGCACGTACATCATGGAAAAGAAGAATAATCAATCATACTTTGAATCAAGGAATACTCCACAACAACAATAACAAAAAAAAACATAACGATTATATAATATTTCTATAAATTTGTTAAACAAATTGCGTCACGAAGCACCGTCAATGTAGAACAAGCTATTAGTTGTCATTTAAGATAAACTAATAAAATATATAGCAAATTTAAAATATTATACTTTATAAGATGAGATTAAAAAAGAAAAGGGAGGAAATTAATAGTACCCATTTTCAAAAAACACATGAAGAAAATACCCAAACTCTTTGTTTTGATGTAGAAAATACCCATTTCACATTTGAAACCGTGTACAACCTGAAAAAGTAACTTGGGAATAATTTGGGAATTGTGAAAGTAGGTAAAAAGTAATTAATTGGGTAAAAAAAAGTGGGAGGGTCAACAATTTTTGGGAAAAATAGGGTGCACCGCCCCCTTCTTCCTTCTTTCCTCTTTCTCCTTTGGACCGCCCACTCCCTCCATTTTCTAATTTTTGAACACAGCCTCTACCTTCTCCATCTCCATTATCTATTTGTCCAATTTTACACCACCATTGTAGAGTGAAAGGTTGGAACGCCGGAGGAGTGCTCGGAGAAACTGCTTGGAGGCTCGTTGGATCGTTGGTGGACCTTCAAATTCCTTCGGACTGAGCTCGGTGGAAGCTATGGGAGACACGGACGAAGACATTCCTCGTCATATACAGGTATATAATCATCTCCTCGACCAAATAATACACGAACCGCTAGATGATACCCTATGGACCGCTCGACACTTGTCCGACACTGTCGGGCGGTCCATATAGGTTCATCTAGCGGTTCATATACGCGAATGATCTATGCAATTTTGTGACCTCGTTTTTATTATTTATGATATGATTAAGTACCTCTATACCTCTAAATGATTATTCGTATTTAATTTGAATTGCATTTCATAGATAATTTCTGGGATTTATTTATACGTGTTTTAGAATATCATGTATTATAATTTAATTGTACGTAATATTTGGTGAAATTTGATACCTGAACCGCTAGATGAACCTATATGAACCGCCCGGAGCTCTCGGCACGTAGCCGGGCGGTCCAAGATGTATCATCTAGCGGTTCAGCATTGTTTGAGGTATATGTATTTTTGTGACATGATTTTGATTATTTATCTTGACATAATGTTGATTATAGATCCTAACTCTAATTAACAATGAATTATAATTGTTAAGTAAGTAGATGTGATTAACAATTAACAAATAATTAAAATGGTTAACAATTATCAATTAACAACAAATTATTAATAATATCAATTAATTAATATAAATAATTAACTGTTAATTAATATCAACAATTAATAATCAATTCATTCCTACGATTAATTATTAAGAATCAATAAGTAAAAAATCTAATTAAAAATTAGAATTGTTAATTAATTAAATTAAGCATGAGCAATTAATTAATATAAACAATTAACCATTAATTAATATCAACAATTAATTATTAATTCATTCGTACATTAACTAATAAGAATCAATAATTAAAAAAATGTAATTAAAAATTAGAATTGCTAAGTAATTAAATTAAGCATTAACAATTACTTAATATTAACAAATAACCATTAATTAATATCAACAATTAACAATAAATTAACAATAAATTAACAATTATCAAATCTAATTAAAAAAAATAGAATTGTTAACTGATTACAATTTAATATTGACAATTAACAAATCTAATTTTAATTGAAAGTCTACCTAAGTAACGAATAAAGTAAGTTTGAATTATAATATTTCATTGTTATTCAATTTATTAATTGTTAAGTGATAATTGTTAATTATTGATTGAATGTTGTAGGAATCACCCCGTCCTTGGTACCGTAGACCGAACTACATCAACCGAAAATCCAAACCAAATACGTATTATAAAGTAGGGATTGTAGAAGAAATAAGGGGTAGATTGTTAGTTGTTGGTGGGATGCCTTTGCTATCCCGATTTCAGCAAGGGCCATTTGGGCATTTCATTGGGTGGGGTCCGGGATTCCTTGCCAGTCAGGCCCTCCACAGTATCATCTGTAGGTCTATCCACACGCAGCGTGGGATATGGTTTCACATATGCGGGGGGGGATGTTGAGTATAGCATTGAGGATCATGCATTGATCACGGGATTACGTTTTGGTTATTCTGACTTCGACACTACTGCCTCATTAGATCCCAGTAGGTTGTCTGTATTTAGGTCTGCGTGCAACGGAGTTCATATGACTGGTGCTGATTTGTTGGCATGCTTTAGCAATCCCCGAAATAATATAGACGATCCTGAGGGAGAGATTCACTTTCGTGTTGCCCACGTTCTCATGGCATACGTATTTGTATTTGGGCATGATTCACAAAAGACTGTATTTTCATGGCTGTGGGATTTGGTAGAGGACCTAAACTCTTTCTATAGTTTTCCTTGGGGTGCGTACTCCTATAAAATTCTTAGAAACTATATTAGGAAAATTCCAGATACTGTGAAATACCACTTCTATGGTCCGGCTTGGGCATTGATGGTGTGGGGACTTGAGGTCATTCCCGGATTTGAGGCGATAGCCGGTAGGCAGAGGGAGATGGACTTAGCATATCCTCGATGTGTGAGATGGAACTTCCGGAAGACTCTCGATATCACATCAGTGCAGGATCTATACGAGTGTTTTGACACCGATGTAAGTTTTATGATATTTCATTAATTCTTATTAAATTAAATTATATGATTGATTGTGACTTGGTTTTAATAAATTTGTTTCTCTTTTTTTTTGCAGGCGTACAATATTTCTAATATTGTATCGGACGAAGCGGAATAGAGTCGTGCATATCACCAGTCCATATGGTGTGACCATCCTCTTGCAGTGAGATACGTGCCCCTGTCAAATCCCATTGGCAAGTTTGGCTTGACAACTGAGCAGCGTGCATCGAGGCACAGAGCTGAGGCGATAGAGCCAGTGAGCAGTCGGCGAGCTACTAGGAATGTTGGGCCACCTATTATTGATCACTCGGAGCCATCAGATCACGGTGATCAGCCCGAGCCGGAGCCGGAGCCATCAGAGCATCCTCCGCGACGTCGTAGAGATAAGGCAAAGCGTGCTAGGGCACCGTTGCGTGAGTCATCTTCTAGTAGCAGTGGTGGCAGGACTGAGCGCGCACTTAATCAGATACGTGGCGAGATGAGTGCTTTTGAGCGACGAATAACAGAGAGGCACGATCAGTTGGAGGCACGGATCATGCAGAGGCACGATGATCTAAAGGATACGCTAAAGAAATGGATGGGAGATCTTTTGACAGCCTTTAGTTGTGGTCCTTCTCGACATGCTGATCCGATCATTCCTACACAGCCACAACCCCCCCTATGCCGCAGTCAGCTAGGCCGTCGATGCAGGCACATAGGCCTCTGATGCAGGCACATAGGCCTTCCATGCAGTCACCCCGGGCTTCTGATTTTGACGCCACGAGCCACGGACCATATACTGGATCTGTAAGTTTATTATTTCCAATATTATTTTTGAATAACTAATTCTTCTATTTATAGTTATTAATTTTGCATTTTTTTGTGTAAACACCATTTCCTTGGCCAGTTAACTCTCCGCCAGGCAATGTGGCATCAATCCCGGGCGCGTCGACTTCGCATGATGACTCATCAGCAGAGTTTCATGGTGTCTTTCGTCCTCATCCAGTACGTGTATATGT
>JAPKLX010000198.1:82135-225467 GCA_026898415.1 Leonotis leonurus | reverse complement strand
TTTTCATTTCTTAGCATATTAAAATACTACATCGAGTTAGGAGTAATATTGGATTTGAATCTTGTGATTTCGTTGTGATTTCAATTTTCTACGTTTTTTACAAAATGGTTGCGCAGAAATGTTAAACTTTGCATGTTGGGATGTATATTGTAGGTCATTTTCCCCGTCTTCATCAATCAACATTTTGTGCTTGTTGCTGATATGATGACACGGAAGTTCATGTTGTGCGATTCATTGTGGCATAATATGAGTGACGAGGCCAAAAAAGCACGAGTATCGTCATTGGCACCTTTGTGCGTTATGTTGCCATTTGTTATGGCACGTGCATTCTATTGGAGACATCAAGAGTTAGGACTCCATGAAGTTATAGTTCCATTCAAGTGGACCATTCCGCCTCCTTCTGACTTATTCAAGCAGTGCGATAACCATAGTTGTGGTCCGTTCATATGCATGACCGCGGAACGTATAATTAGTGGGAGTCCTTCAATACAATGGGGCAACAAAAATGTGAAAGCCTATCGTAAATTGGTTGCCCATAGGATTTTCTCTCATTGTAACGCCAATGGGATTCGAACCCTTGGCATTTGTTTCGAAAATCTATAGGGCCATCATATCAAACCAAATCAGCTATTGCAATCTTTCGTTTATGCAATACAAATAAACTTAAATATAGTAATGACATAACAAACACAATCTTTCGTTTATGCAATACAAAAATACTTTTTCAACGTATAAGATATTGATAAACAATAACATATACATGATATAAAACCTATTATGCATGAACCGCTAGATGGAACACCTTGGACCGCTAGGTGTATTTTGGGTACGTCCCTGGCGGTCCATGCACATTCATCTAGCGGTTCAACCATAAATGCATTCATTTATCATTATAGTACACGAAAATCATAATATTAAGTTAAATTAAGCAACATGAAACTCATATAATCTATTACAAATATCAAAATAACATTTTCATGCAAACATAATAATAATATTGAATTTACCTAAACCAATATACTAAAACATTCACAAATATCATCGACTACAAGATCCATCATGAACCGCTAGATGAAGTACCATGGACCGCTAGAGTGACTACGAGAGGTCCGAGCGGTCCATGACTCTTCATCTAGCGGTTCATGGTTTTTGTGAACAATAGCAACATTTAAATGTAATTACCCGATTTTTATCTTCGAGATCACTCTGTTTGATGCCAGATACGAGATAATTCAAGAATAATGGTTTCAAACAATATTAATACAATGGTTTCAAAGCATCATATGTTGTTATATATATCAAACAAACATAATAGTCCAAAAATTATATTGTAATCAAGTGCACAATTATTTCTCAAAGAATGTGCAAGACTTGTGTAAGAATGTGTAAGAGTGTGTAAGATATATATATTTTTTAATAAAAATGGGTATTTTCTACATGTGTAACAATGTTTTGGGTATTTTATTCATTTACAATACATTTCCCGCTTAATAATTTAAAAATAATAAATGGTTAGCAATTTAACTTAATTGCAATCCTAATAACAGGTAGGAACAGAAGATGACTTGACTAGATCACACTACATTGTTGAATGTTATAGATAGAACTTGTATAAAAGAAAACTATACAGGGAGAGAGAACAAGTATTGTGCTTTTTGCATATACAGATATAGCAATTCTGAAAACTATGTCGCCAAAAATATCTACCAAGCAATTTTGCATGATCATGCTGTGTGCAAAAGCCTAATCATTTCCACTGAATACCTAAATATCTAAAACAATGCTGTCAATTTTTGGTATGCAAAGAATGTAGAAAGAATAACACTCGTCGAAATAAGTCTTAATCAACCCTGAATAGGTACTTCATATCGTCCACAGTTAGCCGAGTTTGTCGACTACCAGTCTCATCTTCACCAAATGCAGACGCAACCATCTCTCGCTTCCTTTCCTGGAAAGGGGTCATCTCATAAGATTGTATCGATTAGGAAAAGATCAAATATTACATAAGTGGTGGACTATGTTCCAAACTAAAAGAAGGTAGGTTGGTACCTGCAAGGCCAAAATGCGATCTTCTACCGTGTCCTTCACAGTCAGCCGGTAAACTGAAACGGGACGTGTCTGCCCTATACGATGTGCTCTATCTACAGCTTGATCTTCAGTCGTCGGGTTCCACCAGAGGTCCAGAAGGATGACATGGCAAGCTGCCACCATGTTCAATCCAAGACTAGCAGCTTTCAGGGACATGATCATGACAGAAACCTAGCACAAAGTTTAGCAAATACATCACTACAAAGTTACAAAAGACTAAACTAATTAACAGCATGCAAAAATAGAGACAAACCTCGGGAAGAGTATTGAAATCCTTCACTGCCTTATCTCTGGCAATAATAGGCATTGTTCCATCAAGTCTACGATACTGAATAGATGAAGTTTTCAAAAAATCTTCGAGCAAATCCAACATCCTTGTCCACTGGGAGAACACTATTGCTTTCTCCCCAGCAACTTTGACAGAACTATGAGAAGCATATTTTGTGTCTGCAGTTCCACGCTTTTCCATTGAATCACATCCTTCATTAGGCTCTATGGAACTCAATGTTATGGCAGGGTCAACTGGCCTAGACAAAGACGTCAAGATCTCCAGAGCAGCTTTAATTTTGGAAGAGCCATCTGGATAGCTCAAAGAACAAGACTCTGAACCTCTCGCAAGCTCAGAATCATAGCAGTTGAGGGTGTGGTTATTTTCTGGATTTAGATTATTTGATATAGCATCCCGAAGAGTGGTAATAGAAAATATGTGTGACGTAGTAAGATGAGTTTTGCAATTCTTCTTAGGACATTGGGCATCATCGCCTATCATTTGCTCACTGATGCATTGGTTGCAAAAGACATGCCCACAGAGAGTTACTACAGCATCTTCAGGCGGATCCTGTAAAGTAAACACAGTATAAAGTTCCTAAAGTCACACAGGTCATCAAATTACAACTCAGACTTCCAATAGAAACAGTAGGAGAAAAACAGCTGATGACAATATACATAATAGCAATGTGTGTGTGTGTTGGCCTAGCGGTAGAGTGGTTGCATTGAGGTCAAAAGGTCCCAAATTCAAGGCCCGATCTTTAAACTTAATTGTTACATCAAATATCAATAACAAAGAAATATGAAGAATTTTACACCACAATACTGACAGTACTTAACAAGAATCAACAAAGCCAACTCCAGCTCTTCATCAGGAATTTTCAGCTAAAAGCCCATGTAAATTCGAAATATTTATGAAGATCATTTTATGTAATCCACATGTAATATGGAATCAACTGATACATTATAAGCCAATTTGGAAACGATATGCAAAAATGACAAGAATCGGCATCGTCAGCAGTTGCCGGAAGGTGGCAAATTGACAGTTAAAGACGCAGAGGATTTCCTAAGGGTGTCAATTGGGGAAAAATCTACTTACATTGCATATCCCGCAGATTGCCAAAGAGGCTTCCAAACAATTCAGAAGGAAGATATTTTTCTCGAGTGGTAGTTTCTGAGCCATCTCAATGGAGGAAGTCATTTGTGAAGTAGAATTGAACTCCCTAACAAGAAGAGGGTGATCACAAGCCTGTCTAAGCCGCAGAAGCATTAGTAATATGTTGACATAGTTCTGTTTGACTGTTCCTGCTTTCGCATATTCCTGACAAGTGCATAATTGGAGGTCAAGAAGTTAGAGAATTAGCAAAGATACTAATACAAAATTGAAATCAACCATATTGTTAACATACTGTAAATTGGGCCTGTGAATCAGCCTCAAGTCTGCAGTAGAAATCGCGCTCCTCCATCGAGAAATCAACCCTTTTCAAATCTATAGTTTTTGGTGGAAGATTAATAATAGGTTCTCCATCAATATAAGTACCTTGATCAAAAAACACAACTAAATTAATATTACGCTCAAGTGATGCTTCTTCATTTAAGTGATATCCACATTTCAGTAGAAAACAGAATACCCTAACTGGCCAGACTTTCTAATCAGAAGTTTACTTTATATACATAGTGCATTTAGAATTGCAGATTTAGAAAGGGGATAAATTGATGGCACACAACTAACTATAGTTATCAAGGGCAAGTGAAAAATTAGACTAAAAGCTAGAAGCGAGAGCAGTTAGTGAATAGAGATGTTCTTACTTTTTGTTCGACGCAACATGATAGTCTTCAGCACTGCTTGCAGTTTTTTGTACCCAACCTTTGGATTCCTTTGGATCGGTGACTTAAGCTGCTCATAAAACGTCTTAAAAGTAGCATATGGATCGTGCCTGAGAAATCTAAAGTAGCTATAAAGATCATCTATTGCATTCTGAATTGGTGTCCCAGATAAGCACCACCTACGCTTAGCACGAAGTCCCCAGCAAGCCCTAGCTACTTGAGTTCTGTGATTTTTGATTGTTTGAGCCTCATCCAATACAACCCTAAACCACCCAACCTTGGCAAGAGGGCCAGAAGTAGTTTCATATAATTCATTGTCAATTTGTTTCTTACTCTTCTTACTCCTAGATGACTTCTTACAAGATGGAGTTTCAAGTAGCTTCCTTTTTTTATTAAATGAGAATCCTTTACCAAATTGATCATCATTCTCATCAACAACAGGCTGCTTTGGCACTTCCATGCTAACAATAGCATATGTTGTAATCACAACATCATACTTAGCAAGGTCATGAGGATCCTTGGTGCGGTTGCTTCCATGGTAGATTAGGACAGAAAGATCAGCTTCCCTAGCCACTTTATTGTGCAACTCTTCAGACCATTGCCGGAGAACACTTGTAGGACATACAATAAGGGTGCCAGCAGGAGGTCTGCCCTGTGTTTGTAGGTTGGTCTTGCAATAATTAACCTCATGAAAATTCTCCACATGGCAAGTCTTGGAAGTTCCATTATCCCGGTCCAGATCACACATCTCCAATTGACATTGTTCCTTATTAGCTATCAGTGTTTTTCCAGAGGGCGACCTCTCTTTTAGAATCAATGCAATAGTTGACACTGTCTTTCCAAGGCCCTGCCATAACAAATACAATGACACTAATGCTTGTGAATGATTACAAACTCTCTAGAAAGAGAAGACCATAAAGATAACCTGATCATCTGCAAGAATCCCACCAGAACAACATGCACCTTTCGTCTCTTTGTTCACCATCCAGGATAATGCAATTCTCTGCCCAGAAACTCAACTACAGTCAGTAGGGATTATGCACCAAAAATTAAACCCCCATCCCACCCCTCTATAAGATACAGAATAGTAAGAATAGCAATCAAAAAGATAATACCAGAAGAAGTGACAGACCGACAAGTTTTACAGAGCACATAACAATAACGCCATAAAATAACTTGTCTCACTGATATATGATAAACAGAAAAAAAATTTGATGAAGATTTCTATTTTTCTGGAGAAACAAAAAAAATAAAGATATGAACATTTTCTTCTGGAGCAAACTTTTCAAGAAGACATGTTTTCACACTGAAAACCTATTCATTCAAGAATTATATAAAATAAAATAGTAGAGCGTGTATTTCACAAAGACATGTTTCAAACAATTAAAAATGAAGTCACACGCAAAATGATAACTAACAGGTGTCTGTTCATGACTTCATGTGAAATTTCAACACTGTTGAAAAATATGAATAAACTAAAAACCTTTTCTATTCAATCACCAACAAGCACAGACATCTGGGTAGCATCCATAAATAAGAAAAACTAAATATTTCAAAGCAAAGCATATTAACAATAATTTAATTTCAGGAATGAGGACAATTCAAAGTGAAAAGAAATTCTACAAAGCTTTTAAGAATTTAATGCAACATCATGCACAACATTTAGTCGGTTTGTTTCATACCTGGTGTTTCAGCAGAGACACAGCTAAAACACCATCAGGCGGAAGAGATTCTGATTTTGGCTGAGAAAGATCCTGCAACACATGCAAAAAAGTTCTCCATGGTCAATTGTCCAACAAATGATAGAGAAAGTACCAGATTTATAGGAATGGTACGCATTAAAATTTATTGTGGCTGTAAAAAGCCAAGTCAGCATATCAAAAGTGATATTGTGAAAATCTTGAACCTAGAACCAAAATAAAAGGTCTGGATTCAAGAATCACCTGCAGAGCAACTTGAAAAATAACCTGTTCATCATTTGGTCTAAGCTTTGAATGCCCCATTGACATCTGATCAATGGGGTATGCCGGAATTGAAATTTCTGAAGCAGCAACCAACTTTCCATTAAATTTAACAGGATTAGAGGCGACTGCTGGAGTACTCATGTCCTCAAGAATATAAACATCAGAGTCATCATCTTCATCAAGATTGATATAACTTTGAACGCCTTGGAAATTTCTATTAGGAAGATGAACTCTGTTGAACTCTGAGACCTCATTTTCCATCTTTTGAAAATTCATTTCTTCCTTAATTGAAGCTGATGACCATATGCCAGGTTGATAAGACACCAGATGAGAAGAATTACAATCATGAACGCCACTACCTAATTTTTGGGTGTTAGTCTGACCAACCATACATTGGGGAAAGGAATCACTCTTCCAATTTATGTCTTCTTTTTCATCCTTTATGCAGGAAACATATTTCTTATAGGGAATTGAAGAGAATGAGTTAAAGGAAGACTGTTGTATACCTTCTATTGGGGGAAGCTTACTTGCAACCCCATGATATTTCCTACTCATTACATGACCAACTACTTTAGATGCTTGGGAAAATATTTCATTAGATGAAATTGATTCCACATTTTTCATCACCTTGATATCACCTCTTTTGCTGATAATACATGACGAAGAATCAGGAGAAATATTTTTTGATTCATCCTGCAATGCAATCATGTTTCTGGAATAGCTAAAATCAACTTGGCCATTTAAGGAAGCACCGCTACCACTTCCACATTCAGGTTTGTGGTGCTCAAACAGGGAACCAGCCACATCCATACAAGGAACTGAACCAATGAAGTCCTTGCTAAAAGTTTGCCCTTCATCCATGGTATTGACCATCCTTCCTCCATCACAAGCTAATGATTGAAATCCAGAACTATGAGAAAAATATTGTGGACCATCTGAGCCGAAAAGGTACATGCCACCATTTTCAGGAATAAAATCTGGAAAGTCCACTTTATTAATTTCACAAGAGTTGGACTCAGTATGAGAAGTGTCATGAGAAGCCCTATCTCCATCAATAACCAAGGAATCCTCATCTGCAGCAAGAATTCCAGGATTAGATATTTCTAAATATCTATAGATTTATGGGTTATATATTATCTACAAATAATATTTCTGCACAAACAGGACAAACACTACATGTGGCATCAGAACCAAGACTTACATTCAAATTGAAAATCCAGCCCAGAACATCCAAACATGTTCTTATCATAGTTCATGTGAATGTCAGCAGAAGACTCTCCATCATGAGTAAAATGACTAGTACCATAGGAACACAATGGATCACTATGGTTGGACATCGCAGACGGAGCTCCACCAACGGCATCACCATCACCATCACCATCAGTTTGGCTATATGATGATGGAGTTCGAGGAGCACCAACCATACAACTATAAGAAAGGCCATCTTCTTGATAGGGTATGCAGTTGACAGCTCTGGAGCAACTGTGCTCAACAATACCGAACTGGGAAGGAGGTTCAAGCATTCCAGCACCCACAATCACAGGTGAAGACCCAGCAAATTCTGAGAATACATCAGAACTTCCAGTCCTCGAATCTGAGGCCTCAGAGTTGTGCGAGGGTGATAATACACCAGATCCTGGTAAACCAGCTTTTGACAAGAATGTATCTTCTGGATCCCGAACTCCTACCAGAAATAAAACCATCCATGGAAAATTAGGTATGTAAAGAAAGATGCTGTTTCATCATTATCATTTCACAGTTTCAAACAACATATTAACTGGTAATGATATCCCATTTCGAGGTCTGTCTTCCAAATATACCCAAAATAACAACGGAGTCTAATGATCATGGACGGAAAACAGATTTCCCAGAAGAAAAGAACAAAGACACAAAGCTATAAGGCTGCTTACCAACCTTGTGGGACATCAATTGGAGATATATCTTCCAAAATGTTATCCTGCAAATTAAACCAAAAAAGAAAGAATTCATGTACTGAACTGACTATTCAAAGAAAAAAAAATGATCAGGATTGTAGAAGCAGAGAAGCACTCTAACAGAAAGCATAGAGAGGATAAAAGGAGAGAGAACCGAAGTGGAGCAAGGGAGGAGGAATTAAAGTGAAACCATGTCGCGAACCACTGGTTTCATCTTAGTTTGTTTTCCTTGTTTCATTATCCACAATGGCAAGCTGCACATTGCAGAAGACTAGGACAAATCATTCCATGACTCAAAATTAGTGAATTTCCTCCACCTCCTATTACAAACTATAATTGGTACATTTATATTCAGAAAACGTAAAGGATTTCCTAGTGAGCTTAAGAACTGGTGGAATTTTCAGGCTAAGTTAATCCCATTTATAATTTCTTGAGACACCGGTGTTGTTGAAAAATATTAGACATGTAGTTCCATGGGATCCGATCATAAAAAATAACTCCGAACTCCTCATAACAACACACTTGACGAAATGCAATAAATAAGTCAATTAGATCAACAAAATTGAATAAACTTGCATAAAGTCACAGTATTTCAAGTGATCATCCACTGCCCCAAATAGCAAGTATTTAAAAGCATTGGTCAATTCTGGAAAGGAAGCCAACAAGTGATCACCAATGTATACTTTCAACCCATTCATTAAATACATTTCCCAGCTAGCAATTCCAGCTATGCAAGTTGAAATTGACCATAAAACCAAACACACTATGAAAGATGACCTGCGAAAGCGAAGCCGGCGCTCCCATGACTCTCCAGAAAGAATCAAGGTCGATGTAAACGTCGTCGGTTTCATCATCCGCGCTGAACAACTCATCCACGATCCCCGACGATCCCTCGTCAGGCTCCGCCGTCGCCATGATCTCGCCCTTATCTACCGAAACAAATCGAACCCTAATTTTCCCACCAAAAGGAACTAGCTTTCAACTTGTAATTCACGGGGGTGCACGCGCATGCACCAGCGCGAACGTATATAAATATATATACGCACACACAGCGGGAATTAGCTGAAGATGCGAATCGATTTCCAACCGGAAACGTATATATATATAAAAATAATCCGAAGCTGAACACAGAAGTTTTAGAAATTTGAAAGGATTAATGAAGAGAAGAGATGGGAGAGGAAGAGGATTTTGATATATGATTGGTGAAGGGGGGCGTAGGTTAAGGGGTTTGAATGAGTATGCTTCTGACTAACGTGTTCCCCCATGATTCTTTTAAATTAATGAGATGAAATGTAATTGGTGGGCTGAGTTTAGGTTTTAACGTACGCCGCTTTGTTTTTCCTTTTTTTTTTTTGATTGGGAAAGTCCCCTACTTGTTGCTTCACGGGTATGCTTTTTAAATTTCATTCATTGCCTTGTTATTGAAGCAAACTCTTTTTTATTTCCAATTTTACCACAAACCGATAACATTCATTCCTGCAAGCCTCCATTCACTTTCGCATATCATTTTATACTTTTTATTAAATTAAACAAATACTAGATGATTAATTATACCTTTCCTGTTCATGGAGTCCGTGCGAGAGACTCACTTATTCGCATGATCTATTAATTAATTTAATGACACAAATAATTAATTATTAAACCACACAAGAGAATATAATGCGAAATTATGTAAATTATACCATATTCTATGCAAGTCCTCCGCGATTTGAATTGCTACCAACGATCTCCAATCCACACCGTTGGAATCTCCTTCTTGGAGCGTAGAATATTCTCAAATTTTCAAAATTTGAGAGATGAATCTCTCAATATGGGCGCTGATTTCTATGTTGTAAGAGTGAGAAATTGGCTCCTTTTTATCCTTTATTTATAGATACAGTGTGCTAGCATAGGGTTTCAAAAGAGAAAGAATTAAATCCCAAAATAATAGCAACTATAATCTCCTTTTTATCTCTTGCAGTTACAATAATAATTCAAATTCAAATTTGAATTATATTTAAAATTAATATGAGTTTGGACAAATTCATAATTAGATTAAATTAATTTTCAAGTAAATTGCATTTAATTAATTGATTGGCTCAACCTTTAGACTTAAATTAATTAATTTAAATTAAATTGGCTCCTAATTAATTACTCCATGTAAATACAGTAAAAAGTAGTTATATTATAAATATTTATCGATTCCACTATAGGATAAATATTGAACTCATATTGATTCATTCGAATTACGAACGTAACCTTTTGTCATTAATTATTTTCTCGCGTTTAAGATTTTCTAAATCCATTAATTAATTGAGTTTGCTGACAACTCACAATTAATTAATATATTTATTCGTGAGTGATCCGGTTCAGATCTTTAATATTACACATGGAATAAATTTCCAACCGGTCGGGTTTCTTATGTAATAAATATTTCTGAACGCCTCATGCGGATTTATCAACCCGTGTCATCGAGATGCGATTTTGTACGACTCACGATCGAGGACTTCTGGTTAAGCCAATGACTACTACCCGAACCATCATTATTTAGAGTTACGAAAAACTCGCAAGCGTTGATGAATCAAAGCAGCGTATAATCAACCGCCTATACTAATGTCATCGTCACAGATTAAGAAATGAATTAATTTTCGAGACCTCGTTCTAAGTATTAGCACGTTAAAACTTATCTCACTATGAAACCTCTCAATATGTATACGCAAAACATGTGTAGCCGCTTATACATACCGGCATCATTCTGCAAGCTAAGGTCAGTCTCATCGAAATGATATCGCAGTCGTTACCGACTAGACTGTGACTTTATATTACAAATGAGCGACTGTGTGACCTTCCGTGATCATCGATCCACCACACAGTCTATAATTATAATAAATGGACTTGTTTGCAATTCAATATATATAACAATAATAAATAACAAACCAATGATATAAATATTTATTCTCATTAAAGTGTAATTGAGAACAAGTATGATATATCGTTTAAGCACAAAGCATGCTTTGAGGTATACAAACTCTAACACCTCCTAGTGGTGTCAATCGGTAATCGGTTCTCGTAAAAAATTGATATCAAACTGGTTGTGGACCGGGAACCGGTTATCGAGTACCGTTTTTCGGTAAAAATACCAATTTTTGGTTCTTAACTTTAAAAAAATACCGGTATCTGGGTACTCGGTATCGAATCGGGTACCGACTTATAAAATTAAATATTAAAAAAATATATTTTTTATTTATTTAAAAACCATCTTATATATTATATAATATTTTATATATGATGAAATATTTACAAAATAAATTTAATTATATTTATATTGAATTATTATTAATTTAAATTAATATTTTTTTGAAAAAATAAAAAATATTTGAAATTTAAAAAAATAAAATACCGGTACCAAACCAGTCGGTACCCGCTTAACCGTTAAAATAACCGATTCTGGTGTCGATTCCTAAAATTCTATATTTTTCGGTTTCAGTTAATCGGTACGGGACCGATTGAGACCCCTACTCTCTCCATCCACAAAATAACTTCTCACTTTGTTTTAATAGTTTATACATAAAGTAATTCTCATTTAAAATTTCTATTTTTAACAATTATTTTTGAATATTTTATTCTTCAAATCACTCTAATTTAAACATTTATGTGAGTCTCAATCTTCACTCACTACACAGTAACAATTAAATCACTCTAATTTAAACACTTGTGTGAGACTCAATCTATATTCAATTTATTAAAATTTGTGTCAAGTTAAATAAGAGAACTACTTAGCGGACATAACGGTGTTCAAAGGAACCGAAACCGCCGGAACCAAATCGTAACCGTACCCGACGGTTCGATTTCGAACCGTAACTGTGTAGACAACAGTTCGGTTACGATTCCAAAATTTTAGAACCGTAACCGTCAATTTGGAACCGTATCACAATTTTATTATTAAATTTAATTTATTTCTTATATTATAAAGAATCTTTTTTTTATAATAATTTTTTTATAATCTATAATAACACATTAAAATTTATGAATACATTAATTATTAAATAAAATAATATTTAACTAGATGAGAACCTAATTAAATTCTAATATTATAAATTAAAATAATTAACTTTTATTAGTGTTCATCTTATATTGTTATATTTATGAAGATTAACATTTTATTTTATTTCATTTCATTAATGTATTTGTGTTTAATGTGTTATTTAATTTAAGTATTCATGACATAATAACACATCAAAATATTTTTTATTTCATTATTAATATATTATTATATGAATATTATATATAATTAACACTAAATTAAAATAAATATTTACCTAGTAATTATAGTATTACATTAAAAATGTAATTATGTGATACAAAATTAAATGATGATATCATTGGTATATAATGAAAATTTCAAAAATTTAAATATATTAGCATTAATTTTTTAGACGGTTCGAAACTGTAACCGGCGGTTTGGAACCATAACCGAAATCATCCTACACGGTTTGGTTCCAAACCGTGAACCGCCACAATTATAGTTCGATTCTGGTTCCGAAAATTCGGAATCGTTAACACCTCTAAGCGGACAGATGGAATAATTAATTATTTTGTAATTATTTGATTAATATTTAACTATATTTAAATCAAAATAATTTAAATACAAATTGATGACAAATTTTATTAAAAAATTAATATAGTTAATATAATATGCACATCAGTTGTGAATATTTTATATATCCACACTCATATATAAAGGATCATATTTATATCTATCTATCTATATATATATATATAGGGGCTGGATCTAATAGGATCCAACCCTTAGGTGTTAACTTAGGATCCAATTACTGATCGTTGATTTGTTTTGATCTATGGTTATAATTCATTCCATTATTTTAATATTAATTTATTATTTTAAAGGTTATAAAAGTAAATTCACCTTTAAAATAATGGAATGAATTATAACCATAGATCAAAACAAATCAACGATCAATAATGGATCCTAGTTAACACGTGAGGGTAAAGTTCTCATTTGAACTCTCCTCTATATATATATATATATATATATATATATATATAGGGAGTGGTTCAAATAAAAAGGAGCATTAAGGTATAAAATAGGAAATAATCTCATCCATTGATTTTCATGATCGGACGGATGGGATTGCATATGATTTTTTTTTAAATCAGGAAAAGACGGTGCATTGTGTCGATTTGAACGATGCACGAGGGCTACTTTAGTAATTTCCTAAATGGCGGTTTCTACAATTAAATCAAAATGCAATCATTCTAAACATTAATTACGGGATTAGAAAAGGAAGTTACCATCTCTCATACACAACCACCAAAATCTCCAATTAGAGGAGATTCAGTTACCATATTTATGAGATACGTGAATTTACTACGAATTTAACACGTATTTATGAATTTACTACGAATTTAACATATATTCATCAATTAGAGGAGATTCAGTTACATTGTTGCATTACGAAATTGGACAATGTGCATTGAACCAGTATATAGTTTTGCATTACTTCAGTTACATTGTTGCATTGATAGTTATGTTTGTTGCATTGTTGGTATATTATCATTGTTGCATTACGAAAATGAACAATTTGCATTGAACCAGGCTACAATTTTGCATTACTCATCCACCAACGGATCTACTGCCCCCGCTCCCAAATCAGATTTCCCCAAACCGCTACCATCGGAGAATGGTCTCACCAACACACACAACGACATAGATAATTATCAATGCAACAATGCGTGTTATTTCCATTTCAATTTGACCTCAAATCCCTTATTTCCGCCTCTCTTCTTTCTCTAAACCCTCTCCTAATAATTCCATTAATCCTAAACCAACATCTGCATCTGAACTACTCATGGAGTCTCCGTCGCATTACTCCTCCGCCGCCTGGCATGTGCTCGGCCTCTTGCTCAGCCGTGGCCGCCCCGTCCCTCCCTCCGAGATTGCTTACTCTCTTCGTTCTACTTCGGATTTCGTACGCCTCCTCTACTAAATCCCTAATTCTCCCCTCCTACTCGCAGAAGGTGACGTCGTCAAGTTCTCGCAAATGGCAGTTGCCGCTCTCGTCCAATTCTTCGCCAATATCACGTGAAGCCATTTTTGAAATTACTAAAATATCCTTGGTGCATCGTTCAAAGAGATGGAATGCACCGTCTTTTTATGATTTCAAAATTGAATCATATGCGTCCAATCATCCAAATCAATGGATATGATTATTTCCTATTTTATACCTTAATGTTCATTTTTATTTGAACTCTCTCCTATATATATATATATATATATATATATATAGCATAGATTCTATAAAACATCCTTATGAACAATACGAAGCAATATCGATTATTCATTTATAGCAATAGACGATTGTGATTAACTAGCTTTTAATAGGTCAATTAAATTATAATATTCGTAATAAACAGAATAAGTGTATAATGTTATATTTACATTAATCAAAAATTTAATACAAACATAATTTGGTATTTTATATTTTTGATAAAAAATATTTTCATTCATATTTTATATATCATATGTTTAGTATGGGAAGAGAATTATTTACATAAATGTAAATGATTTTCGATTTTGTACATGTTTGCTCGCCGCTGCACCTCTCGGCGGTCAATGGGCACGCCGATATTGAGAAGGAGTTCGTAAGCGTGGGCGTCGAGGTCAGATTTGTTCAAAACATGGACGGAAGAATTGTCTTTCACTTGGCGGTGATGAAGGGAAAAACGGCGGTGCATGCAAGAAGATGAGTTGTGATTGATTGATTGATTAGAGTTTCTGTTTATTGATTGAGTTATTCATTGTGGTGTGGTCTAGACGCAAGGACAACTCTGCACTTAGTGGTAATATAGGCAAAAACGACAGTGTAGGCTGGAGGATGAGTTGTGATTGATTGATTGAGTTATTCATCGTGGTGGGGATGAATAATGGTGTTGTGATGGACGAAATGACCGTCATGCGCTTGGCGGTGAATAAGGGGAAAGCGCGGTGCAAACGAAGAAGATGAGTTGTGATGAGTTGTGATTGATTGATTATGGTTTCAGTTTATAGATGGAGATATTATTGTTGATGGTATGCATCGTTTTCGCATGAAACATGCATTGTGATTTGTGTTTACATGCATTATACTGTGCATTACTATATCAATGAAACATATATATATATATGTATTGCATTTGTTATATTTGCATTCATATATAATATATTTTGCATTTTATATTAAGTAAAATGCTCTACAATTTTAATATATTTTGCATTATATATTAAGTAAAGTGCATTGCAATTTTTAATATAATGCATTGTATATAAATTATATCAATGAATGCATTGTATTATATATATTTGTATTAATATATTCAACATAATACATTGATTATAAACTATGATTTTTCGCTGTTAATTTCATTTATAATAAAACAAAATTGTGGTATGAAAATTATGCTTTGCACTGTTAATTCTCTACAACATTTTCTGATTTTACCCCCAAATTTTGACATTTTTCTTTCATCTGGTGGTTAATTTTAATTTTCGAATACGTTTTCAGTTGAAAATTCGAATTTTAAATTTGGATATTAATCCATTAATTTTCGCATTCATGTATATAATTTTTCATATTTGTCATTTTACATTGTTTTTCAAATTCCGCAAATGTTCGCCTAATTTTTAATTAAATAAATGCAAAATTAATCACGATTCTTGGACCAACATAAATTGCCCATCCAAATTGTTTCTATTTATAAACTATTTGTCATTTTTATTATAACTCAACCATATATATACTTATATATATAGGATGTAAATCATATAGAATGTGATTTTTCAGTGATCTTGATTGGTTGATTGTTAATTCTAATAGATCAACGGTTATTATTAATATGGATTTATTATTTTTCAAATACATTAAAATATTTCAAAAATATGATGAGAATGATATTTATGTAATTATATCATGATAGAACAAATCATCTTTATTTTTTTGTTTAAAATTATTTTCTCTCCATCTTCTCTCTACTCCATTCACACGTCATCTCTCATCTATTTTCTCTATTCTCTCTCCTCCATTGCTCAATCATCATCATCGTCCTTTCTCATATATCTTCTATTATCTTTTCTATCTCCTATATCCTCTCTCCTTCATTCTCCCACTTCACCATTCCCTCCATCAAGACCACGGCAGTGCACCAACACTAAGCAACTACATCGCGGTCACTATCGGAATATTGTACGCCGTCGTCGTCATCCTCACTGACCAAGCGAAAGTACCCGTTGATACGCTTCCCACCTGAAGAACTACGTCCAAGACATGAGACATGAGCTTCAAGACGTGGAAAACATTATCGGACATATATTGCAATGACTCCATCACCATAGCGCACTCGGACTCTGTCACGGACTCTGTCAACATCATCGTCGTTTATTTGCATTATAACATATTGTAGTTTGCATTATATCTATATTAAATTTGCATTGTGTTCATGCATATATGAGACTTGAGATGGTTAGATGTTTTTCGTTTACTTGCATTGTAATATGTTATAATTTGCATTATGTATATATTAAATTTGCAGCATGATCATCTTATATGGTAATTTTTTGTTGTGTTGATTTGACCATCTTTTTTGAATTTTTCGAATAAAGTTGTAATTTGAAATGTAATTAATGTGCTTCCCAAATAAAATTCTCATAATTTGAAATCATGGAAAAAATTCAAATATTTTGAAATATTATATAGACCCATAAATTTCTCCAACTATCAAAAATTAAATGGTAGTATAATATATGTCTAATACAAATTACATAATTATAGATTGCAACACTACATATATTCGAATGCAAATTACGTGACTATACAATGCAACAATACATGACAGTTTCGAATTGAGTTGTGAGAGAATATTTGGCCGTTAGTGAGACGTAATTAATGTGCCAATTAATACGTTTCTTAATTAAAACTTTTGAATTTTGAAATTAGAGTAAGTTATTTTAGTCAGTTGCGAAATTAATGGTGTTTAAATCAATTTGAATATCATTCCATAAATCACAAACCATTAAATTGACATATTTACCCTTATTGCATCGTGGATTAACAATGCAACACATCCATCATAACCAATTACTAAATTTATGGAATAAAAATCAACCGTATGATCTATTAAAATGAATGGACAAGATCACTTCCTATATATATAGACAGAGAGAAAATATCAAATGATAATGAGTTTTTTAGTGAAAAATGAAAAATAAATTCATACATTTGATTTTGTATAGTTTATGGTTAATAATTAATCTACTTTTATAATCTAAAAAAATAACATAAGATGAAATTTGCATGAAAAATCTAATTCAATTAGTGCATGAAAAATGTATTGTTAGATATACAGTGCATAATGTGAATTGTGAAAGAATATTTTATGTTTTATAAATTTCATTTTTATAGTATAATATCATGCATTACATTATGTTCGATCATGCACATTAATGTTACTATAATATATAATTTCATATAATTTGCATGTTAACAATACGTAATCACACTTCAGTTTGTCATGCATGATAGAGCAAAATGCAAATGCATGATATACTACAAATAAATTCATAATGACCTTATACAAATTGATGTTCTAAATCATGTTTTAGACCTTAATTTGGGAATATTACATTTTTCATGTATGAATTGTATTATAAATATGTCTCAGAACTTCTTTCAATATATTATTAGACTTAGTAGAGTTTAAAATGTTTGTATAAATGTTCATACATCCTTAATTATAGTATATTCATCTAATATTTATTATGGTATATTCATCTAATATAATTTAAGTATTTTTTTAAAATTTTATTATCATTATCAAATGCATCAAATTAGTTCGTAAAATGCATAAAACATACGATTATATTAATAAATGTATTTGTTTAGTACATAATATGCATCAGTCACTTTAGTTTAAAATTTAAAATTAATATATTTGTCGTATCAATGCATTAAATTTTTCCACACAATTTTATAATTTGTGTTAATGCATCAAAATAACATTATATAGATAATTTAAGTTAGTGATAGAAAAAATAATGTATTATATGAATAATATACTCTGATTGATAAAATATGAGTTTTTAATATTAAACTATATTCAATGTGTTTATAAACGGAAAGAAATAAAATTTTAAAATATATTTCTAATACAATTATATAAATTTCAAATTCATGTAAATGATGTCTTTTATGCACTAAGTTGATGCAATTTCTAACATGATCTAATACATTAATTTTGTGATGCATTTTATAAATCAAATTGATGCATTTGATGACGTTTATTTATAGTTTAAATTAAAATTTAATATATTTTTTGCATTATATTGACAACATATCTTTAAATAAAAATGATAAATTGTAAAGTAGGTCACATTATATTAATAGGTAGATTCAATTTGTACAATTTTTGGATTTG
Organism: Leonotis leonurus; assembly: GCA_026898415.1. Taxonomy (NCBI): domain Eukaryota; kingdom Viridiplantae; phylum Streptophyta; class Magnoliopsida; order Lamiales; family Lamiaceae; genus Leonotis; species Leonotis leonurus. The sequence continues at coordinate 206,941 of JAPKLX010000198.1, read as the reverse complement.
TTCAAATAGCAGGACTAGGCAAAAAATACAATACTACCCTTTAATGAATTAATATTGGTTTTATGTTGAGAATTTAAAGCGCATCTCAAAATCAATCTTAATCACTAAACTCATTTAGCCAAGGGTCTAAATACATTTCTATTTCTGATCTAAAGAGGTGTTCTCGTCGAAACCAGATGATAATTATATTGAAAATAGATTTTCTTATGTTAATTAAAAATAATATGAACCATTCATATTCTTGATCAATGGGTTTAATTAATTTCATTTTTGTTATATTTGTAATAACCAGGTCCTTAAATTACGGATACTCTATTCTTTTTGCTAAATAAATCTTAACTCATTTTTTTTAAATTAATTTTATATTATATTATGTGAGTTTGTTGTGTTATATTCTTCATGTGGAACAATTTGTTAAACAAGTGTGAAGAAAATACATAAAGTAAAACACGCAAGAGTAGGTAACCCAATTCGGTGACCACACACACCTACGTCTGGGGGACCACGCCCAAAGACTCAATCCACTAATAAAGTGCTCGAGTTACAAAAGCAATTACTCACCTATGGTCTATGATTTGTAAGTTGATCTGGGGTAAGTGTTCGGATCTATTATGACATAGCCAGGAGGCGCTCAACAGACCTTTTAATCGCATAAAACCTTTTTGGAGCTTTGAATTGATGCAAAAATGATCTTTTTGTACAACCCGATGATATGAATTCATCTATCCCAAACCACGAAACTAGCATTTGATCATTGATAAGAAACATCCCAGTAGATATTTAATATAGAATATATATTCAATGATATATTATTTGATAGTTGAATATAGATGATCATCAAAGGTGATCCCCTCATACTTGCTCACAACATGGTAAACGTGTTTTGCATGAAGACAAAGGCAATGCAACACTCCTTATGAACCATCTTCACTCTCCAACGCCCTTTTATAGTGAATCGAAGTTAATCTCTCCATGGACTAGCCAAAACTAGTACGCGCAAATTCCTAGATTTACCTAAGTTTATAGAACACTCAATTACAATGAGTTCAATCACCCAAAATTAAAGCACTCGATATGAATAAAGTGATCTTCCACACAAACTCTTGTATATGTATATATGCTAACTATATACATTTATAAACTCACAAACTAATAGACTTGGAACTCTAAGGATATTAAAATATGCTCTGACCACCTTCCAAGCACGTCCATACATCCATATATATATGGTTTAATCGAATAATAGGATAGTTGCTTGCCGCCTAAGATAATCGATATTGTGTATATCTTTAATATCAAATATATATCTTTAAGATAATTTTGGTTGGAACCAAATAAACAATATACTATCCAAATTTGTCATGTCCCCAAATCCCGAAGGACAGTTCAATTTGGGCGTGACTGCGGGGTGTGATAAAAGCAACTAGAACAAAAGGAATAATTTTGGAAGACAACCAAACCTGAACCGAAACTTGAAGTTACATGAGTAAAAATACTTCAATGTAATTAAATAGGCAAAATAGTTCAGTTATTTAACCAAGATCCAACAAGTTCCAGGTACCACCCCGAAGGGTCAAAGAGAAACATAATTGCTATACGAACTAAAATACTGTTTTTAAAAGCTCTGGTTCATGAAGTCAATCTATAAACATTAAACACTATCAAAGAGTGTTGCAGCGGAAGACTTAAATTGGAAACACATATATGAATACTCAGTGGGTTATGCCGAAAACCGTCATAATTATCTTTTTGTCATGCATCACAGTATAACACAAGGGTTTTCCGTGAAATAACTTGTGTATACTAAACATTCTTTTCTTTTCTCTGAAACTGTTTGGAATGCGCATTCACTTTTCTTCCTCTTACTGTATTATCCATATTTGTAACTACGCTGGGGAAGAAGGCCTTCTTCCGCAAACGCATCCCTTCACCGGAACCGGCCCAACGAGATCATAGTCCACGGCTTCTGTGTACACTAACCTTGGCTAGTACGCTCACATGGCTCAAGATCCGATCGATTACATACATTGGCAAGCCAACACAGATAGGCATCACACATAAAACACAAATAATTTTATGCATGACAATCATTCATTCAACTTGCACTTTGATAATTATGCTTTAATACAGCAAAAATTATAGTTTGTAGTAAAACCCACCTGATTTTCAAGTGGTTGAGTTTCTACTGCTTTACTTTCTCGTTCATCGGTCTCCTCCTCACGCTTGACCTTCAGGTAACAAGCTAACTTATAAAAAGATTCGAGTCTTAAAGGAAATAACTTCTATTCTATTCCTAGCTCGAATTCATTAACTTTTCAACTCTTAGGCTTTTACGGTTTTCAACATTGTTCCTCGACTCTTAAGTCTTGGCTTAAATGATTCTGGGAAAACCCTAATTCATTTACTTATAACGTACGTCTTATAAAGAGTACTAACAAGCAGGAAATTATGAGGTTTTGAACATAACGTGGTCAAAAAAAAAAATTCGACATGACTTCTACGTTCATTTAAGCTTAACCCTCGTTTAACCAAAACGAGTAAAGCATCTAACACATATCAACATTGCCCCATTCAACTCTCTCTCGAGTGAGGACTTCGTTCCTCCACTCGGACCTATCCCAACTCAATCTCAAATCATAACAACAACAACAAATCAACATTTCAACATTTCAAACATTTTGAATTCATTTCGTTTTTTTTTCACTGCGCAGTCCGAGCTTAGCTCGATTTTGAAAATTCAAAATCATTGCAGAAATTTTCATAAAAATTCGGGAATCAATCCCCTGTTTCACGTTCGAAATAAAACGTCGAAAACTGTGCAGTCTAGGTTTGTTCTACTTTTGGGCACTCAAACGTACTTCGATAAATCTAAAATTTCACAAGAACGTTATAGACACGTAAAGGAACAATTTTCGTGAAGAAACCATCTTCAAAATTGCAACCGAAAAATACGGAATAATTCGAGTTAAACAGTCACGTTTTTGCCTAATTTTCCTCGATTCTTGAATTTTCTTTCGTTTCTATGTTCTCTAACGTCATACGAACAATAATAATGCTACACAACATAAAATCGAGCCTTCCTACCCTTCCAACTAGACAATAATCTCGAAAATTGGCTAGGGAAAAAGAATAAGGAATTCTAAATTTTAAACCGTAGAATCGAAGCTTAAGGTGTTACCTATTCGTATCCGAAGTCGGTTCGTGAATTGGAGCTCGTTTGCACCTTGAATCGACAAGCTCTTGCTCTCCAAAAATGGAGACTTCTCTCTCACTCTCTCTCTAAAATCTCATGTGAAAGAATAAAGAAGGAGAAGAAGGAAGAAAGAAGAAAGAAGGAAGAAGATAATGTGGTTCATTGTGGACCAAGGAAAATAATAGGTTAGGATTAAAAGTTGGTTACTTTAATTAAACCCGATATAATAACGTACTAATAGTCCGGGTTCTCGACTTCTCGATAAAATAATGTTCTCGGAAACATTCCGGAAAATCACGGCCCTCTTAGAAAAATATTTCGGACTTAACTTTAAAAGATAATAAAATTATCTCGTCTCGTTCAAAACGATGAATAGTAATTTCTCGATAAATACATCATTCTTCCGAAAGTCGGAATTATTAACTTTTCACCTTATCTCCGTATCGTAAAATAATTGAATGGAAAAACAGACGCTGCTTCGATACGAGTTCTCGAACTTAAATTATGACGATAAACGTCAAACCGAATTTTCTCGGTTTCTTTCTCGATTTCAGAAATTTCTGAAATGACTTTTAACTCACATTAGGAGTTCTATTCTTTAATACGAGTCTTTAAGCTTTCAACGGATCTTGAATCCCTCGTTTATTCATAAATTTTTCTTTAAGGGAATTGTGATTATCTAGCTAACAAAAACTAAAGCAATAAAGGTGAATACCAAAAGATTGAAGTCTAGGATTGTGTACTTTAACTCTTAATTGATGTCAAATTGATCATACATTCACATTCGGTTAGGATCACGAGAGGTAGCTTAGCAAATTACTTTTGTATTTATATACTAAGCCGTGACTTTCACTTTCATATCAAATTCTCACCTTTAGAAATCACTTATCTTAATATGAACTATTATTCAAACATTTTCAATTAAGAATAATGTTGATTAACCCCAAATCAAGTGCAAAAGCAATTTCTCAGTCTAGTTAAACACATATGTGAATCTAATGGTGATCAAGCACTAAATTTCAACCAAAACAAGTTAATCAACTAGTATCATCAATCAAAAATCAAATAAAAACATTCATATCCAACCCTAGTAGGAATCTAACCAAACATGATGAACACGGTAGAAATCCAAAAGGAACCATCAAAAGAAAGCTTACTAAGTGGAATGTAAGAATCTCAAGTCGGAATCCACTTCAATCTATTGGAATTCACTAAAAACCTACCAAAGAAAACAAGTAAAATGTGTTTGGAGAGTCTAATCTCTGAGTTACATAGGTTCTCCATGTTGTGTGGAATGAGAAAATCACTAAAAAGTTATAAAAACCCGCATGCTAACTTGCAGCCAGGGATCGCTGGCTGCGCTGTTTTGGCGCATGGTTGAGGCGGGCCCAGAGATCGCTGGGTTCCCAGCGGTCGCTGGCCCGACCTCTCTATCTTTCGGATTTCTGCACCCCAACGAGCGCTGGGATGCTAGCGCCCGCTGGGGTCCTACTATTAACTTCTTCTACTCGATTCCTCCTCGTGCCTTGCTCGTCTCGTCTTGCCTCGCTCGACTTTGCTCCAACGGCTTAGTCCGCACAATTTCTAGCTCGATTTCATCCAATTCCTTCCATCCTGCATCAAACAGAATAAAACAAAAACCGATGTAAAAACGAACTAAAAAGAGAACGAAAACAAAACAATCTAAAGACTAGACACGACAAAATGATGACCAAAATCATAACAAAAACATAATAAACATACCGTGTTGAAGAAAAACTAAAAATACCAAAAGTCACGGCATACTGAACTTTCGGTATGATATGATACTCTACTAATAAATTTCGGTACAACAACGGTATTAAAAATTGCTATACCGCATTATATTGAAAATACCTTACCGCAGTATATACCGTCAATAGAGTAAATATCGAATATCGGTATATTATATATTGTCAATAGGATATAACATTCGGTAAATACCGAATATCAGTATTATATATATATATATATATATATATATATATATATATATATATATATCGAAATTTACCCAAAATTTCACAAATTTTATATTATAACATTATTTATAATCTAGCACTACAAAATTATATTGACTTATATGTTATTAATTAAAACATATCAGCTTGTTACATCTTGAGATGTCACCCTCAATTTTATCTTTAGTTAGTTTCATTTACATTTAAGTCTAATTAATTTTAATCACTTCCTACATTGTCGTTTGGAGTTTGGACGTTGAAGATTTGCCTCATAATCAAATTACACTTAATTTTAATTTAAAAGATAAATGACGAGTTTTAAAAAATCGTGAAAATCAAAATGAAATAATTGAATGTAAATAATATACAAGATGTTATATAACAAAAATATAACAAATATAAAAGAGTTATTTGTCTTTTAATCTTTTAATTTTTAGATTACATACATATATTAACAAATAGTATTCTTCCACTTTTAACATAAAGGTTGATAAACTCGATTTATAAAAAAAAAATATTGTACCTAATATGTGAATATATTACGATTGAATTGATTCATGAATTATGTATGTCTTTTTAAATCGTTAATTACACATGATCAGATCATGTATAATTATATTAAATGTTACCATATGAGTTAATATCTTAATATTACTTTATTAAAATATTATTCTATAAGTTAATATTTTAATAAAGTTAATACAATATTAATTTAGTTTGCAATATTAATATTTTACTTGTTTCAACTCAATCAATAAAAGCATATGACAAAAAATTGTCATAATGAATTATGTTAATCTTTACATATTAAAAGTATGAAGTTGATCCACACTTTTCTTGCATTAATCAATTAAATGAGCTTGATTTTACCTTATCACTATTTTATTTTTTAATTCCGTTATCTCACAAGTCTTCAACATTGAGTTGGCCAATGCATAATGTATTAAGTTATTAACTCAAGCTCAAGTGAATGATCTTTAATTTAATATTTAATATAATACTAAACGAAAGGGAAAAAAATGAGGGACGCCGTCTTTGATGAATTTTATTTGTGTATGTATTTTATTATGGATGAAATTTCAAGTTTCGGAAGATTTGTATATTTATTTGTGTATGCTTATCCGTCCCATCGAGTTTGTTACGTTTTCTTTTTTAGTTGTCTCATTCAGTTTGTTACATTCCTTTTTAAAATACATTTATTACACACACAAGTTTAAATAATATATATTTCTATCACCACTTATACTATTTTTAAACTCTTCTTAAATCTCGTGCCCAAAAACAAATGTAACAAACTGGGTGGGATAGAAGGAGTATATTTTATTATATGTAAAAAATCTAAAATATAAAATTTGATATATATATTTATTGTCGGTATTTTTGGTATACCGTATATTTCGATACGGTATGACATACCAAAAAGTTGGTACGACAACGATATGAATTTTTCACATAGCGAATTTTCGGTATACCGATTCATGGTATACCGAAACATCCGGTACGTCAACGGTATGAAAATCTCATACCGATATGTTCAATACAGTATACTATATGACAAAAAAATCCGGTATACCGTACCAACCCACCTCTAATCCAAATGCATTTTCCGCGGATTTCCTAACTTCCATCGCGATAAATAAGGAACTTACCATGCATGCAAGATTCGCCAGTAGTCATACGAAACACTTTTGATGTGGAACAACTCTTGAGACCGGTTACACAACGGGCATCAGAAACTGTTGCTCCGATCAATATTTGTCTATCATAAACTTGATAATAATAAAAATAGTGTATATTTCATAAACTCATAATCTTTTCTTTTGACATTTATGTAAACAAAACACCAATCAATATAAACTCAAAATCAAGAGATCAACCTGTCAGCGACTCCGGTGAGACAATATCTCCAATATCTTTTAGAGAAAATTGTACCAAGTCTCTCCCTTGATTCCAAAAGTCATATGTCAACAAATAGAGGAGGATTAAGAGTCTTTGAAAAACAAGACTGAAAAATATTGTCATGTTGTCACAAGACTCAATTTATAAAACAAGCAAATATCCACCATATATATTACTCCCCCTGAACACAGGATTATGGGAGAATCTTCGTTGAGTCCGTCAAGAATTAGAGCCTGTGCAACATCACTTGTCATATCACAAACGCCAAAGTCATATTTAAGCAGAATAGACGTCATCCAAAATCAAACACCAGTAACATTGATTACATGCTCTGAAACCAACTGTGAGTGTTTATTCCATGTTTTGTTATACTCTTCATGTGAAACAGCTTGTCAAAAGCGTGTGAAGAAAATCTACAAAGTAAAACATGTAGGAGTTGGTAACTCAGTATGATGATCACATACCTACATCTGGGGGTCGCGCCCAAAGAGCAAATCCACTAATATAGTGTTCGAGTTACAAAGACAATTACTCACTAAAGACAATACTCCTTATGAACCATCTTCACTCTCCAACGTCCTCATATAGTGAATCGAAACTAATCTATCCATAGACTAGTCAAACCTAGTACTTGCAAGTCCCTAGATTTACCCTTGAGTTTATAGAACACTTAATTATGATGAGTTCACTCACCCAATACTAAAACACTCGATATGAATGGAGTGATCTTCCACACACACTCTCGTATATGTAGGATAACAATATAAATTCATAAACTCACAAATTAATAGACTTGGGCACTCTAAGGATATTCAAATATGTTTTGGCCACTTCCAAGCACCTCCACACACACATACACATATATAAGTTTTAATCGAACCCTTAGGGTAGTTGTTGGCCATCTAAGATAATCGAAATTGTATATATCTTTAATATCATATCATATATATATATATATTGGAGGAAATTGGATATATCTTTAAGAGAATCTTTGTTGGAAGCAAATCAACAATATACCATCCAAATGCGTCATTCTCTGATTTCCTAACTTCCATCGCGACAAATAAGGAAGTTACTATGCATGCAAGATTTATCAGTTGTCAAACTGTTTTCATACGAAACACTTCCAATGTAAAACAACTTTTCAAACTAGTTACACAGCGGACATCAGGAACTGTTGCCCGAAACAATATTTGTCTATTATAAATTTGCGTGTATTTTCATACACTTGCATATTATTTTATTTTATTTTATTTTTATTATTTTATATTTAATAAATATTAGATTACACTCTAATCTGTAAATATAAATATTTAATAAAATATTAAATTTGCCAATAATAAATAGAGGAAGATAAATTTTACATAAATATAAAAGCTTTTTTTTTAATATAACATCTAAAAATATATAAAATACATAAAAACAAAAAATTCTATATTTTAAGGGATAATATTTATGTGAAAATTATCTTTTAATCTGTACTGTTGATGTATATGAATCAATAGTCAAAATTTATTTTTAGTTAACTCCTAAAGAATTATTTTATATGATCTCCCTCATATATATATATATATATATATAAATGATCATTATATTAAAATTAATTTCCTACATGTTAAATATAATTCGATATAAATCATTGATTTTGAATATTATAGAGGTGATTAAATATGAATTTTATCAATATAAATTATTTCCAATTTTTCTATCTGTTGTTCTCTCATCTGCATATATTTAAAATCGATATTTTATTTTCTCTCTTTTTTCTAATATTAATAATGTGCACTATAATGATACAAGTAATAAAAGTAGTATTTAAGCATTGATTATTATCTCATTTAAACATCTTTTATTTTATGTTAACATTTTTAATTTTTTAATTTATTAGTTATGATTATAAGTAATAAATCAGAATGATTAAAACAATAAAATAATACAATCAAGCATTGGCTTTTTTTTTACATTTACCTACATGCAATATATATCAAGAAAAAAGCAACAAACAAATAATAAATACTTATAAGGGTTTTAATTCAAATTCCAAAACATCCACTGAAAAATGTCTAAGTTCAGAACATTAGATCTCGTTTTAGTCTTTGTTTTAAGGTATCGATATGTTAGGGGTTCAATTTTAGGTACACCAAACTTGAAGGACGCTCTAAACTGAAGATCGAATGACAGCAACTTGAAAAATGAATATCGTAATCTAAAGGACTTTAGTAAGTAGTTGCACTGAAAGATTAGACCATGAGATCTTCATTACTGAGAATTGCACTGATAGTTAACATATGTCTAAAAGAGAAAGAATGAAAGACGTTTCCTAATATTTGAAGTCAACATGGATTAGAGTCTAAATTTTAAAGGGTTGTGCTTAACGTCAAACCTACTTCAACTAGGATTTTCCACTAAAAGAAAAAAAAAAATCTAAAAGCCGCCCTACAAAATCTTTATTGCATGCACCAAAAATGGTAACAAGGACAAAGCTGCAACCTGAAGAATTTCAACTAATCAAAAGCTTGATCTCTCCAACAACTACATCATTGAGAAATAGTTATAAATACTTCAACACTTCGACAATTTTAATGTTACCAATTACTCGCGCGATCAAAGCTTTCTAGCGTTCATAAACACTCTTGTAATTCTTGCAAACACTTTGTAGTATTCTTAAGATTTATAACAATCTTTGTAAAAGAAGATATATCTTGTTTTATACTTATTTTTGAAGTTATAAGTGATCATACTCAACGCTAATCAAACTATATAAATGTTGATCACTATAAGAACACACATGCTATTTAGTAGGAAACTCTTGAGTCACTTCTAGAATCGTGAACATATAAATTTTTATCTTTGAACCATGCAAATCAATCTCTTGTGCCTTATTGCTTTCTATTTTATTATCAATTGTGCTAACGAAACATGTGTTGTAATGAAAGTTGATTAATAGAAAATCAAAAGCACTCAGTCAAGAATTTCAGATTTATGATAATACGAGTTAAGTAAGACCACCAACTTCCGCACTTAAATTTAGTAGAAATATTAGTCTATCAGTCCAACGCCAAGTGTAGAATGAATGATTGGTATCTATACCGAAAGTAAAAAAATGAACCTTCTTTGAATATTGACATACATGTTCGCTGATTGACTTGCCTTAAACACAAAAGATTTTTAATTAGTGTGTTCCTTCTCATACACTAGATTACTCGTATGAGGACCAACATGTTTTATAAAATGTAAAGAGAATTTTTATATTTATAAGACTAAATTGAAACATATAAATACATTAATAATTATGATTTAAAAATTTTCAAATATATTAATATTGATTTCTTTTATAGTTTGAAATCATAACCCGCAATTTCGTATTGTAACCATATATGCTATATACGGTTCAATTTTAAATCGTGAACCATCATAAAAACGGTTTAGTTCCAGTATTGAGTTATTGAAACCATGAAGAGGTGGTTCTTTTATGATTCAGTTTTGAACTGTAATCGTGAACACTTCTAATCTCAATAAAGAAACGTAGTTGATTTTAACGAGACAAATAGAAATATTATTTCTTCAAAATTTTGTTCAAGATAAATATATATTTATTTAGCTCTCTTATATGTAACAATTTATTTAACGTGCAAACAACTTATATGACCCACATAATAAATAATCATAATTATTCATATTTTAATTTTTATTATCCAATTACTATTAATATATATAGTACACTGTGAATTATACATGGAAATCAGTGAAAAAAATTATACATGGAGTACTTATTATGTGCCATCTTACTCACGAACACATTCAGTATGTCGGCCATGTAGTAAAAAAACGTGTTTGTATATTTAGTTAAACCATTTCAAAATACATGGATATTATGTTTAGCACTCAAAAGGAAAATTAAAAACCAACTTAAAAAATGTAAATCACCGGTTAAAACAATTAAAGTTATTTCTCTTTTAATTTTTGGTCCTAATTAATATCATTGCTATTTATAGAGGAAATGGAACTGAATACACTATGTTTTAAAGATATTATTATTATTATTATTATTATTATTATTATTATTATTATAAATCTAATCACAAAATTCATCAAAAACCAAATAGTTAAACACTAATTGTATTTTTTTTTCTCACTTTGGATTAACTTTAAAGTCTAAATAAAGATTTTTTAATTCTCACGGCGAAAAGAAATGTCTCTCTTTAGAAATTACAGAGTGGTACTGTACATTATCCTTATCACATCACATCATAAGGATATATTTATTTTTTACACGATAATATTTAATATTTTTATATTACACAAAAATTAATAAATATTTATGTATTAATTTTTAATTAAAAAGAAAATGAGTTAATATCAATATAAGGTTATAAAAAGAAATACAGATCATTATTGCCGAGATAAAGGTAATATGAAAATGCTCACTCATCCGCAGTTGACGGAATTAATACGACCAAGAATAATGTAGCATGTCTCATAGATAAATAATAAAATTTTAATAAAAATTGCCCCCTCCGTTCCTTAAAAACATACACCATTTGACCCGGCACAGATGTAGTTGAATTGAGTGATAAAAGTATTATTAATTGTTAAAATATAATTAATTTGAATGATAGTAGAGATTGAGACGTACAAAAAGATATTAAATATTAAAATATAGTTGATTTGAATGATAGTAGAGATTGTGGCTCACAAAAAGTTTAACAAATATCCAAAAATAGAATGTAGCATATTTATGAGAAACAGACAACAATGACAAAAATGTGCATATTTTTAAAGAACGGAGGGAGTATTATTTTTCACTTTTCGACTAGAGTTTATTAATTAGGATATAATTTAATATTATTTCATATATAATAATAAAAAAAATAAAAAATGAAATTTAAAATAAATTGTATGATGATCTGATAATGCTGTGGGCACTTTAAGAGGCACCCACCGCATGCAGGTAAACGGTGCTCAAAGTAAATATTTTATTTCCCTCTAAATTTGACCATATTTAGGAGTGAGCAAATGGTTTTCGGTTCTCGGTTTCAATCGGAATCGAACCGAAATCGTCAATTCTTTTAGTACTGAAAATCGAATTTCACGGTTCCGGTACTAGAATTGATTCTCAGTTTCATAAACATTTCGGATATCGGTTCTACTCGATCAATTTCGGGTTGAACTAAAAATTTTAATTATCAAACTGAGAATCAATTCTAGTACCGATATCCGAAATATCGATATGTTTATTTAGAAATTAATTAAATATTATTATTATTATTAAGAAAAGTTTACTGAAAAATATTCGATTTTTTTTAAGCGTACTTACAAACTCTAATTCTTTTATCTTAAGGTTAAATTAAAATATTATATTTATAGAACGGTAACGCTTGCGCATGAATAACTTGAAAAAATAAATTTTCTTGTCATGTGATTATACTACCTAATAATAGAGCCCGTCGAGACGAATCCATAGACACCAAGATCGTAAAAATCGGACATCGTTTGAGCGCTCGGTAAATTTTTAAAGTTCAAGACGAAATGGGTATAAATACCCTTCTTTCCTCTCTCTCCTCCTCATTTTTCACCCTACCAGATTTGTAGAGAGAGATGCTCTCCTCCAGCCACTGCCGGACAGCCGCTGGCCGGCCACCGGACCACTGCCGGCCGGTCACCGGAAAATTTTTCCGGCGACCAAATGAGCCCAAATTTCATCCCAAGCTTTCTTTCGACGCGTAGATTCTATTTCCGGGGTCCGATCGTCCAGAAAATGGTTGGAAGGCAGCCATGCAAGGCCAAACTTTTGGCCAAAGTAGTAAGTTTGAACTCTTCCACATCCTCTTTTCTCAATTGTCTTCCTTCAATTCTCACCCCTTCTTTCTACCATTTTCACAACCATGCTCCGGCAAGAAGAGGGCAGCTCCGGTGAGGAGAGGAAAACTCCGGCAAACCCACCATGAAAGCTTCATCTTCACACCTTAGTTATTCTATAAGGTAGTCATTCTTTCTTTTTATCGATTTAGACCGCAATGGGGTAGGATTATGGATTGGTTTGAGTTAATAAGTGATAATATAGTTATTTGATTTGAGAATTAGTAGTTTGATGATATTGTGTTGATAATGAAACATAATGAATTAGAAGATTAACTTTTACCCTACATTTATATGGTTCAAAGTTTCTGCCCGGATTCTGCCTTGTAATTTTCGTATAGTATTATTATCAAAAATCTTATCTTTTAAACATAATAAAATATTAGATTGAGTTAGGAGTAATCTCCAACTTGAATCACCCCGTTTCGTTATGTATTCGATTTGTTATGAATTTTTCAAAATGGTTGCGCAAACTGTCAAATCCTGCGAAAATCTGGGCATTTGTCTAACTTTGAAAATTCGGTAAAAATTGAGTAAAATGATTTTATGTGGTTTGTTTTCAGAATATAAAACTTTTAGACATTATGGTCACTTTAAAATTTGATTTGATACAATTTGAGTTATTTTCGATTTATTATGATTTTTCAAATTCAACTGCTCATTTAACTTGAATATGTGTGCTTGCAAAAATTATTTCGAAACTATGTGATTTTATTTTAGATTATTGGCTCAATGAAACTCAAAACTGTTTTTAAGGCATGTTCCTTATGATGTTTTTAGTATTTGTGTAAAATTTCACATTCATTAGATTTCGTTTGATAGACTAACAAAAATACAAGTTTTAAACGTTTTAAAAGGTCTTGAAAGTATAACCTCATATTTTTATTCTTTGAGGGGTATTAAAAATGAATTTTGAATATGTTCTCTTGAAAAACATTGACTTTGGAATTTTGGAAAGCTATTGTTGAAATTTCACAAATTTATCTTTAATAGTTGAGATAAATTTCCTTTCGAAAATGTGTCTGTGTAAGTTTTCACTAAGAATCACAATTGGAAGTCCAAACATATGTCAACTCATTAGCCATTAAGAATTCCTTTACTTTTAAATGAAACTTAGAACATGATTATTTCGAATAAATATAATGAGAAATCCACAATCCTATTAAGTTGAAACGAGTCATTACTCAAAGTTGACGAACGATGTGATTATTTAAAGTAGTCGTTTAGTCTAGCTAAGTTTTACTCCTTCTATCTTGACGCTCGAATTGACTACAAACGGATTGAAATTGATTTAGTGGTTGGACGAGTCTCGTAAATGATGATCATCAGGTAATAAATAGGTCAACATTAGAATGGTTAGACATTAAGTTGAGGAAGCACTAGAAGTGATTAAGGTTGAAGAAGATGTTAGAGCCTATCAATTTGTACTTAGCCATGAGATTCATCTTGTAGGGTCTTACCGAGGAATATCATCTATCATATACAATGGAATGTGAGCTCCATACATCGGTGACAGGTGTGGGTCTATTTACAGTACGGTATTTTGAGTTAATAAGCTCGAACTGCTTTTTATGAAAATGTGAATTTACATGTCAAATGTTTTATTATGCTCATGTGTATCCTATATGTGATGGATCGGTTTTACCGTACCCGTTGATTGGCTTTGCCAATGATGAAGTTAACTGTTGAGAGTTGTGATCACATGAGCTGAGATTGAGCTTGAAGGATTGAGCAGATAGTGATACTATCTGTTGGTAAGAGCAGATAGTGATATGGTGAGAAAAGTACTATCTGTTGATTAGCAGTGGGAACAGCTCGCTGTGGTTGAAGCAGAGAACAGCTTGTTGTTGTACAAGTGGGAGCAGCCCACTGCTATGGTTCAGCGAGAGCAGATGGTAATAAGTGAAATACACTATCTGCTGTTGGTACAGCAGATCACTGTTAATGCATGAACCATCTGTCTGGATGACAGATGGTGATGAACATATCGTTTTCTGATGTGCTGTGATGGAACTGGAACAGATTGTATTGAGCGGGAACAGCTTGCTGTGAAGAGCTGTTAATGAGCAGATAGTGAAGCAAAGACTATCTGCTGTCTAGCAGCTGATGGAACAGATAGTGAAGCAGGAGCAGCCCGCTGCTGGTGAAGTGCAAGCGAGAGCAGCTTGCTGCTGTGGTTCAGCGTGAGCAGCTAGCTTCTATGAAGTGCTAGCAGATCGTTTGCTAATGTGCTTGGGTGGAGCAGATGGTGATGAATGTTGAATACACTATCTGTTTGTTGAGCAGATAGTGGAGCAAGAATACACTATCTGAAGTTGAGCAGATAGTGGAACAGATCGCTGTTGATGCTAAACCATATGTTTGAATAACAGATAGTGACAAGCAGATTGATTGTTGGCAGAAGTGTGCTTTCTGTTCAAGCGGGAGCAGCTCGCTGCAATGAAGCGCAGCTCGCTGTGGTGATGTTCCAGGTTTCTCATCCATCAATCTGCTGTCTGCGAGAATGTTCCCGGGGATTCTAGAAAGGGTTTTAACCGTCTCTAACAGGGGGAATCCAGCTGTTGGAGTTTGTTGGAGTTTGTTACAACAAGAAGTGGCAGGAATCTTCTGGATTGTGCGAGAGTTAGTTGGACCTAACAAGAAGCAGTCTGGAATATTCGGGAATTGCCATCTACATCCTTCTAGTGATTTCCATGGGATTATTTCTTGTGTCATATATAGCTCGTAGCTCAGTGATTGTAGACTCTGGTTTTTTGCAATTTCATATTCACTTGTAAATTTCTAGAGAGAGAGGGAGAGTGATACACGAGAGGAAAGAAAGAGAGTAAATCCTTGAGTGTTCTTCATTGTAATCTCTGTAACTTCTTTCGTTTTTGAAATTAGTGAATTGATCTCTGTTCTCCCGTGGACGTAGGCTCGATTTTGAGCTGAACCACGTAATTCCTGTGTTCTTATTTTACTTGTTATTGTTATTGTTCTTCTTCCACCGTTCTTAAACCCAACATTAACAATTGTGCCTTGAGCCGGATCCGGTCAAGGTAGTGTACACGGAAAGTCCGGATCAGGTGAACTTGGCCAGGTTCCCCGGTCTTGGCGAAAGGGGATTATTCGCGGAAGACTTCGATTTTCCCCGTCTAGTCGCAATGAGGAACACAATGAATGAGCAAAGAATGATGACGAGCTCGATATGATGGTTAATGTATGTTTTCATATGTGTATGGTGGGCTTTCATTTTGAAACGCCATGCATCATATGGTTGGACATGTAATATTCTTTAAACGAAGATTTTTGTTGTTTTACACTGAAAAGTCGGGCAACGACTCACACTGAGTACACTAGTACTCAACCCAAAATATTTTTCAAATATTTTTACAGATTTTAGGAGGATGGTGATGAGCTGGCGACGAGGTGGGCCTCATCGAGAGTCTTATTCATATATGTCGATTACGTTGGTGAGATGGATGTCATATTATTATTTATTCCGCTACTTGTCGGTTTTATCTTGTTGATGAACCTCATTATCCAAATTCATAATCTCATCGTGTTGATCCTTAATACGTTACTTTCAACTTTCCACCTTAATTACATGAATGTATACGGTTCAATGTCTTCATACATTGAACTCGTGTCGTATCTAGAGTGTCCAAAATCCTGGAGTTCTCCTTTCTTCTTTAATTATTACATCATTTTTGTTGTTTCGAAACAGTTTCCAATATATTTCATTAAATTCCTATTCCGCGTAGGCCCCCTTCTGTGGGGCGTTACAAAATGTATTGAGTAAACAAAAAGAATGAGACTTTATTAGTTTGCGTGCCCAAAAGAAATAGGTCATCTTGAATGTGACAGAGAGAGTATATTATTAATTATTTTATCATAATCAATAATAATTAATGTTATTTTATTTTCTTAATGCAAAAATAGTACAAGCACGCTTAGGTAATATGTATGATTATATTTGAGGGAATATATAAGGGGCAAACCCTCAAAGTAGCCGATCTTCAAACATAAAAGTAAAAAATAGTCACTTGTAAAAAAAAGTAAAAAATAGTCATTCCTACTCTAATACCCCCGCCACAATTACATGACCCGCGATAATTACATGACTAAAATCAAGTCATGCTTGTGTAATTACATGTGTGATTGTAGAAATGAAATTACACGAGCACGACTGTCACTTGATCAAATTCGTGTAATTACATGCGTGGTTGTGAGATAAAATTACACGAGTATGACTGTCACTTGGTCATGTTCATGTAATTACTTGTGTGGTTGTGTGATGAAATTATACGAGCATGACTGTCACTTGGTCATGGTCGGGTAATTACATATATAATTATAAATATGAAATTACACGAGAACCACATTTCAAGAGCATTAGTCGTGTAATTGTTCAATTACAATATACGAAATTGAATGAAGAAATAAATAATAAAACCACATTACAAGATCATTAGTCATGTAATCGTTCAATTTTGTGCAATTACGAAAATTTACATTTAATCAAGGTCATTAAGGTTAAATTAGTAAATTTACTGAAAAAATGACTATAATTGACATGTTTTGTTTGAAATGGCTATTATGTATTAAGGTGTTTGAGGACCGACATGTTTTGTTTTATGTAAATTCACTAATTAACCTTAATGATCATAATTAAACTATTTTAACAAACATTCATATTTATTTGAAAAAACTATCTCTCATCCAATTTTATAATAAATTCACAAAATCATCGTCGCCGCCGCTCCCACCGTTGTCGTCACCGCCATCGTCGTTGCCACCACTGCTGCTGTTGCCGCAGCCATCGCCCCCACTGTTGTCGTTGATATTCGTAATTGCGTGAATTACATAGCACAACGAGTTTTAATGGTTATGTTTGTGTAATTACACGATCAAGATGATAACTTACTAAAGAAATTATACGAGCACGACGAGTTTTGGTTATATTCGTGTAATAACACGACCAACATGATAATATACTAAAGAAATTACACGAGCATGACAATTTTTTGTTATGCTCATGGAATCACACAACCAAAATTCTAGTATAATAAGGTAATTACACGACCACAGAGAGTTATTATTATATTTGTATAATCACACGACAAAGATGATAACATACTAAAGAAATTACACGAGCACGATAAGTTTTGCTCTTGTAATCACACGACCAATTTTCATATAATCACGTGATTGCGTTTAAATATATGGAGGATAATTTTATAAGTGTGCCTAATTTTTATTTTTATTTTCTAAGCGACTATTATTTATTTTTCTTTTTAAAAAGTGGCTAAATATGAGTATGCAGTGGTACATATATATACTAATGATGGTAAGACAATCGTTCATGACGACATATGCATTTAAATTTTAGAAGTAAATAGAAATAATAATGAAACTCATACTCATGCATGATGTGACACTATTGCTAAATATATAGATGTTTAGTTATAAAAAAATTATAATAAAATGAACCTCTAGATTCTATAACTTGAATTCGGTTATATAATATAAAAAAGAATGTTAATATTAAAGGCCATATATATAAGTTTGAAAGTCTGAGAAACAGCTTAGAAGCTCCTATATCACGCCTTATAATAATTAATTCCTTTGATTTTTTGAAAACGTTGCTCTATCACTTGAATAAAAAGGCATGTAATATTTTGTACATATATAATATCATATTGAACTCACAAATCACAATTTGATATATATATATATATATATATATATATATATATATTTATCGCATCTTAAGATTTTCGTTTTCTGGTTAGAGAATAATCGGTTTTTATTGGTATAATATGCAACATTAAGAACTGACCAATGCACCAAATCTAATACTAAAGTGTATTTAGTTCATTTCGATATGTTTGAAATGTTTAATATTTTTGATTTTTTTTGAATGAATCCTAATATAAAATATTTAAATATTGATGAAAAATAGGGAAAAAAAATCGGTTCCGACCAATACTAATCGAAACCGAACCAGTTTTTCGAATACTTAATTACCCGATCGGTTCTGAAATCGATTCTTAAAATTTGATAATTTTAATTTCGGTTCTGGATATTCAGAACCGAACCAATTCTTACCCCTGATCACAATAGATCTATTATGAAGATTAAGAAAACAAAGTATTGTATTTTAAAAAATTGAATTAATATATTTTAAATATAAGTTTCTTTTAGTGTATTCAGGGGGAGGGAGTTGGTTATTTATCGTTATTTTTTCCTTTATTTATATGTTGCCTTCCGCAAGAAATCAAACAGTGTTTTAGAGAGAGAGCAACCAACCAAGAAGAAGAAGTTGGGACTAATTTGCACATTAATAGATTGTTCTGTTATTTCAATTTCCACCAACACGCTTAAATCTAGGCAAAAGCTATGGTAAATTCAACTCTCAATCCCCATCCTCACTTGCGCGAAATTCACATTTTCTTCTTCTTCTTCTTCTTCTTCGCAGTCTAACTGATTGTTTTTGTCGTTAAAATCACTGTTTTTGTTCACGGGACCATCTTTGTTACTGACTTCTTATATATGTGTGTTTAGTTGAGTCCAATAGGAATGTTAATCGATTTGATAATGGATTGTGGTCTTTTTACTTGATGATAGCTTCAAGTCGGTTTTTGTGGATTCTTTTTTTCCCATTACCTTTATTTCTTATCGGGCAATTCGTTAGTAGCGCGAATTTGTCTCGAGAAGGATCGAGGATACCTTTCATTTGTTCGGCTAATTGAGCGGTGGTTTTGCTGTGTGAATAGATTCTGTCTTAGTACTCATTAGAAATTGTTTTCTATTTTTAATAATAGAGAATCTTGTTAATGTTTTAGTGGCAATATACAGTTTTCTGAGCTTTGGTTTTGCTCTCGTAGGCCTCGTTGAAAAGGGTTATACTTAAGAAAGAGTGGGAAAAACGGCTCAAAAGCGTTAAGATCAAGAAAGAGCATATGAATAAATTGGTGATGGATTTTCTGGTTACTGAGGGTTATATTGAGGCTGCAGAAAGATTCCGACTAGAATCCGGGACAGAACGTATCCATTTTATTATTTTTTGAATTAATTAATTTATTTTGTTCAATTAGCTACATCGTCCTAAAATTAGCAGTGTTTGATACTACCTTGATTTCCTTATTGAGAAACAGCAGATATTGATCTTGCAACTACCGTGGATCGTATGGAAGTCATGAAGGCTGTTCGGAGTGGTAATCTGGAGGATGCTATTGAAAAACTTAATGATTTGAATCCTGCGGTGAGATAATCTTTCCTTGCGGCTTAGTTATTCATAGAAGGAAATGGCGCGATTCAAGATTATCTTGATTATTGGCATTTTGTGATTCTTTATGTGAGATGCCAGTCTGAACCGAACTGCTGAATGGAAACATATGCACATTATGTAAGCTGTAAATTCCATTTCTATCATGATACTCCCTCTGTCCCACTCAAGTTTGGCCCCAGAAGTCGATAAATCACTCACAGTTTTGGTCAAACGGGGCCTCTTCATTTAGTTTACATACTGCCTTTTTCTATTGGTAAACTTAGTAGTAAGTTTTAATATTTGAAGTTAAATTGCTTGCCACAACATGCTACAAACTACAAAGAGATAGTGAGTAAGATGCATAGGTTAACATGGTAGTCCTAAATCACACCAAATCAAAACAGTATGTGACTTTGATAATATGTTAGTTCTTGACTATCTTATATTCATACTAGCAATGGAATTGGGCTCGTATCAACATTGCCCCTTTGAACTTGATAACTTTTAACTCCTCTGAAATTTTGGAATGAGGGATTTTCTCTTTTTGTCTTGCCCGAAACATTCATTAATCTGGTAAGTTGTGCATGAATAATGGCAAGCACTAGATTGTACCTTTTAATTATTAGATACATTCTTGCCGTACTTCTTAAGCCATCTGAACCCTGTCTTGTGTTACTTTAAATATTTAGAAGTGTATATATGCTGATGATGATGCCAACTATTGCGTGATGTTGTCATGATAAAAAATGTCTTCTGCGGACGCTTCCCTAATATATCATCTATTTGAGCTGGATATTAGGATTAGCTGGGTCAATAAACATCTAGTTTTCATATTTTATTAATTTATTCATATTTGATCAAGCTTGACTAAGGAGCAGCATTAAAAATCTTAAGAGAGTATCTGAACAACTTCCTTTGCTTGCAGTTCTGATCTTCTTTCCCCCTATTTTTCACTTTTCTTCAACTTACAGTATGGGCCTTTCAGTAGTGACTTTGTGAATTAGTGAACATGTATTTCAATTTCCTTAAAGTCTGATAGTTGACTGTCTTTATGGGAAATATGATTCTCTTGCTTGGCTTTCTAGGCATCCTATCAAAGCTATACAATTTGATTTTAGGCTCCTATTGCAGATATTGAACACAAACCCCCAACTCTTTTTCCATCTTCAACAGCAGAGATTCATAGAATTAATTCGCAATGGAAAGATCGAAGAGGCGTTAGAGTTTGCTCAAGAAGAACTTGCTCCAAGAGGGGAAGAAAATGTAATATCCAGATTAGATTTCTTCTGTTTTTGCCGTTTAATATTTTTTCATCAAGGAATATTATTGGTGCTTCGGCTTCATGCTAGTAACTCTTTTTCCTCAAGCTCCATTCTTTGCATCAGATAACAGTTTGTTTGGTGTACTTATATCATTGTCACTTGGAATTTTCATTCTACTATTATCTTTAATTACAGCAATGTTTTTTAAAAGAGGTGGAGAGGACCGTTCTGTTGCTTGCATTTGAAAATGTCAGCAATTGCCCCTCCAGTGAGTTGCTAGATATATCACAGCGCCTCAAGACTGCTCGTGAGGTTAACGCAGCCATCCTCACTAGCCAAAACCATGAAAAAGGTTAGTAGCTTTTCTCCTGAGAACATACTCAGAACAATGAGTTGATATGATACAAATCTTGTTTAGTGCAGTTGCACTTGGCTCTTTGGATATTTCAACTCTGTGATTCAAAATAAATCTGTATCAGCCTTGATCTGCCACATTAAGATGCTTTAATAGATTCCAGGAGAGAATGTTGAATATAACAGAGGTTATTTTGTGACAGATCCAAAGCTTCAAAGATTATTGAAAACGCTGGTTAGGGCACAAAGGGAACTCAGGAGAAAGGCTTTCTATCCTCGAATAACTGATTTCTCTACAGCAACACTCGGGGAAACTTTTCGTTGAAACCTCAACCGATCACAAATTACTACTACACTTGTGATTCAACTACAACTAGTGCTCTTTCTTGTACTTGTGTCGTAATAGGATCTCGTCTAACAAACTATTTGTATCTTTGAAATCTAATATAGAAGCAAATAGAAGCAATATTCACTCAGTGGAATGAAGGCAGTACTATTTTGAGTGGCACTTTCCTTTTTCTTGCATTTGAGAACAAGAATTATGTAGTTTTCCCTAAGTTTTGTTATTTAATGTGTTTAAAAAAGTAAGTTAGGAAGTAGTATTATAAAAGTTAGGCTAGCTCATTTTAACTAGGGTTCTAAGCAAACCAAACTATTCATGAATTATTCAGAGCTCGACTTGATAAAAGTTCGTTTCAAATTCGTTCATTTATTAAACGAACCGAACTCGAGCCTTGAACCGAGTTCGAATAATTTTTCGAGCCGAATTCGAACCTAATGGTATCCGGTTCAAAAAGTTCGTGAACATGTTCGAATATAATTAACGAACCGAGATTCAAATAGTTTACGAACTTTGTTAACGAGCTTGTCACGAACTTAAAAAATGAGCCGAACTTCAAATAATTCGCGAACTTTATATACAAACTAGTTCACAAACTTATCAAATTAATATAAAAATATATACACTAATTAAATAATTTAATAAATGAGCTTTTTAACAAACTCGAGCCAAGTTCGAGCTCGGGTTCGAATCTACTATTAAGTCGAATAATTAATGAACCGAACTCGAGCTCATTTTTTATTTATCGAACCAAACTCAAGCTTGATTTTTTTAACTCGAACCAAACAAAAGTCTTCAAATTTTCAAACGAGACGAACTCGAGCCTGACAGTATTCGGTTCAATTCGGTTCGATTACATCCCTAATTTTAACTCGAGTATAAATGTTTACTCTACTTTTCCTGTTCTTTCACAATTCCTGGGATTTAATATTCTCCACCAACTACAGACCAAGCACACTTAATACATTTCATAATTTCCCTATACATAAAAAAATCTAATGAATCATATGATTAAATCTGCAAATTCTAACACCAAAACATAAAAAAGTATTTGAATTTATCATGCATCAAAACAAGGGTCAATAAACTTGATTTAAATTGCAAAACTCCATTAACAATATGATGGGCTCTCACTCTGCCCACACAACATAAATCAAAATTGTTAGTTCTGGGAAATCTCCAAATTTTTGTAAGGTGAAATCTCTGCAAATTTCTTGTTGACTACCATCATCAAAGTTGAGGGCATAACTATGAGGATCGTACTGAAATTTTAATTGCTGCTTGCTTCCTTTCCTCATTGTCTTCTTCATTGCTGCTTTTATCCTCCAGAATAATCTTCTGCACTCGTTCCTGCCATTTCTCTGTGTCCACCCAAAACTTCCCACCAACCCCATCAAGATATTAAAGAAGAAAAAGACTCGATCTTTATACCAAATTGCTGAAAATGGTTGACAATGAAAATCCCAAATTGAGAAGTGATAAGACTAACAAGATCAAGAATACGAAAAAAGGGGTAGAAGAGAAGAGGGAGGGAAAAGAAGAGAAATAGAAGAAGCACAAAATGCAAATCCTTTTGGTCTTTTTGAAGAAGCTGTCTGTCACTACTCTAGTCTCTAGTAGTACTAGTAACACTTTTTGTTGCCTCGAAGAACTCAAATTCCATCCCCCACACGCACACACACATACTCACCATGTGTTGTAGAGAGAGGGAGAAAGAGAGAGTAGTCATTGTCAAATTTGTTATGGGGATACAGTGCAGCAATGAGAAAGGTATTTGTCTAAGGCTATGGATTTTCAAAGCTTCAATCTGTGGCAGTAATGGGAAGGATCCCAAAGCATCATTGTTTCATTGTTGTCCCCCACCACACCCCTACCTCATCCACCCCCATACCACAACGTACGCCTCTTTTTATTCATTGTTTTTTTTTTATTATTTATTTAGGGTTTAGCGTATTGATACTAATTTAATGTTGTTTGCATAGATTTGTGGTGAGTGCTTGCATGCGCTATATGTACTTGTAACATGCATAGAGGCCTATTTTCATCTTTAAACTTTAATTACTTCATTGCATGCGCCACCCACTATCACGAGTATCTTGTGTTTCATATACTCACCAATTTCGTTCACAAACTTGGTTACCCATTTATCATTTTCGATTCATTTCACAAAATTATTGTTTGATTCTTTTCGTTTTCTTTTTCGATAAATGGGTTTATCTACATTATGTACACAACTCTGCTTGCGTATTGCGTATATTGAACTAATAGTAGTGAAGTTAATGTCATATATAATAGGTCTTGAGTTCGAGTTCTCGATAACTCGACTATGTTACATAACTCAGTTAAATTTTATAAATCAACTTATATACAAACTCCATTCAATGCATAATAGATCTTATATCAAACTTAAACCATTGACCTTCGGTAATTGTTCAAGTCATAATTATTTTAATTCTTCTGCTTCATATTAATTATCAATAAAGGGTAATCCTCGTATTAATGCAACACGATATGTGACACGATTAGATAATAAAGATCAGTTATTTCCTCCAACAATCAAATTTGATCGATTAATTAATTGACCAAATTACTACTCCCTCCTATTTTTTTTAAATGATGTTTTGAGTTTATGCACAACTATTAAGGAAATCTTTTTATACCTATATTAACCTTATTTAATGCTAATTTATTCTCAATAACTTTAATTATTTTAGTGTAGAAACAATAAAAGAGAGCCTCGTATAAAGTAATTTAAGTGTAAAAACAATTAAAGATACAATAAATGTTAAGAATATGATAAAATTTAAATGAATTTTCATGATTTAAATAAGGGTATGATGGACAAAAGTATCTAAAACATCATTTATTTTTCAAAAAATTGAAAATGTCAAAACATCATTTATGAAAAATAGGAGGGAGTAATTGTTTTATATATAACCTTAAGTTAGGTCAATATATATATTCATATTAAATTCAATCTCGAGCTGAAAATTGAATCACAAGTAGAATTATTTCAATACCAGAATGAAAACTAATTAATTATATATTCCATCTCACATTAATTATCAATGATAGTACTCATATTCTTCTAATTACATAAATAAGCTAGAATTCATGTAGTATTATCTCAATCCATAATTATTTCCTCCAACAATTAAATTTGATTGATTAATTAATTAATTGACAAAATTAGTAAGCATTACAAATACAACTTTTAAGTTAAGATTAATATATTAATTTCAAATTCAATCTCGGATTGAAAATTATTTGCTCCGAAATGAGTAATGTTAGTGTATTGAGAGAGGAAATACATCAACATCAAACTCTTTCGAGTTTACTGAACTTAATTAAGAGGCTATAACTAATCTATAAAGTCTTGCTGAAAGTAACGTGAAGCTTACTCATTTGAAGAGTCAGTAGAGTGTTCAAGAAAATGTACTTTTTGTGAGCCATAGTCTCTAATAGTTGGCTAACCTAATGTAATTAAGGAATTCTTTCCAACTGGACAATAAACTGATGAGATTGTGTGCAGATGTTTGATGGTTAGTGAATATTCGTTATACTTAGAGAAAATTAGATTAAATCCAAGTATTATTTTATAACAAGTTAAGAATGCAAAGCTTGCTAATGTTCGAGTGACATAACAATAAATAAACATAAAATAAGTACACAAAATTTTTATCTTGATTCGAAAATTTTTACTACGTTCACGTCCGATCAGTTCATCAAACAAATACTTGACCTCGGGTCTTTTAATTTTTATACTAACTAAGTTACAACAACCAACCGATAAGTTAAGAATGCAAAGCTTGTGATTGTTGGAAAAATAAAGGTGCAAAATATTCAGGAGAAGAATTATAAAGTGGAACTTGCTAATCTATTACGAAAGTAATAAAAATGAAATAATAATTGAAAGTCGAGTTGAGAAATCATCTTTCTGCAAGATGAAATACGTTCTAGTAGTACTCTCAGTTTTGACGTATCGTCTTTAAAGATAAAACGACGACGTCTCGATGATGGCAGCATCACGAACCAACGAGCTCCGGCAAACTGAAAAATAATAAGAACAAAGCTCATTCTAAAATGCTTGAATATGAAGAATGCAGCAAGATGCTTATGCAAGTATGTTTCTCGCGTGTCTATGAAATGCATGAAGGCCACCTATATATAGGCCAAGTCCACTTAAGAGGAGTTGCAAGAATTGACGACAATTAAGTCACTGGACGTTATATGAGTTACAAAAGATAGTGACAATTAATTATTAATTAATCTACCTAATTTGGACATACTTTTGTCCACATTCATCATAAGCTAGTTGACCACATGTCAATAAGGAGTTTGATATTACAATTTGATAAGGATCTTGATATCACAGGTTGATGAGGAGCGTGATATCACAGATCGATCTCAATTCAAGCTAGCTCCTCCATAAGGTCAAGCTAGCCATGCCACTATCCCAGGACAGGCCATGGGACATGCTGTGGGGAAGGCCATCTCGCACAGGCCGTGGGACAAGCCGTTTGGGTCAGGCCGTGGCACAGGCCTTTGGCACAGTCAACCTGCTTTGCGACACAGACCACCTGCTCAACGGCACAGCTAGTGGCACAGACCACTAGAAAAAACAAGCTCGAGGCCAGCAGGCTGGTATACGCCAGATGGTCTTTGAGACAACTTGTCAAACCATAAGATTTTTTAACCTTTTTAAATACATGATGAATGATAGTTTCATAACCAATGTGGGACAAGTATTTATCTCCTTACTTAATCTCAAACACATAACTCATTTTTTTAAGTGACTCACTTTATACTATTATTTTTCACTCACCGGGAATCGGTTTAGAGAAAATAAATATACCACAATCATTTACTCAAAACGTAGATCAACCTTAAGTTATTTAATTATTTTAAATTAAATGTCATGTCACTTAAAAACCCGGTCAAACTTTCTCTACCACCATACATATATATATATATACATTAAGCAATTCCTACAATCCCCCACATGAGTATAGATAACCCAAATACAAATGCACACACATGCTCCATCCTCACCAAGTGTTAAAGTATTAAGATATGTAGTTTATGGCTTTGAACCTTCCATATTCAACACCATCGGATACACAAGCAGATTAGTAGTGCGATGATTTTAACTATTCCTCCACGGCGTATACCAAGACAATGATGTCAACACCTTCAACACCTCAATTTTATCCGTTCACATTTTGTGTCTATTTCGGGCTCAGGACATCCATTTGGATTCATAAGTGTTTACTTTAGAAGCGAATCTCACTTCACTATATAGGTGATTCTTTCTTGAGTATCTAGCCCTACTCAATCTCTACAAAATATTAAAAGTCATAGACTTAGCCTCACCACTAGACAAGTTTTCAACATTCAATTTTGCTCTTCTAGGGAATAGATATATCAATGAGTGTTTTCACACGAACTCTCATAGATCAGTTTTGCCATTGAACCAAGTTCTTGGGATCTCCAGCCATCATGGTTGGGTTACCACTATGAAAACTCCTAAGTTGTGGATTTTAAATCTATTCTCTCAAGCAATTTAAACATTTAATCTCTATTTAACTCTTTGGTTAGTGGATCTGCCAGATTATCCAACGACGTTGCATAGTCAAATGTAATAACCCCAGTTGTGATCAAATATCTTACGTTCATGTGTCGCTGGTGGATATGATGAGACTTACCACTATATAAACCACTATTTGTCCTCCCGATAGCTGCTTGACTATCACAATGAATCATCACTGGAGGCACTAGCTTCGACAAACATGGAATATCTTCGAGAAAGTTTCTTAACCACTCGGCTTCTTCACCAACTTTATCTAAAGTTATGAATTCAGATTTCATGGTGGATTGGGTTATACATGTTTGTTTCGTGATCTCCACGAAACAACTCCACCCCCGATCGTAAACACATACTCACTTATTGAAAGTGAATATTTTATGTCCGAGATTCAATTAGCATCACAATACCTTTCAAGTACTGAGGCGTATCTACCAAATTTTAACTCATGATATTGAGTATACTTTAGGTATCTCAATACTCTCACAAGAGCTTTCCAATGCTCCTTGCTTGGATTGCTAGTGTAAAGACTCAATTTGTTCGCAGCACACGCTATGTCAGGTCGACTGCAATTAGTTAGATACATCAAACACTCAATCACCCTTGCATAGTCTTCTTGTGCAACCGACTCACCTCGGATTTTACTTAATTGAACATTGAGTTCTAAGGGGGTTTCTCAACATAATGAGATTGTGACATGCTAATCCCGTATGGTCTTTTTAGAATCTTAATTTCAAGAATCACATCAGCTACCCTCATATCCTTCATGTCAAAATTTCTTTTCAACATGAACTTAGTGTTGTTAATCACATGGATATTACTACCTATAATTAACATGTCGTCTACATAGAGACACATTATACCTTATTCATTATTGGTGTTCTTAATGTAAACGCATTTGTCACACTCATTTATTTTGAAACCATTTAACAACATCAAGTCGTCAAATTTCAAGTGCCATTGCAACGGTGCTTGTTTCAATCCATATAGAGATTTCACTAGTTTGCATATCTCTCTCTCTTGACCAGGTACTATAAACCCCTCTGGTTGCTTCATAAAAATTTATTTCTCAAGATCACCATTCAAGAACGCAGATTTAATATCCATTTGGTGAATCTCGAGATTGTGCAGAAAAACAATCGCGAGAAGCACAATAATAGAAGTAATTCTCGTTACTGGTGAATAGGTATCGAAAAATCATACTCATGTCTTTGTTGAAAGCCTTTGACTACTAAACGAGCCTTGTATTTATCAATTGACTCATCGGCTTTAAATTTTTTTTTAAGGATCCACTTGCATCCTAAGGGCTTGCAAACTTCTAGTAAATCAACCTACACCCAAGTGCGGTTTTGCATAATTGAGTCAATTTCACTTTGTACAGCTTCTCTCTAGAGTTTCGCGTTAGACCTAAAGAAAACTTATTTAACCGTTGTTGGTTCATCATCCAACATGAACGATACATAGTCAGGACCAAATGTCTTTTGAGTCCTAACTCTACTACCTCGTCTCGGTTCTATCTCATCTAGATTAGACCTTTGTCGTTTGCGCGATTTTGACTCTTCATCCACTGATTTAGAAGACGTGGTTTCTACTTTAATTCTATTACTATAATTGTCTTCAATTCTATCCTTATCTTTACAAGGATATATGTTCTAAAAAAATATTTCATTTCTTGATTCAGTTCCCACTATCATGTTGGGAACTTTCGATTTGTAGATAACAAACCGATTGGCACTAGCGTTAAGAGCATATCCAATAAAGATACAATCAACCGTCTTAGGGTCAATTGTAACTTGTTTGGGTAGAAGCACTTTAAACTTTGTCAAACACCCCCACATTTTAAGATATTTGTATGAAAGTTTTCTTTCTTTACACAACTCATAAGGAGTAACATTATTACCTTTAAGTGGAATCTTTTTCAAAATATAGTTGGCTATTGTAACCGTTTCCCCCCACATGTTCTAGGACAACCCTGAACTAATCAATAAAACGTTCATCATCTCCTTAAATGTTCGATTTATGCGTTCCGCAACACCGTTAGATTGAGGCAAATAAGGAGTTGTCGTTTGATGAATTATACCACTTCCGTTGCATAATTCCTCAAACGAAGCTACATATTCTCATCCTCTATCACTTCGGACCATCTTAATTTGACAGCTTAATTAATTTTGGCTTTGGATTTGAAGTTCTTAAAAGCTTCAATAGCCTCATTTTTACTTTTTAGAAGATAAAGATAACAATACCTTGTGCAATCATCTATGAAGGTAATAAAATATTTCTTACCACCTCTAGTTTGCACAAACATTAAATCACACACATCGATATAAATTAATTCAACAGGTTTTGTACTCTTTTCTACCGAATAAAACGGTAATTTAGTCATTTTCGCCTCAACACAAATTTCACATTTGTTTTAGTATTGACTTCACTTAAATTTAGTAAATCCAAATTTACTAATCTTGTTATAGCATTTAAAATTATATGTCTTAATCTATAATGCCATAAATCGGAGAAATTAATCAAGTGAGGCGAAGTAGAAGCTTTTTCATTATAATTCAAGCTATGTCGGTGAACGGCCATTACATTGAATTTGAAAAGTTCTCTGGTAAGATAACCTTTACCAAGGAATTTTCCTAACTTAGTCAACACAAATTTATCAGATTCAAAAACTAATCTAAATTCCTTTTTGACTAGAATTGAACCTGAGACTAAGTTCTTATGGATGTCTGGAACATGTAAAACGTCCTTCAAAGTAATCGGGATGCCAGTCATTTTGAGGATCACATCCCCAACTCCGGAAACCTCGAACGAGGCTTGGCTCCTCATGTTGAGCTTTCTCCCCTCAACAGCCTTGTAGGTTATGAACTTAGTCTTGTCGGCGCACACATGGGCAGTTGCGCCGGTATCAATGTACCATCCACCTTGGTTGTCCACGAAATTAACCTCGTCAGTGACTACAACGGCAAGGTTGCCTTCATCTCATTCACCGAATTCCTTCTCGGCAATGTGGGACCCGTGCTTTTTTTTTTATTACCATTTGGCTCACGGCACTCCCTCGATGTGTGGCCCAGTCTGCCACAATTGAAGCAATTATCGTCAAACTTGCGAGTAGACTTTTTCTCCCCTTTTCCCTTGTCATTAGGCTTCTTGGGGGGACTGCCTCTCTCCAATAGGTTGACCTTTACGTCCATTGACCCTTTCACTTTTTTATCTTCGAGAGTCATCTCCTTTCACTTGTGTTTGAGATAACTTTTGAAGTACTTCCAACTCAGAGGTAGCTTCTCAATCACGGTCGCCACCGTGACTGCATCCGGTAGAATCATTCTCTCGGCATGGACGTCGTGCACATGGAGTTGGAACTCTTGCACATGATCCATTATGGGTCTAGAGTCTACCATTTTGTAGTCTAAATACTGAGCTACAACAAACTTTTTAGTACCCGCGTCATCGCTACGGTACTTCTTTTCTAATACGTACATCCCATATTTCTTTGGAGGTATTTACAACGGAATATACATTGTACAAATTATCATCTAAAGAATTTAGAATAAATTTTTTACAAAGATAGTCTCCGTTTTGCTAATTATCGTAGACAAGCTGAACGGTAAAGTTTGTCTCTTCGACACTTGGTGTCGACGGCTCTTCCTCTTTGAGGAACCCAAAGAAATTTAATATTGTCGAATAGAACAACATTTTCTGCTGTCAACGCCTGAAGCCAACACCACTGAACTTCAGTGGCTTCTCGGCAGGAGGCATCATCCTCGATGCCGAATTAGCTCCCAAGAGAGATCTCGACGTGTTGAGCCTGTTGTTTAGTCTCATTTTGTTCGTCTAAACTTAGGTTTTTCGTAGCTTTATTCGTAGTATTTTCCCTCATTCCGTGATGTTTTGACCCGAGTTATGTTTCATTTTATGTTTCAGGATCATTGGCCTAAACGAGCGTCGAAAGTGGAAAAGAAACGAGAAAAGACGAGAAAATGAAGAAGTGTGCCGAAAGGGTATGTCAGCGACCGAGCCAGCGCCGCGCCAGCCGCGCGCCAGCGGCCGTGCCAGGCCGTGGCACACGGGTCAGCGGTCCCTGAGCCTTCGTCAGCGGTCCCTGACTTGCCAGACCGCGCCAGCTGCGCGCCAGAGGCCGTGCCAGGCCGTGGCACACGGGTCAGCGGTCCCTGACTTGCCAGACCACGCCAGTTGCGCGCCAGAGGCCGTGCCAGGCCGCGGCACACGAGTCAGCGGCCGCTGACCTGTCTAAGCGGTCGCTGACTCCCCATTTTTCGCGCGGGCCGTTGTAACGAACCCTAGCGCCACTCGGAACAACTCTAGTCAGCGGTCGGTGACTTCCAGAGACCGCTGAGTTACCTCTCGCTATAAAAAGACACGTCGTGCCATTCATTCGAAATATCTCAGTTCTCCATACTTCGTCCCGACTCCTTTTAGCACGAATTCTTAGACTAGTTTTCCAGTATATTTCCATTGTTTTTAGTTCGTCTCGATCCCGCATTCAAGGGTCGAGACTTAGAATTCTAGATAGGATTTTTCATTCCGTTCTTCGTTTTGGAGTTAGCCGTTTACAACATTCGAACACTGTTATTTCCAGATTTTCATTGTCGTTCCAGACGTACTTCAAGTATTAATTCAAGTTCGTTTCTTTCCTTTTAATTATTGCTTTGTCTATTTACTTTTATCAATTGTTTCGTTTTATGCTTTCAATTCCTTTCATCGCCTTTAATTTCCAGATTTCTTTTCCGTTTTTCTTTCGTCTTCAACTTCAAGTTCTTTACTTTCTTAGATTAGATTAAATTGTCGTTCTTAGTTTAAACTTTAATTGCTTTCTTATTTACTTTCTTCGCCTAGCTATAGAAATCCAAATCCAACTCTTTTAATTGCTTTCCATTTTCCGAACAAAGAATATAATCGCCCTGCTAAACCCCTCCACACACAAAACTTTGCTTGTCCTCAAGCATAACTTAGTCTAAACTATCGCTAGGGAAAAATCTAATCACGGTATGTGTTCTTGACAAGACTTCAAATCGTTCCAAAATTGATCATCATATCATCACGTCACGTCATATAGAGAACATAGAAGAAATAGATCATCTAGACTAGATCATAATCGATTCGAACAACAGAAAATAATGATGCACAAGATGTTATTGAGATCACATAATCGGTTAGAGCTTTTATCCATCTTAAATAGCGTATCTTTTTCTTTTCTTTTCTTTCTTTCAACATGAGGAATATTTAGGACAATATTCACCGGGTGAGTACTCCGAATGATCGGGTTTTGCCGGTGTGGTTTCCCATACCCATCTCTTTTATAAATTTGTATTTTTGATTTAAGAGAGCGGGGTAGAATCCTTTTTGTATTCCTATATTTTAAGAACTTTTAAGAAAATAATTTAGAACGATGTCAAGTTATATGGTCATTGTCGCGAGGTGTGAACAATCAGGGGTTCCCTAATGTATCCTCACGCGGTTTCCCGTGCTCATGGTTCCCATAGGAGCAGAGACCTCTTGAAAAAGTTCATTTACTAAAACAAGGATACACAACAAGTGGTCATAAACAACTAGTCAATTGAATCAATCAATTTATATCATCATGCATCATTATTTTAATCATTCTACTAAGATCTACAATCCGGCCATAGTGTTCTACACTTTCTTAGCTCATCTACGTTTCGCAACATAATTCAACTCCAATCAATCAAGGAATTCAAATCGTGTCTCATCTTAAACATAAATCATGCTTCGATTTACCCACGATATATAAAGATCAAGTAGCTCACGAACAATCAAAATGTTTCATGCTCACAAGACACGAAGATAAAAAGACGAATGCACGCATAAGAAGACACCTGTGAGCTCCAACACTGGATCCAAAAATGGACCCACTAGAATCACTAAAAGTGGAACCAACGGTGGCACTAAGTGTGGAACCACCGTTCAACCCCGAAGGTTTAGTACCTGCTCCAAGCCCGGTAAACATGGTGTTCATTGTGGTGTCGACAATGATTGGGATCATTGAAAACACTCTGGCAGCAGTAGTTGCAGAGGCAATGGCAAAGACGATGACAGTATTGGACTCGGTTGATGCAGAAGACGCCATCTCCAATCAAGTTTGAGATAATTTATGGTAAACTATTACAAAATAAAGTAAAAAATATCCTCCCAGATAACTAAACTTATTTCTTCTTGTGATTGTTAGAAAAATAAAGGTGTAAAATATTCGGGAGAAGAATTACAAAGTGGAACTTGTTAATCTATTACAAAAGTAATAAAAAATAAAATAATAATTGAAAGCCGAGACGAGGAATCATCTTTCCGCAAGATGAAATACGCCCCGGTAGTGCTCTCAGTTTTGATGTACCATCTTCAAAGATAAAACAGCGACGTCTCGATGGTGGCAACACCGACCAACGAGTTCCAGCGAACTAAAAAAGGATAAGAACATATCTCTTTCTAAAATTCTTAAATAGGAGGAATGCATCAAGATGCTTATGCAAGTATGTTTCTCGCGTGTCTATGAAATGCATGAAGACCACCTATATATATAGGTCAAGTTCACTCAAGAGGAATTGCAAGAATTGATGACAGTTAATGTTCATTCATGGAAATTAAACCACTCGATGTTATAGGAGTTACAAAAGATGGTGACAATTAATTATTAATTAATCCACGTAATCTTGACATACTTTTTTTCACATTCATAATAAGCTCGTTTACCACATGCCGATAAGGAGCTTGATATTATAAGTCGATAAGGAGCTTGATATCACAGGTCGATGAGGAAATTGATATCACGGGTTGATATTACAGATCGATCTCAATTCAAGTTAGCTCCTCCATAAGTCAAGCTTTGCTTCATCACCATAAGTCAAGTTAGCTCCATCTCCATATGAAGAGCTAGGTTCATCTCCATAAGGAAGAGCTAACTCTTTTGTTTATCATGTTTTTGTCATGCTTTTGGTTGTTGTTTTGTCATGTCTAGACTGTAGGTCGGTTCATTTTTCGTATCTTTTTAGTTCGTTGTGTTTTCGCGTCTGATGCAGGATGGTGGAATGAGGATGGATTTGAGCTAGAAGTGGTGCCGATTATATCGTTCGAGCGAAGCCGAGTGAAACAAGACGAGCCGAGGAATGCACGAGAGAAGAATCGAGCGTGAGGAGGCACATAGGCGATCCAGCGGGTGCCGGCTATCCAGCGCTCGATGGAGTGCAGAAATGAGAAGTACAGAAAGGTCGGACCAACGATCGCTGGGAATCCAGCGGCCGCGGGGACCGCCTCAATCGTGCGTTAACAAGGCACAACCAGCGATCGTTGGCTTCTCAGCGGTCGCTGGTTGCATTTAAATGTCAGTTTTCCAGCGGGTTTTAAGAGAGATTAGGGGCATTTTATCAGATTCCAACCTTTGTTAACTTAAAATATTCTCCTAGTATACATTTAGAGAATTCCAACGGATTGAAGTGGATTCCAACTTGAAATTCTTACATTCTATCTAGTAAGTTTGCATTTGATGGATTCCATTTATGTTTCTACCAGGTTCATGATGCTTGACTAGATTTTTACTAGGATTGGATACTAATTATCTTGTTTGATGTTATAATTGTTTCGTGCTTGGTTGATTAACTTGTTTTTGGATGAAATTTAGTGTTTGATCACCATTAGATTCACATAGTGTAAAAGTAGATTGAGAAATTGCTTTAACACTTGATTTGGGGTTAATCAACACTTATTCACTAATCGGAAACGTTTGAATAAGAATTCATGTTAGGATAAGTAATTTCTAGAGGTGTGAGTTTGATACGAAAATGAAAGTCACGGCTTAGTGTATAAAAACGAAAGTGATTTGCTAAACTACCTTTGAAGATCCTAACGGAGTATGAATGCATGATCAATTTGATATCAATTTAGGAGTTTAAGTATCCAATCCTAAAATTCAATCTTTTGTTCTTCTTATTTAGTTTTTTCAATCCTTAATTGGTTTATGAACATCTATAAGTCGTTTTAGAGTGTGTAGGAATTTATCTTTATCAATTAAGTACTTGTGATTAATTGTCTTGTTTTGTTTTCCACGTGATTCGACTTAGGGTCAACTTATTACATGTTATAGGACTCGTTTAATTGCAAGAACTTGAACACACATTTTAAGTTGAACAAATTTTGGCGTCGTTGCCGGGGAAGACTATAGGCATATTGATTGTTAGCACTTGTTTATTTATTTTCTTTTTTGTTGTGTGTTTGTTTGGTGTTTGTGAGTCTTTGTAGTTTGTGATTGTTGTTTGCTCTGTTCGTAATTGTTGTTGTCTTTTCTTTTTGTTAGGTGTTTCCACCCGCAAGGTGCGTTTGACTTCTCTTTTGTGGTGGTAGGTTTTGTATGCACGGTCGCCGAAGTCTGCAAAGAAGATTGGCACCCGTGCTAGATAACATGCATCGCAGGAGAAAATTACATATCGTTAACCTGGATAGGAAGAACAGAAACGAGGCTCAGTTGGATTTGGGTTATCAATCAAATCATTCGGGGAGCACACCTTTGCAGGATTCTGATACTGACTAGAGTGAATCAAGTTCACGAACAGTCATGGCGGCCTGCCAGATGAGAGAGCTTGCTAGGCTGGTGATTGGAGCTTCTGAATCACCGATTGTGTTGGGAGAAGTAGCTCAAAATTACGAGCTAAAAAACATACACTTCAGTCAACTACCGTCCTTTTATGGCATGCCAGCGGATGACGCATTGAACTTCATCAAGAAGTTCTATGCAATCGTTCAAACCTTCCCTCTTGGAGGTTTGAATGAGGATCAGTTGAAGATGCGCTGGTTTCCTTACACGCTGAAGGAACGAGCCAAGACATGATTCATGTCTTTAGCATCGAATTCACTCCAGAACTGAAATCAGGTATCCGATAAGTTTAATTCGAAGTGGTACCCAAACCAGAAGACGTAAGAGGTGAGGTCACAACTGGTGACTTTCACACAGATGGGTGGAGAGCCTCTTCACGAGACTTGGGGAAGGTTTAAGGGCCTCCAGATGCATTACCCTCATCACAATCTATCTCTGAATCTGCTCAACCAATTCTTTTACGAGAGCCTCCACCAGAACTTTCAGTACATGGTGGACAATGCAACCGGAGGAGATATCGGGAATAGAACTGGTAAAGAGTTGACTGAGATCTTTGAGAACATGGCTAGAAACTACAGCAAAAGAGCTCTAGATGTCCGAAGAAGAAGGTTAATGAAGCAACGTCAAGTAATGAAATGGTGAGGCAGTTGGCGGAACTCACAAGGCAAGTGCAAGCTATCCGAACTGCGGATGAGCAACCGCGAAGAAGTGGGAACGAGACTTGTGGAATCTGTGGAGAGTTTGGTCACGGGGCCAATGTGTGTGCTAATGCATTTGAGCCACAGAGGGAGCACGAAGAGCAAGTTAATGCTCTTCAAAACTTTCAACCATGCCCAAAGTTCAATCCATATTCGAACACGTACAACCCTGGGTACCGTTATCACCCAAACTTCTCGTGGAGGCAACAAGCACTGCAAGGGCAGCAGATGCCACATCAGAAAGGGTTCCAACAATTTCAACCACCGCAGAAGCACTTTACACAAGTACAACAACATCAAGGTCCACCTCAGGGCCCTCCCAAATCATCGGTGGAGGATAATTTAAACAAGTTCATTCAAGTGAGCCATCAGAGATTTGAGACAGTGGAGGCATCCATGAAGAAGATTCAGACACAAGTCGGGCAGCTGGCAGGGATAGTTGGGGAGCTTGTTCAGATGAACAAAAAGGATAAGCTTCCAAGCCAGCCCAAGCAAGCTTAAGCTGTTACGGTGCTGAGAAGTGGAAAGGTTGTGGATAATAAAATGCAAATTTCGTATGATGTAGAGTAGAATGAGAAAGAAGAAGAGAGCATCCCATTAGTCCCTCCTGAAGAGGTGACTATTGCATTAGCCCCTCTAGAAGAGAAGGCAAAAGGAGGAGAGCTACATAAGGTCGGCAACCCTTATATGCCTCATATTCCTTTTCCTGGGCGATTGAGAAATGAGAAGCAAGACCAGCAGTTCTTGGACTTCTATAAGATGCTCTTGAAGGTGAATGTCAATCTTCTTCTTTTGGACGTGATCAGAAAGGTTCCAGCTTATGTGAAGTTCTTTAAAGAAATAGCATCCAAGAAGAGGATATTTGTGGAGGATGAAAAGATAGTAGTGTCGGAAGTGGCAAGTGCAGTACTGAAGCATCAGCTTCCACCGAAACAGACTGACCCAGGTAGCTTTGTAATTATAATTTCTCTTGGTAATGGTAAGTCAGTTTTTGGTATGCTAGATCTAGGAGCCGATATTAATTAGATGTCTTATTCTATATTCTTGAGATTGAGATTAGGTAACTTGAAGCCTACTAGAATGTCTTTACAGCTTGTTGATAGATCAATTAGGTACCCTAAGAGAATCATATAGGATATCTTTGTTAGAGTAGGGGACTTAATACCACCTGTTGATTTTGTTGTTCTTGATGTTGGTAAAGTGCATGAGTTTGGGAATGAGCATATTGTTCTTTTAGGAAGACCTTTCATGGCAACTGCTAATACACTCATTGATGTCAAAAATGGAAAGTTGTAGATGACTGTGTTAGGTGAAACTATTTCCCTGTCTGTCAGGGAAATTTCCCCTCACCTTGTGCAAAACTTAACTGATAATTGCTATTTCATCGATGTTATTGATGCCTTGGCCGAGATGGTCTTTTTGCAGGAATCTGATGACGATGAGAGTGCAGACAGTCGAGATGAGGACCTACTCCTCGACTCAAGTATGGGGGTACCAATCCACAAAATTTTGAAATGCATCGGACTTGGACTTCATAACAGATATCCATAATTTTCGTGAAAAATCATCAATGATGGACATAAAATACTTCCCCCCGGAAATGGTCTCCCCCTTGCGGGTTCCCACAGATCACAATGTACATAGTCAAGAGGTGAAGATGACTTGTACTTACTATTAGGGTAAGACAACTTCTTGCTCTTGCCTAGGATGCATTCTTCACAATTGTTGACTTTTAGCACCCCTTTGGATTTGATAATCATCTGCTTCCTCAACTCATTCATCCCTTGCTCGCTGAGATGACCCTGCCTCAAGTGCCAAACCTTGCTTTCATCTTCAAAAATATTTTCAGAATCTCCAACAACAACATCAGTCAACAAATAGTAGAGACTTCTTCTCCTCGCACCAGTGAGCATAACCTTTGAGCCATTCATAACTTTGAGATACTCATTTTCAGAAACAAAATCATATCGCTTGCTCTCTAGCATGCCAAGGGATATTAAGTTTCTCTTGAGGTCTGAAACATACATCACCTCCGTCAAGATCTTGATAGATCCATCATGTGATTTGAATGTTATCTTGCCCATGCCTTTCACTCTGCAAGCATGGTCATTACCAAGAGTGACAAGTCCAAGATCACCAAATTGGAAATCACTGAACCATTCCTTCATGTGTGACATATGGAATGTACATCCTGAATCCATAATCCACGCACCATCAATCTTGGAGCTGACCACATTCATCATCTCAACCTCCTGCAAGTCCTCTGCAACATCAGCAACACCTTCTTCTCCGTTGGTGCTCTTTGCAGCTTGCTTCTTCTTCCACGCGAAGCAATCTCGCTTTAGGTGGCCTAAATTTTTGCAGAAATGGCACTTCCTGGTCTCCTTTCCTTCATCAGCCTTGCCTTTGCCTGACAAGTTCTTCTGGAACTTCTTCTTTCCAGATTTCTTAGATTTAGCTTTCACAGCTAAACCTTTCGCAGCAGCCTCACCTTTTCCATCATGAAACTTGCTTAACTCCTTTGATTTTAACGCAGTCTGGACCTCCTCCATTGTGATGGAAGTCTCTCTTCCATAAAGCATGACATCTTTAAGGTGTTCAAAGCTTTTGGAGAGAGCACTCAGTAAGATGATGATGGCCTTGTCCTCATCAGCGACCTTTACCTCAATATTCTCAAGGTCATCCAGAATTTTGTTGAACTCATCAAGCTGATCAAGGATGGATTTGTCCTCAACCAACTTGAATGCGTACAACTTTTTCTTGGCGTACAAGCGGTTCGCCAATGACTTAGTCATGTACAATGACTCAAGCTTAAGCCATACTCCTGCAGCAGTGGTCTCCTTTGAAACTTCCCTTAAGACTTTGTCTCCCAAGCATAGGATGATTGCGCTGTGAGCCTTCTCCTTCATATTAGCCCGCTCTTCATCTACCTTCACCTTCTCCTCGCCTTCCTTGGAGCTTGAGGTGTGCTCCAATGGCGGAACTGACTTGAGTGCATCAATCAATTCATTTTGGACCAATAGTGCTCTCATTTTGATCCTCCATAAATCGAAGTCGTTTTTCCCGGTGAATTTTTCAACATCAAATTTGGTCGTCATCACGATTGAATTCTTATTCCTACAGACGGCGCCAATTGTTGGATTTGGTGAAAATTGAAAACAATAATGAATGATGAAGAACAAAGAGATTACGTGGTTCGGCTCAAAATCAAGCCTACATCCACAGGAGAATCGAAAATCAATTCACTAATTTCAAACCGAGAAAAATTATAGAGATTACAATGAAAACACTTAAGAATTTACTCTCCTTCTTTTCTCTCATGTATCACTCTCTCTCTCTCTCTTGAAATTTTCAAGTGAAAAGAAAGTACAACAGAGTATCACTTACATGTGTACAATCACAGAGCCTGAACCATTTATAAGAGAGGGAAAATAACCGCCAGAAAATTCTAGCCAGCTTCAGTTAGTTCCAACTAACTATCACTCAATCTAGATGATTCCAGCTAACTGCATTCTGTTGCAACAAACTAACTGCTCCAACAAATTTGGACAACTATTTTCGACCGTTGGGAACGACTAGCAAACTTTCTAGAACTTCCAGGAATCTTCTCGACTCATCTCCCTTTGCAAGGTTCAACATGTTCTCCTTGACTAGAACACTCAATTCAAAATCAGATCACTTTCCAAAAGTCATCTACACAGACCAGATCACTTCCCGCAGTGAGTGTCACCTGTCTAGGCCAGAACACTTCCCGCATTGAGAGTTATCTGCTCCCAAGTGTTCTGCCTAATCAGGCGTGCTTCCACCACAAGTGATCTGTTTCACACCAGACTTGTTATCTCTCGAACCCATTTTGCACAAGTGTTCTCATCCACCAGGTGATCCTCTTTTTGACAGGTGATCTGCTCCCACCAGATGATCTGTTCACACCAGGTGATCTGCTTCCACTAGAACACTCAGCAAACTGGCTTCTTAAGTTAAACTTCAGCTCATGTGATCACACATCTTAACACACAAAAAACAAACAAGAAATTTGCAGTACCATGTTTGTGCATTACCATATTTTTGTGCGGGCGGAGTGCGGATGTGTTACATGGCTGGGGGTTGCGCGTAAGGGTGTCAACCGATCCATTACTGGTTAACCGGTTACCCAAAAACGGAAAAGTCCAATTTTTGGACGGATACTGAAGCGTTTATAATACCGGTTAAACGGTTTAGTACCAGTTCTTTCTAGAACCGATTAAGGAACAAATTTTTAAAAAATATATAATATTCTATTTCTTTTTTTAATATTTATAAAGTATCAATATTTAAGTTAATAATAATTCACATAAATATTTTCTAACAATAATTCGATATAATTATATTTAAATTCAAATTGATAAATATTTTGTAAAATATAAAATATTTATTTTTAATAAATATAAAATATATTATTTTTAATAATTAAAATAAAAAATCAGTACCCGGTCTGGTACCGGTTAACCGGGTATCGTTTATTTTTTAAATGCTATAACCGATTACCAGCTTATTTACCGAAAAATCGGTACTCGGTAACTGATTTTTGGTCCGGTAACGATTCTTCCCAATAATTGATTTTCGATTGACACCCCTAACTACGTAGGCGTGTGGTGCAGCTAGCGGTGGTGGCGGGATTGGTGGCTGCTTGGCTGGGGGAGTTTCAGAGATGGTAGAGCGTGGGGAATTTGGGTGTTAGAATTAGCATTAGAAATTATGAAGCATATTAGATTAAAAATTAATTATGAAGCATATGTACAATAGTAAAGGGCTTTTTGAAGAAGTCGTTCAAATTCATGCCTTCGAGCCTTCCAGAAGATCCCGAGGAGCATTGTTGGTTGTGCATTGAAGGCGATGAAGATTGTGGGGTGTCGAAGACTGGAAGAAAAAAAATTGAAGCTTTGATTTGCAAAGCCTGAAAATTTAAGAATGACTTCCATGAACTTTGGTTATCCAAACTTATA
Organism: Leonotis leonurus; assembly: GCA_026898415.1. Taxonomy (NCBI): domain Eukaryota; kingdom Viridiplantae; phylum Streptophyta; class Magnoliopsida; order Lamiales; family Lamiaceae; genus Leonotis; species Leonotis leonurus. The sequence continues at coordinate 164,922 of JAPKLX010000198.1, read as the reverse complement.
TATTGGCATCAATTTTTCTCTATGTACACCAAAAATTAATCAACTATTTTTTTATAAGTTTAATTGCCTGGAAATTTAAAAACTTTCATCGAATTTGGTTTTTTCTCATTTCCTTTTAATTTAACCAATAAATACATAAATTTAATATTTTTTTATTTTTCCCATTGACTTTTCAATTTGATCAACAAATATATGAACTTACGATTTTTTCTTATTTTTCTTATGACGACCTTCTTTGATCAAGTTTAAACTGATTCAGAATATAACATTTTTATTTTTATCTTATATTAACATATATGAAAATAAGACTTTATATTGTACATCAATTTAAACTTGATCGAAGATGGTGACGATGGAGAAAATAAGAAAAAATATCGTAACTTCATGTATTTATTTGCCAAATTGAAAAATTATAGGAAAAATAAAAATAAAAAACAACTTAAGTTTATGTATTTATTGGCTAAATTAAAAAGTCGTGAGAAAAAATCAAATTTGATGAAATTTTTTGAATTTAAAGCAATTAACCCTTTTTATATGCAAGAGTAAAAAAATAAATGAGAAAGTAGATGAGACGAAGAGAGGTGTAAAATGTTGAAGGTTAAATTGTAGTATATTATATATAGGTAAATATGAATAAAAATAAATTTTAACGATATATATGGAATGAAAGTCATGTGTGCAACTGCGCCAGCTCCTATCGTGGCTCTGATGCGAATAGAGCGTGTACTATTAAGCCACATTCTAGAGTCATGTCAATCCTCAATGTAGAATTAATTCCCTTTGAAGTTCCGACTTTGTGGTAGTTTCTCTGCCCAAAATTGAACAATGGGATTGCTCTTGATATCCATAAAAAAAAAATCTTCTATTTAATTATTCTTTTTGTGTAAATAAGTATTTAAAAATTAATATTTAACTTTATTAAAAAATAAATGATGTGAAATATTCTACGTACATTGCATGTAGATAATTTATTATATTTATTTGTTCAAATTTGAATTTCATTAATGATAAATAAATAATTAAATTTGGTTGGTTGAGGAAAAATTAATGCAGAATTATTATTCATGTAATGTAATAAATGAAAAATGAGCATCCTAAATTCTTAACCCCTAATTAGCCATTATAACATGGTAAGATAAGGAAGTGTTCGACCACTCATTTTGCAAAAGTAAAAAAAAATGGGAATAAAATGTTAATGGTCGAACATATTCAGAATGAGACCATTGGTATTCTTTTATTTAAGCCAATAGGATGATGATACTTGTCTTCATTTTATTAGTTGATTAGATTTTAATTGGATATATAGATAAAATTGAAATAACTTTTGTATAATATATTTTTTAAAAAAATAAAAATAAATCAAAATTTTTATCTTTTCATTCTCTATAAATAGAGACCAATCTTGATATATTTTCTTACACCTACATAATTCTTCTTCTTTTTACTTGTATTGTTTATGTTGTATTTTGTCAAAAAATTTATTTTATATGAAAATATCTTTTTATGTTTTTAATATTCTTCAATAATAATAATTTATTTTAATTATTTAAAGAAAAATCAATTATTTTATGTATAATAAAAATTAAAATTAAAAAATAAATGTTATAGTTGTATAGTTAAAATAGTTATTGATAAACTATAAAAAATGAAGGTGGTTGGATTTAATAAAATTTATTAAAAAATAAATAAATAAATAATATAATATCAAAAGGTTGGATGTTGAAATTTTTGATGGCAATCGATAAATTTAGTCTAATGGAATTCTAAGTCGACACGATAGTTGCCGTTGTCCACCTCATCTATTCCTTACCAAATCCAAATAGAAGTCCATAACATGATTGGATAGTGTGTCTTTGAACACTTATATACAATTACTAGTTTTTATTTATTTTGTCTTAATTTTTTTCAAATTTAATATTTGATTTATTTTTTATTTTTAACAAGTGGACCAACTTATTAAATACTTATATTTTAATTAAATATAATAAATTAAATGAAATTTACTTTTCAAATCTATATTGAATCTAGATTTAAATCAAAATTTTGAAATTTGGATCCAGATAAAATCAATATCTAATGTCGCCAAAAAAACTCTAGTTGTTCAAGAAAGGAGAGTCCTTCCCCAACACCTACCGATATGAGGAAGACACTGAGCCCCTACAACGGGGCACATCTAGGTATTAGCTCTTTGAAGACGAAAGTTCAATGCGACATTTGAGGTATTAATCGCAATCACTGACCGAAAGATGTAATCTGCTCTCATGTTGCAAACAGTCAAATCTGAACTGTACCTTGTCGCTCTTCTTTCCTTACGAGCAGGAAGCACACCTTCAACTCCATTGTCATCCGTAAATGTAACCGACAAGAATGTGCCTATAAATATGATCATTTGCATCATCATCAACCACACTAACATCTCTTATGTATAGAATTTATAAGCAATCTTCACGACCATTTAATTTTTTATTTTTTTTTAAATTGAATTACATTAATATTAAATTATATGACCGTGTCACGAAGGACTCGAACCTGAGATCAATTATTTTGGTCATTAATCTCACTACCATTAAGGCAACACATGCATGCTGCCATTTAATTTTGATGACAACATGTCATTACTACAACACTATAGGAACTTAATTTTATCTAGTTGAGATATGATTGCTCTAAGTGATTTTGTTTCATCTTTAGATACAACATGTCATTCCTCGCATATTATCAGAACATATTTTGCCTTGTAAGAAAAGAACTCTTTCAACTCTGTTAAATAGTTTGTATTTAAATATTTACTATTTTTCAGTTGCAACATTTTGTTTGTTATTTCTGTTGGAAAAAAATTGATTTTGAACTTATAGAATTTCTAATTAATTTAGCGGATATTCATTTAATTCTTTGATAATTAAATTATCGGAACATTTTTCAAAATCATTTTTCTCAGTGAGCAAGAAATTCTTGTGTAAAGATTTTGGTATATTTTGGGCCTTTTTAGTTGGTGGGTTTTAAGCCCAAAAGTTGAAAACCTTATATTTTTTAGTTTTGTCTCAAATGTTGAAACCTTATAGGTCTTCCTCGATTCGACTATTTTAATTATAGTGTTGTAATCTCCAAACATTGTAATCTCCGTTTTTCGTTTTGATAAAAGTTCCTTTTTTTACTTACGATTTCATTATCTTGTTCATTTTTATAATTTCATTTGGAGCAAATTCTAGAAACACAACTGTTGTATGTTATTTTAAAAGAACATTTCGTAAAAATAAAGAGTCCAGTAGTAAAGGGAGATGATAAATATAGGGGTAATATAATCTCTTATTAATTTATAATTAATTTAATGAGTAGATATAAATAATAAGGACGGGAATTTAAAGAAAAAGAAAATCGAATTGGTGGGCCATAAATAATATGGACCACAGAGTTAGGATTGTTGTTTAGGCCCAAATAATAGATGCTTTATTATTTCCGAAGGATAATAAATTACAGCTGCAGTTTGTTTAATGAGTTGGGCTAACCAACCCTGCCTATCTTCGTCAAGCCCTGCAACGGTATAATTTTGTTATATCCTTTACTGCCCCTGTCGCACCAGACACAATTCTCTTATTTAAGCTCTATTATTTAAACGTCTCATTAAATTTAGTACATTCCTAAATTTTAAAAAAGTGTGGACTCTATCACCTTTATCACTCTTACACTACTTTATACATTCTTCTTAATAATTATGTCCAAAAATTTTGTGTCATGTTTATTGGGACGGAGGAAGTATGAATCCGTCTTATTATTTAGGACACGTTACTTTTGAACACAAATATTAAAAAAATAATTTTTTAATATGCATTATTATAAATTAAAAAAAACGCGGGACGGATGAACTATAGGTTTTATTACTGTAATTACGAGATAGGTGTTTATTTATACGAATAGGATATGATGTATTATAGCTAGTATTTATTTATACGTGTTTCTGATCTACAAGAAATCACACGAGATTTCATTTTTTTTTATGTATCTATAATTATACTTTCATTCATGAATTTAAAGTAAAGGGTTATAATTCTTCTATTCACGAAAAATTTGTATATTTATTTATTTTTTCACTTAATGAAGAATTTGCATATTTCTACTTTTTAATAATTATACTCATTTTATTAGACTTATCATTAATTTTATGATCACTCACATTAATGTTTAATCAAAAATATCGTAGCATCATCATTCCTCTCATAATATATTTAATTTATTTATTAATAAACCACTAATTCTTCTCACTCACATACACATATTTAATTAATAAATATTATAAAATCCTTATTCCACTGTAATACATTTAAAACATTTATTAAAACTCATATCAAACTCAAATATAGTACAACTTACTTATTGGTGGACGGAAATAATACACTATTACTATGCTTTATTAATTAATTATGTTGTCTATCAAGTATCAACATACATGCAATACAATACAAGTTATCGGCTACACGTACTTCTGTAATTTGCTAGGTATGGGGGTTATTAAATTTATCATGTTTTTAATTATTGAGTTGTTAAACAAATAGGATATTTTAATACAAGCTATTTTAGTGTGTGAATTGATGTTTAATTATTTATAAGTGTTCTTATTTTTTTTTATTTTTTTTCATTCCATCCTTGATATGTTTGATTTGCAATGTTGGTTAATCCATTAATTTTGAATATCAGAATCGGTGGCATAATAATGATGATGAATATTGTTTCCTTGTGTATTACTTTTTGATTGTGTTATTATTGTTTATTTGTTTTTTAAAATAGTAAAAAGTGGTTTTTAAAATTCGTGGAATCTATCATTTTTTTATTTTTCATATTATTTTTTAAAAAAGTTTATGTGTTTAAAATAAACAAATCTACAATAGCATGACATGAGAAGTAGATATTACTGGGTTTTGTCTTAGTGTTCTGTTAAAGTTCCATCTCGATGAATCACCTATTGGTTGTTTGATCTATCGTTTTATAAGTAGCCATAGAATTCAAGTATTAAAAAGATAATGCATGACTGAAAAAAGTAATTTCTAGAAGTTTAACTGAATCGAGTTTTTTTCTATATAATTTAGAGTTTCGTCCTCAAGAACAGTTTTTGCATGTCTTACGCGAACCAACATTCTTGTTATCTTTGTCACATAATTTGTTTCTATTGATTTTGCCCAATGGGTATATGTAGATATGAAGTACTCTCCCGTTTCATTATTATAGTTTCGTTTGATAAAAATTGTGAATATTTATTAATTTTTTGGTTATAAGTAATAGGATAATGAGAATTATTTAATAATACATATCTTCAATTTTTAGCTTTTTGAGCTTTCAATTCAGGTGCTCTATTCGCAACGATATTATTTAGAGCAATTTCAATGGAAGGGTGGGTGTCGACATCACAAATATTAGACTCTCTCCAAAAATATTACATCATTGAGGATCCTCAAAATAAGTACCCAATATTTTTTTCAATTTTTTATTTTCCTTTTTTTCTCTTTTTAAAAATACAACAATTAAAGTGATACTCATTAAACAGTAGTAGCACCCAAAATTTATCACCTATCAATGATGAATCTTAAATTAAGGTGCTTATTTATACACGTGGGAAGAATTAACACCCCAAAAAGATTGTTATTATTTTACATGTCTTTATGTGCACTTAGTTAATGTGACAATATCATATAATCTATTACTAAACTAAGGGCACATAAGGATATGTAAAATGATAGTTGTTCGTAAAGATACGTATAAACTAAATTCATTTAATTTTTTATGAGACATAATTGTTCGTAAATACGACTCTTGTAGCCAAATAGTTAATAAAAAATTTATGCAGTCATTTCATTTGGAAAACAATTCATTTTTTAAAATATTAGTAAATTCAGTTATCACATTTCTTTTTTAGATAAACAAAAAAAAAGTAATTTTAACTCAATAAATAAATTATTATGATCAGGAGATTCATATACTTTTGTCATTTGAATAATGAAAAAACACTAAAGTAGTATAATCTTTTCATTATTTCTTAAGTTGTTAAACAAAATTGAAAACTGCCTTAAGAGGATGAATATATATATAAATACATATATATGGACAATATTTTTCAGGTCCCCAAAAATACGGGTCCTGTGCAGTCGTCCATAGGGCTGTAATCGAGCCGAGTCGAGTCGAATACTAGTTGGCTCGGCTCGACTCGTTTAATATATTAAAGTGCTCGAGCTCGACTCGAGTTTATGACTTACTGATCGAGCTCGGCTCGTTATTTAATTATCAAGTTCGAACTCGACTCGAGCTCGACTCGTGTATTACTCGATTTCATATTATTTTCGAGCTTGAGCTCGAACTCGACTCGTTTGATATAGCTTCAAGCTCGAACTCGACTCGTCTAATAAAGTACTAGATTATCAAAACAATATGTTACACGTATATATTATATGTGTAGGTTATATATTATGTTATACATACATATTATATATATATATTAAATATATACTCCCTCCGTCCCATTAAATTAGACCCATTTAAAAAGTAGATGAGTGTATTATTTTAATACAAATGGGTCTAATTTAGTGGGACAGAGGGAGTATTACTTTTTATATTTTAATGTAAATTTAAATTATTATCATATGTGATATTATTTTTTGATGCGAATTCTATGTATAATATTATTATCTAAAAAATTATTAAGTTATGTTGTTAGCTTGATGGTAGTGAATGAGTAATTTGATTTATTTTTACTAAAAGGTCAAGGGATCGAATCCCTATCTTTACTTAATTTTTTATGCATTAAACTCGATTAAGTACTCGTGAGCTATCTCGATTGATGACTCGATTAGGTACTCGTGAGCTAGCTCGATTAATCTGCTCATGAACAAATGAGCTCGAGTATGTTCACGAACATAACGAGTCGAGCATGTCTTGCTCGAACTCGGCTCAATAAAATTATCGAGCTTAAATTTGTGCTCGAACTCGACTCGTTTACTAACGAGCCGAGTACCGAACGAGCTTTTTTCGAGTCGAATCTCGAGTAGCTCGCCCATCCCAAAACCACCCTTGACTAAATATGTATTTGATCTATTATAACTTTCTTAATTTTTGCTTTGTTTATTATTTTATTTATGTGTACTTAATAAATATAAATTTTATTGTCCAGATGCAAACTTCGGCCCAATGAACTATTCTTGCCCAATTCATGTTCTGTGAAATTGACGCTTTGCTTTAGTCGAAAAATACATGTAATCCGAAATCCAATTAAGGACAAATAAGTAATTTTCAAATTCATAGAATATATCAAAAGTCCAGTTAAAATTTAACTCAACCACCCTATTTGCTACCAAATGCGTCCTTAATAGGGGTGAGAATTTAGGATCGAGACCTTAAGACTTTTTCGATTCCGATCCAAATTCTGGTGGAATTTGGGTCCTCAAGTTCCGGTGAGATTTAGAACATCGAGTTTTCAATTTTTTCAGATCGAGACTGAAATTTTGAAAGTTTCCGCGCTTCCAATTTTTCAAAATTAATTTAAGTTATATTATTAATTAAATTTTATAATTTGTAAACTTTGGTCACGTTAAGAACATTCGCGACTATTTGAGACATTTGTATTCGACCGAGACTAAAATATATATAATTTCAAGACATGTGAGTCCCGAAATGGATTTGGACTGAAATCATAAAATTAATAATTCTCAGCATTGAGAATTCGTGACGGTTACCCGATCCCATAATAATTTTCACCACTATATCTTAGTATGAAGTAATAATAGTAAGATTTGATTTGGGTGAGCATCGGGTCGAACCCGAACCAACCCGTTGGGACCGATGACCCGTAAATTTATTTTAAAGTTGACCGACTCATACCAAGAAAAATCTTAGGACCGATCTTGGATCGACCTAGACTCAGACTCCAGTTTCGATCCAACCCAAAAACAAAAATTAATTAATAATTTTTTTCTTCATATTATACATAATATTTATCTAACGTTCACCAAAGAAAATTTAAAATAAATAATTGAGCATGTCTTAGTATTAAATATTCTCAATTCACAAAATTCAACACACGTTCATAAATTAAAATAAGTGTAAAAATTATTATATAGACTTATTAAATAAATAAAAAATTATTAAAAATACTATATATATCTTATTAAAAATATATATTTTTTTTATTTGTATGAATCGTTTCCAAATCCAACTGGTTTGAATGAGTTTTGACCCGAACTTACCTTATATCTTATCTGTCCAAAAGAAATAACTAGGGCTGCAAACGAGCCGAGCTGAGTTGAGTAGTGGTCTGCTCGGGTTCGGCTCGTTTAATATTTTACATGTTCGGGCTCGGGTTCGAGTTCGAGTCGAACTTTAAATTCATGCTCAAGCTTGACTCGAGATAAAATATTTGAGCTCGAATTCAACTCGAGTTTGGCTCGTGTCCGGTTTGGACTTGAGCTCGAATTTGGCTCTTGAAAAGCTCAAGTTCGAGCTCGTTCCAAAATGCATGATTTAAACATATATTCTTATATTTCAAATGAACATAAACTAAAATGAAATTCAGCTCGAGTTCGAGCTCGTTTACAGGCTCGATTAGAGGTTCGATTAAGAGTTTGCGAACCTGTTCGCGAACATGCTCGATTAATATACGAGCCGAACATGTTCGCGAGCAAAACGAGTCGAATACCATACTGCTCGAGTTCGGCTCGTTTGTTAACGAGTTCGAGCTCGAACGAGCTTTTACCGAATCGAGCACCGAGTATGTCCCGAGTAGCTCGGCTCGTTTGCAGCCCTAGAAATAACCCAAGCCGATTCATTTCAATATATGAGTCGGAGTCGGTTTTAACAGGACCGAATTTGCCGATCCGAATCAATTTAGCGGGTCTGGTACGAACTTGTGCACACCCCTAGTATTTGAACATTCTCAAAGCTACATTAACTTAAAAGAAATCTTGATTTGGAAGATTCAATTATTATTATAGAAAATATAAAAATCATATACAAGTAAATGATAGTTGCGCCGAACGATGTTTGCTCGATAACAACAATGTAATCAAATACAGCCTCAAATAAGTTAGATACTATTTTCTTATCAAAAATTTGCAATACCTTTTCATGGATTTGTTCCCTCACCCTTTATTTTAGCTAGCTAGGCTCTTTTTTAAAGGGGTTTTGTGTGCATGTGCTGCGCACTCTCCTACCTAATAGTGTTTGATAATCAATTTTTGTCGGATTAATTCAATTATTAACTAATTATATATATACTATGTGCAATGTGGATTAATGATATGGTGTTGTATACTCGGGTGAAACTAATATTCCACAATTTAGCACTGACCTTTGCCTTGATTCTTTCAATTAGAATTTGTCAAAAGTACTTGCATTTAGGGGTGTAGTCGTAGACTCGTACCAAACTGAGCTGACGTGAGATTCATGTTCAGCTCAAGTTCGGTTCGAGTTTTGAAAATCAAGTTCGAGTTCAGTTTTATAAATAAAAAATGAGTTTGAGTTCGGTTTGATGAATGTATTTAATATTTTGCTTTGTAATAAATCTACTAATAACTAGTATATGAAGATTGAGATAGTTATTCCAATTTGAAGTACATCTTAATAAATTATAAATCTTGTATGAATGAGTAGATCATGCTGCATGGATTTACTTAACTAAGGATAAAACTAATCAAGATATGTCTATATTAGAGGTTGTTAAGGGATGGGCTTAATCCTGACTTGAACCGAAGTCAATCTAAATCCGTCAAAATATTGAGTTTTGATTTCAAAATTAGACCCGTTTAGATCCAGCAGGATCGGTTCTGACTTGACCCGATTCGTTTGATACGGTTCCGCTTCTGAACGGATCCGATCAAATCTTTTTTTTTTAAATTTTAATTTTTTCAATTTTTATTTGTAAAATTGTGTTGGGCATGTACTTATACGATAACTATAAAAATGTATTTTCCATATTTTATAGTAAAAAGTATAAAAAATATATAATGACTAATTAGTTCCATATAAAAAATGTATTTTCCATAAGCTTCAGTATATTTTTTCTTGATTTTGTGTGAAAATTATGTAATTTATTAATTTTACGGGTAACGTCCATTTACGATCTAAAATCAGAATAATTTTACTGGGTCTAGTTCGAGTCCGATTGTACCAATTCTGGTTCTAGAACCGAAGCTATATTTACTAATTTTGAATACTGAATAGGGTCAAACCTTTTACTGGGTCCGGTTTGAATCCGACTGTACCAGTTCTGGTTCTAGAACCGAAACTATATTTACTAATTTTGAATACTGAATAGGGGAAAACCTTTTACTAGGTCCGGTTCGAATCTGATTGTACCAGTTGTGGTTCTAGAACCGAAACTATATTTACTAATTCTGAATACTTAATGGAGTAAAAGTTTTTATTGAGTCCGGTTCGAATCCGATTGTACCAGTTTTGGTTCTAGAACCGAAACTATTTTACTAATTCTGAATATTGAATAGGGTAAAACCCACTCATTTACATTCTTAGTCTAGATGGCGACACTAGCTAATATCAGCATTATTGTTATTATAAGATAAGATCGAAGAAGCTTAATAAATATTAGCTCTAGTCAAAACAACCTTAGTCATCAAGAACGGCATAAGTTCATCATTAGTTTACAATGACTTGTTTTCAACAACATCAATAAATTTTAAAAGAAAGAAAACAAAGGGAAAAAAGAGAGGCAAGTTTATAATGACTAGGTAAATTCTTGAAATGTACACTACCCATTTTTAATTAGTTTTCGATACAATCAAACAAATTTTATGTTGTGTTTTCCGCCACACCAATGTCGTACGTGATCTTTTTATCTGACTATTCTAATTTAATGTAAGAAATGGTAATTTATATAAATACTTAGGATTAGGATCCATGCAATGCTTAATTAGTATCAATAATGACTTCAAAATCGAGCCATCACAAAATTTACCTAGCCTTTTGCTCTAATGAATCAAATAATAAAACCCCAAAGCAAAATTTCTCCAATTGGATCGAGAGTTTTGATCCTTCCGACAACACTTATAATTATGTGACCTCTATTCCTCAATTACCTCATAATCATGTCCTCAAAGACTTCTCTATGCTATCCATTGGAGACTCTATTTACATGATCGGAGGAAGAATCTGCCGTAAGGACACGAGTTTCAATGGATATTCCGACGTCGAAATCGAAGTCCGATCGACGGTGTTACGTTACACCGTTGCCACCGACCAATGGTCTGTTTGTGCACCCCTCTCTCTCCCAAGGTACAACTTCGCATGCACGGTGTGCAACAACAAGATATACGTTGCCGGCGGGCAGTACGAGCTGGCAAGTGCTAGGAGCACCTCGTCCGTCGAGGTGTACGATCCGATGGCTGACATGTGGACACAATTGCCTAGCATGAGGAGGTTAAGGTACAAGTGTGTTGGGGTGACGTGGCAAGGGAAAGTCCACGTGGTCGGCGGATTCGTGGATGGGTGTGACGGGGACCACCAGCTAGGCTACGTTGACCGATGTTCTGCTGAGGTGTACAACGGAGAAGGGCGGTGGGACCTCGTGCGGGGGATGTGGCAGTTGGACGTGCCACCTAATCAAATAGCTGACGTGGAGGGCAAACTGATCAGCTCGGGAGATTGCTTGAGTGCGTGGAAAGGACATATTGAAATTTACGATGGAAACGTTAATATGTGGAACGTTCTAGAAGGATCGCAATTAAAGAACTTTATTACAAATGTTGTTGACAACGGCGAGACTAGTAGTGATCGAAAACTAATGAAACGATTGTATGTGACCATGGCGGCGGTGGGTATGTATTTGTATTTCTTGGCTTGTTATAGAGATACGACGTCGTCGCGTACAGTTTTGACGGTTCATAGATTCGACACGTCAGCAAAAGAAGATGGTTGGACAAGCTTCGCCCCATCCTTTGCTGAGGACGGGGAAAGACAACTTTGTAGTCACTGCTGTGTTGTCACAAGCTCCCTACTTTAGATTAGAATTAATTATTATTACTCCATTTAATTTCATGTTCGAATATTGTGTTATGTAATGTCTCGATTTCACTTAATCTTCATCAACTCAATTGTTTGTGGTTTTTATGTGTGGGGATATGTTATATAGTTACAAAGTGAGTGGAAACAAAAAGAGAGAGAGGGGCAGCCCCCGGGGAGACAGGAGAATATAGTATTATGATTGTGTTGCTTAAGCTGTGATTAGCATCCTCATTACTAGTTTAATGATGTTGCTTCCTTGTTTAAACCTAGGTGGCCTCCTTGTTTAAACCTAGTTGGCCTAGGTTTATCATCTAATTTTCAGATTTTTTACTTCTTTTTAAAATTTCAACTACCTTCGAAGTCCAGATAAGTTCAAACTGTTCTTCATTTATTAACGCCTTATAATTTCGAATTTTCACAGTTTAATCAATAGCAAACTATATATATATATAGCTTCAATATAATTACCAGGAGTAAGTGTTATAGCCTGTTTCCAATACTCAGCAGCTTGATCAAACTAAGCCTCGGCAATTTCAGAATCGCCCTGGTGAATGGCCTGTTCTCCCCGGTCGGAATAGGTGGATTAATTCCTTCCCTTAGAACCGTACTTGAGAGTTTCCTACCTCATACGGCTCATCAATTCTTTTCGTGTCCCGTTTCATATCTAACGAATGGGACTTCTCGCGGATCTACCCCATTTTTCGGGTTAACCAAAGAGGTTCATTACATGAGTTTTAAACTGAAATTTGGGGATTCAATTTGGAGTAATAATCCATTTTATTTCGTTTTATCTTTTTTCCCACATTCAGAAGAAAAAATTCCCCTATCATTAGATTTTCTGAAATGTAACTATCTCGGTTGTTAGGGGTGTCAAAATTTATCGTAAAAACAGTATACTGTACTTACTATGCTGAAAAATATCGTAAAATATTGAATATAAAGCATACCGAAATTTTTGGTAAAGTATGACACCGTACCAAACTTTTCGATAAGGTAAAGATATAAAAAAAAAAAATTCAAATACCGAGGTATACCGTCATATACCGTACCGCGGTATATATCGAAAAAATTGATATATACCGTTGGTTTAGTATATATTGACATATATATGTACATATTTATTCAATTTGGATTATAATAAAATTGTTTATTCATAAATTATGAATTATAAATAATAAATATTGAAAACACGTAAAATAATTAATAATAATAGTAATAATGTAAAAAAGAAAGTACTATATTTATTGAAAATGTAAACTTATGTAAACATACCAATTTATATATGTCTATTTTAAAATTTGTGAATTAAAAACAATAATAAACATACCTAGGTTGTCGTTTACTTTTTCACATTTTGGAACCAACCAAACACCATCCATCCTCAATCTTTTCTCTTTAGCGACAATCGTCAATCAATACCTTGGACTTGGCCTTTAGGTAATCTCCTTCTTTTCTTTTTCAATAATCCCATTCTTTTTTCTTTTCAAATAGGATTGTGTTTGATTTATGTCATACAATTAATATTTCACTAGGGCGTGAATTTAATAGTCATTTATAGTGATCATGTCAGGGTCGTACTTACGTCATATATGGCCTAAAACCGTAATTTAAAAATAAGTCCATACAATACAAGAATTCTCATTTGTATAAAAAACTACTCCACTTTAAAAGTGACATACTATATATATATAAATATAATTTAGAAATAAAAAGTACATGGCGAAATCGTGACAATAATGCAAAAAATTCAATGATAAATTATTTTATTTTTTTTATTTTTAATAAAAATAGACAATATATTTTACAGATAATTAAAGAGACTTAGTGAGATGAGAGATTAAGTAAGATGAAGATATAGATTAGTGGTTATTATTTGTCTCTATAAAAGGGAATAAGTTATTATTTGGACATATAAAAGAATGATTAATTTTAGCCTATTATATATATATATATATATATATATATTAAATATACAACTATAAATTTTTAAATTGGGCTCCTATAAATTTGGGGTCTGAGTCATTGCCTAGGTATAAACATGGATTCTGTGATTGAGAAAAAATATGTTAGGTGTGTTCAATTGTAAAAATTTTGAATTAGATCGTGCGAATTTAAAATTCGATGGTATTTTTCGTAGTAGTCCAAGGGATTGGTTTACTTTTGGGCATGCTTTATTTGCTTTCTTCTTCTTCTTCATACACATTTGACATGGTGCTAGAATTTTGTTCAAATTAAGATGCTTTTGGTGGTATTGACCTAAATTTAGATGCTTAAATAGAGTTTGGAGCATTCGCATGTTGATTTGGTAATGATGTAGCATTGCCACATCAGCCGTGAGCGCCTTAAGATGTGCCCACTGTAGACGGTGGAGCGTTACTTTTTTAGATAATCAATTTAATGGTCTCACTTGACACTTTAATTTTGTCGGACTAGGGGTGTGCAAACACCCAAACCAAACTAAACCAAACTAAATTTAGAGAAATCAACAAAACTAATTTTTTTTTTAAGGAAACCAAACTAAACCATTTTTTTTAGTTTGGTTTGGTTTTAATCAATTTTTATGTTTACATCTATAACAACTTTTTTTTTAATGTTTTAATACCATATTATTTTTACTAAATCCAATTTTTTAGATGAAAATATATTACTGTGTGTTGAAAATATAATATTATTTTTATTTTGAAATTGAAATAGTATAAAAAATATAATAACTAAATAAAATGAAATTTCACCAATTTTCATATAAAATCTTATTTTTTCTAAAAGAAAAAAACGGTTCCAATGGTTATAACTAAAACCGCACGTTCCAGTTCAAACCGTAACCATCTACCCTTTTAAATGATTCAGTTTTGTTTCCAATTCTTAGAACCGTGAAATTACTAGTTTCGATTTCGATTCAAATTGGAATCGAACCATGTGCACCTCTGCGTATTATTACATTTGATACAACATTTTGGACTTTTTAGTCAACAAAAAAAATTAATTGAAAAAAATTGTTATACATATTTTAAAATTGATAGTATACTTAAAGAATAACGTTTCAACGTGAGTTAGAACGTTTAGTTTTTACTCTTAATTATAAATTAAGTTCACATATATTCTTCATGAAGAAGAGTCCATAAGTTTTTTTACATCAAAATGTTTTCATTATATTATTCAATATTAAGTTTCTCTCATTTTAATAAAATCAAATTATATTTTTACTCCAATATTAATATAATTTCACATAGCCTAAGGCACTAACAAATATTGTATCAAAACAATAAATCTAAAATATAATGCAACATCACCAACTCGTTAATATATAGAGAGAAAATAAACAAAAATGAGTGTCTATTTAAAAGTTTGGTTTGTTTGGTTTATTGGGTTTAAAATCAAACAAAACAAAACTAAACCAATATTTATGGTTTGTAAAATCTCAAACCAAACTAAACCAAATTAAATTAATTTAGTTTGATTTTTGGTTTGATTTGGGTTTTGCTTACCCTTATATCGAACAACAAAATATTTCAATCAATGTGATTTTATTTTTTGCATAATAAAAATGCAACATAAGATCCATTAAATTACTTATCAAAAAATATATTACCATATCTAAGCAACGTGAAATTGAACTTAACTACAATATATAACTTTTGAAGAACATCACAATAATTTGAAAAGTATTAATGTATTATAACATTGAATATAAACTTCATATTATGTTTCCAACTGCTTTATTGTGAGTTGGTATGAAATAGTAGAATGGTCAACGAGTGGTAATATGTGGTGAGAATGGGAAAAGTACCCATTTTGAACTTGCATGTGGAAAATATTATTCATTTCCTTTTAAAATTATTAAAAAGTACATAGAAGTTTACGGTCTCTTACACACTTTGTTAAAAGAAATAATTGACTAAATGATTAATATTTTTTTGGACTATTATGTTGGGTGATATATATCATACAATACACTTTCTAAACCATATATTCCACACAATATTTCCACTTCGTATATCAAAGCAAAATAATATTCAAATCGTTCTATATAATTACATCGTATCTGACTTCAAAGAGACTGATATTAAAGATAAAAATTAGGTAATTGCCTTCTATCTACCATGAAATGCATGTTTATGGTTGGACCACTGGTACATGTACTATGGACCGCTTGGGATATGTGTCATGTACTTACCAGCGTTCCATCAAACATTCTCCAGCGGTCTATACGCTATGTTGTTGTAGATGATATTTGTTAAGGTTTGACCGTTTGATAATATATTTTTATGTAATTTTAAGATTCATTTGCATGTTTATTATTTATATATTTGTATTAATTGCATGTTTACTTAATTTTTCATGAATTTTTTATTTTAATATGAAAGAGTACATATTAGAAACATATAACAATGGACCGCTGGAAAAAGGGGTATAGACCACCCACGTGTATAGCGACGGTCCATACAGCTTCTTCCAGCGGTCCATAGATTTCCTTGCTTATATGATATATGTAATAGCATATCTATATTTAATACGTGAAAAAAATATCTTATGTAGTATTTATAGCTAATATCCGAATAGACTTATGTACAATTTGTAGATGATCGATTGTCAAATTGTAAACGTTAAATTTGCATGTTATTGGGTTGATTGTAGCTAAGTGAATGGACAAGATTAGATTGCAGAACTTCCGAGAAATGGAATTTCGTTATACAATCTTAGATTTTGTATTAACATGTTAATGTCGTCGGGGAGAGAGTACGAAATGTTTTACTTATCGACATCGCAAAGTGGACAAATGATAAAATATTATTTGACAAGTGATGCAGAAATAGTTATTTTATGTATAAACGTCGCAAGTCCTACAGTATATGTTATTTATATGAACCAATCTTCGTTTGATATAGGTGGACTATCAGAAAGCTCAAACATGAATGATGAACTAGAAAATATTAGAAGGATTGCAGTTTCGTCGGATTGATTTGATGAATTTTACTATGGAGACATGAACTTCGATTCGACGAGCAGAGCCAATGAAATTCTAGACTTGAATGATGTCACATCCCCATCTCACTTCTCTAAGTAAAATTGAGGAAAACGTGACTAACAGGGAAAATACGGATAATGAAACACAACGAAAGCGTTGATAAAATGATAGAATGTGAAACGTACAACAAAAGGGAAAGACTTCGATAGAGTTGTGTGACCAAAGTCCAATACATCAATAAAAACCTAACGTTCAAAGTCATCAGGGATTTAAAACAACGTCAAGAAAATACGGAGAACAAGTACAAGTCTGAACTACATAGTTTGAAAACAAGATAGATAGCTAAAAAGTTCTTGGATCTAAAACAAAGTCTGGCAGCGGAAACTGGATCAATATCTAGATTTACATGTATGACGACACATAAATCACCGAGAGTAAAATAACAAGAGTTTGACAAAAACCACTGCCGAACCTTCCACTTCGTCATCACGACTTAACCTACACATTTATAAATATATGCAGGGCTGAGTACGAAAGTACTCAGTAAACACAGGCCGAAATCACATTCGTACTGATATATTTTCAATTGCCGTAATACAGTGCAACATAGGGATTTTGTCACTAAAGAACCTATGTTCACTAAAATTCTTGTGATCTTAAAAGTTCGACTGATCAGTCTAAGTTCTGGAGTAATCATACATATCTGTAATTCTGGGTGTCGGGAAAGTGGCCACTTTCCGCGAACACTGAACCGGCCAACCCGCTAAGATGACTCACGGTTCTGGTGTACACTAACCTTAAAAGATATAAATCTTTAAAGGTCCGAAATCGATTAATTGTTCAACAGATACGCATCATACCAAAATATAAAATATTTTCGACAATGCAATACTTCATAACATTTGAAATTCTAAGCATTCTAAAGCGAAAATCATAATTTGGTACAACGCATACGATTTTGATTTGTAAAAGAAAGCCTACCTGATGTGCTTCTTCGTCTAACGATGACCTGGCGTAGGTTGATTGAATTTCTCCTTCGCCGAACCTTAATCGTAATTAAGAGAAAAAAAGAAAAAAAAATACTCCTCGTGAGTATATGATTTATTTCATCTAAGTATGAAATAATATTCTATTTGCCTTATCTAATCAAAATGAAATACTATACTATATTTCATAAATTTATTCTAATTAATTCTCAATCTAGAATTGAGTTTCTAATAGTTAAAGCAACTCATTATTGAAGAGTTTCAATAATCATTTTCTTCAAATTTCTCTATAATGTTTCGTAGGTCATTCCATCTATTTAAGGTACTGTAATAAATCAAGGTAATTTAATTATAAATCTATCGGTATTCGGCTAAATTCTCATTTCTTATTTAGCTGGGTTTTATTAAATTATTTGGGTTTGATATGATTGATAAACTAACCCAACTAATTTATCTCAAATTTCTAAGATTTAAATATTTCAAGTAATTTCTTAATTGTTCTAATTTAGTTATCGAGGCCCATGTGTGAAACGAAAATATTAGGTTCGTCAAATTGTGTTTTACAGCCTGATTAGATTTTTAATTCGGGACCCAGCCCGTTCATTAATTTTCTGTCCGATTTCTATTTTTAAAACTGGGCCCAGACTACATTTATTTACTAGCCTAACCCATTAACAAATTCAGCCCAATGATAAATGTATTGTTGGCCCATCCATTCTATTTACTTCTCGGCCCAACCGATTTATTCCTATCTCCCCCTCCCCAGCCCATAGTCAAATCTTTCTCTAACCCTAACCATATCACCCTTACACGTCCTGCTTCCTTCCCAACAGAGGACACCCATTTGCTTTCTTCCTCCTTCTCTCGCTCTCCTCCCTGCTTCTCTCTGCGGCGCCTTCACGGTAACCCTCTTATTCTCTTTTTCATCATTCGATTTCTCCCTCCCGACAGTTCTTGAATTGGGGACAATAGTAATTTCTTCTGAGGTCAAGTTTTTACTTTCATAATTCATGACTAAATTCCTCCGTAAGTTCTTATTGCTTCTTTGATTAGGATGAGTTTTAAAGTTGGATACATTTTCCAGATTTTGAAGAAAATTTCAGATTTTTAGTTTCTTTTCTCTTTTGATTTGATTCGCTTTTATAATTCCCAAATTTTGTATTTCTGTTTTCGAATTGTGAAATGGAATTAGCTTCAGTTTAGTTAGGAGTTTCAGAAATTTTATCCGTTTAGAGCTTTTACAGAGTACTGACCTTTGATTTGTTTTTCTTATTCTGGCTGAGGGAAATGTTGGTTGCTGTTCTTATTCTAAACCGTTCGTTGGAAGGGTTCTGGAGGTTTGTAGCTACGTGAGGTAGTCTCTGATTTAATTTCTAAGATTTTTATAGCTTTTGGGTTGAATTTCTCATTTTGGGAGGTATAAGTATATCGAGTATGTTCTGGAGGAAATTTTTATATAACTAACAGTCCAGTCCTAAGATTAGAATTTACTTATTGTATCAGAAAAAGGCTATGTGTTCAGTTCTGGAGTCTGCATGTTTAGTCTTAGGCTTTTCCTCTGAATTTGTTCCGAAGCTTTTTAATTTCTTGCTCTCTGCTTTCATCCCTCGACTTGTAGCTAGAATTAGTCGGTACAGAGCTCGTTGGAGCTGTTTCTTTACTGTAAACCTTGGCTTCTTCTTTTCTAGATAATCTTTTAATTTCTGTTCTTATTTTACCAGGTCTATTTAAGATTTCAAGGCTCTGATTTATAAATTTATAATCGCTTACTGACGGGTTTTATTCTTGTTTTGACTGAGGACATAATACTTTGGTTGCTGGTCTGAAATTTGGGTTGGTTCGTGGAAGAGGATTCTGGGATTTTGTTGCAGTGTGAGGTAGTTCTCTTTACTCTTGATTTCTGACATTATTACATCTTCTGAGTTGGATTCTTTGATTTGGGGTTAAAGAGTAGTAGTTAGGTTCTGGAGATAAGAGTGTTTTGAGTTTGTTCTGGGATTGAAGATATGATATACAATTAAGTTTCAGTTTTAAAACAGGATTTGCACAAGTGAAGGTCTGAACCTAACTGATACAATTCATATTTACTTCTTTTCCTTCTCTGGGTGATTTCAGTAGCCAAATATTAAAGATAAGGAAACAGAAATTCTTAAACTAATGTTAAAGAATAAACTAAAGTATTAACCATGTACACTTACACACAAATACAGCTATGTTATTTTCTGAAGTCAGTATGTCAAGATTCTAAGTTCTAAAACACAGTTAAAATTCTGAGTTCTGCATGCTTAACAACGTTTGAACTCTGTGCTAAGTACTAAAAAGAACACCACTGAATGTTTTGGGGTAGGTGGTTACCTTAATACTTCTGAAGGTTTGAAAGGGGAAGAACTTGAGTGACTTCTCAGGTGTGGATAAACTGTTCTGTAGAAGCTTTAGGGAATGAGTGAACTGTGTTCTAAGGACATTAGTGAAAAGCTTCAACTGAGAACTTAACACTAATCTGAAAAAAAAACCATGTTACCTTGCTGCTTCAAATTCTGGAGTGGTGGTGAAAGAGGTCTTTCTCTTGAGGGGTTTGAATACTTCTTCATGTGTGTATAGAATGATAGAAGAAGTGAGTAGTGAGGGAGGTTATAAAAGAGTGTATTGGATGGTTTGCAAGCTTCGGTTCTAATTGCAGTCTCACTCCTAGACACTTGAGTTCCTACCTATTGGTTACAGTCTAACTTAACACTATGCCTGCCCCCCCCCCCCCCTTGACTTTGGGGCAGCATTAAATGTATGTGTTTCCTTCATTTGTAGTGCAGGTGCAGGACAGCATGGTGAAGAACGACACTGCTACTTCTGCAACCACTTCCTCTTCCTATCTTCCTTCAGTTTGGTCTACAACTCTCAAGTTGTACTTAATGCAAAGAAGATTTGTACAGGGGAAAGATCTAATAGTTAAGAGTAGGATTCATATGGGATTCTTGTCCAAGTGTATTAGACTTGTGGCTTTGGAAACTATAAATATCTTATTATCTAGTGTTCTAGCTTAGTACATCTAGGTACATAGTTATTTGCAGCATTCTTTCTTCTTTCCTTCTCTCGGTTGTAACATAAGATATGAAGATATATATATATATATATATATATATATATAGTTTATTATTCTTTCTCTTACTTAATCATACTTCTTGTGCTCATTGTAAAGTATACATACATATATATATGTGACGGTTTTTCCTACTCCATAAAACAAAGTTTCTTAACACAATC
Source organism: Leonotis leonurus (assembly GCA_026898415.1). Classification (NCBI taxonomy): domain Eukaryota; kingdom Viridiplantae; phylum Streptophyta; class Magnoliopsida; order Lamiales; family Lamiaceae; genus Leonotis; species Leonotis leonurus. The sequence continues at coordinate 143,718 of JAPKLX010000198.1, read as the reverse complement.
TATATGTACACACCTAGTGTACTCCATTCCAATTAAGAATTAAGATAATTTGTAATATAAGGGTTAACAAAATTCTAATATCTTAATTGCTTCATTACAATAAAAAAAATATACTAATAATAATGGTATAACATTAAACAACATCTACTAAGCTATATCTATATATACTTAGTACTTGTATAACTACTATGTTATAAAACACATATCTTGTACTAGCTTGTACAAATAAAAAAAATAATCATACGAAAATTATCAATATCGATTAACTAATCGTGATCTCGAGTATTTTATTACGAAATTTTCTCGAGCAGAATTCTGATACACATAAAATTTAGTAGAAAATTCCACGGCCATTACAAATGATGCATATGGATATGAACAGGGACATAGTCAGTGTCAGGGTGAAAATCAGTATCAGAGTCAGTGTCAGGGTGAAGAAGAGGAAAAAGGACATGGACAAGGAAATGTTGATTGTTATGTTGATGAAGAGGATGATGAGGACGATGACGACGATGATTATGTTCCATCATCATAGAGCTCTGAATTCGATGATCAAATTGATTTTACCTTTAACAAATCTGTTTTTGCCGAATTTGCTGCATGGATCCACGAGGAAGGAGGTATGCGATATTTATTAGAACTTATATTCTAGTGTGAGTGATAATGATGAAATCTGAATCCCAAAAGCATACTTAAGCAATTGGTTAATTCCAATGGTACCTCCTGATGTTACAGCTTCAAATGTGTTTTATGAAAAAAAATATGATACTAGAAGAGTTGGCTGAAGGATCTATTTTTTATGATAAGGAGAAGCTTAGCGTTACAGTTCGTTTGTGGAATCTTGATAAGAAAGCAGAATATTGAGTGAATAGATCAGACACAACTCGATTGTATTCACTACAAAAAAAAATAATTTTAGCAATGGAATTTTTTCGTTACTAAAACAAGAAATTTCGTTACTAAACGTTTTAGTGACAGATTTATCTGTAGTAATATTGATGGTTGCTAAAAAATTTAACAACGGAATATATTCCGTTACCATATATAACAACGGAATTGTAATGGAATTTCCGTTTCTTGAATGGTTTCTTCTATTTTAGTAATGGAATTGTAACGGAAAATTCCGTTACTAATTTTTTAATAACGGATAATTCCGTCATTAATTCCATTACTAAAATTTTACAAAAATTCCGTAACAATTCCGTTGTCGATCCGTTAAAATTTAAAAACGGAAAATTTTTCCTTCACTATTCTGTTGCTATATAATGCATTTTTTGTAGTGATTGGCGATGCAAGTTAAGCATCTATTGCTTATTCAAGCTGCGTGCTTGTTCTCATAGAGGGTCTTGGCTTGTAATGAAGTTTTGTGGCGAGCACACGTGCAGGGATGGTATCACAAACATTGGACCTAAAAAAGTCCACACAAACGTGATTGGTGCGTATTTTGCAAAGAAAATGTGAAATACAAATGAAATCATAAAGCCCATAATTATGCCAACATGAATCGTGCAGAGCCATGAGCCGATTGAACATGTCAAAAATAATTACCACAATTTTCATTATTAATTATGTCATAAAATCATTTCAATTCCATTTTAACTGAATTTTCAAAGTTAGAAAAGTGTCCAGATTTTCGCAATATGTCACAGTTTGCTACCATTTTGTAAAAATCGTTGTAAATTGAAAACATAACGAAATTGACTGATTCAAATTGAAGATTACTCCTAAATCGATTTAGTATTTTATTATATTAACAAGACCAAAATTCGGATACTCATACTATACATAAATGACGAAACAGAAACCGGGCAGAAGCTTTAACATAAGAATGTAAAACAACACAAAAATGATGAGACAGAGACCACATGTTTCATTATCAACACAATATCAAACTAATCAAATACAGGAAAACATATGGTTTAGGAATAATAATCAAATGCAAAGAGAGAAAATTCTCTGATCAACTAATGTACAATATATCTTAACATTTTTGTTTCCCGAGATTATAGAAGGACTCCCACTATATGTCGTTCAACGGTTATGCATAGAAAATGACCACAACTATGATTATCCTTTTGCTTGAATTGCTCTGATTCCACTGGAATCTTCCACTTAAATCCTGCACCAGTCTCAGCCACACCTATTTGTTGATGTTGGTAATAGAACGAGTGTGACATCACAATTGGCAAAGAAAGTAAATAGGTGTCAATGAATTGAATCTAATTTTCATCACATCTCTGTCCAAATTATGCCAACATGAATCGTGAAGAGTCATGATCCGATTGTACATGTCACAAATAATGACCACAAAATGGTCATTGACAATGCAGAATAATATAACCTACAAGTTCAACATTGACATATAAAATTAAAAACTTAATAGCATATAAAATTCATATAAAATTATATTGCATACAAAATTCATATAATTGCTTACAACATTGACATATATATAATCCATATCATTCATATATAAAATTCAAAACTTAATAGCATATAAATTATAAGCAATATTTAATAGCATATAAAATAAATGCATATAATTCATATAATTGCATATAATATTTAATAAAATATTTAATTGCATATAATTCAAAAACATACCTTTGTAGCGTTCCACCAAGATATGATTGTGGATCTCACTTCACGTGTGTGAATAACATCACACAAAGAGTCATGAGACTTATAATTCTGCGGCACATATGTCAATTTCGTCTCCCATCCTGACAACTGCATGGCTTCGGCACTCTCCATAGCAACTTTCCACTCCGACTCCAATCAATGCTTCAAGATAATTTTTAAATTAAAATTAGGCTCATGTACATATAAAGAACTTATTTATGTGTATAAAAAATGCATTAAGAATACTTAAAAATAAATCACATTTACAGATAACAGTGCGTCATCCGGTGTGCAAAGGGAGTACGTTATAACTCTGCATCAGCCTGGACTGGAGGTTCATCATATACAAATCTATGGTCTGCAAAAAAATAATCATAATTTAGTGACATTAATTCAATTTCAACTTAAATCATATTTGATATTAAAACAATTACCTCAGTGAAATAATCTTGCTTCATATGAAGCATTAACCTGAAGTCAGCAACTTTTATTTCATAACTAGTCTCAGCCACTGTACCATGATAGCCTGCTGATTTCTTCATAAATGCATTGAACTTATTCAATGTATTATCCCTAACGGTATCAAGTGCCTCGTTCGGGACATATGCATGTCATGGCACGTAACGTAACTGACCGTCAAACTCCGCCGAAGAAGGGTCATCATGTGCCACATTGACTGGTTGCGTGTCGAATGGCCATGGCATCTACAAAAAAATATAATACAAAATTAATTAGTTTTAACTTAAAACTATTTGTTTATCATAAATAATAATGAAAATAATCAACTTACAGATGAAGTATCCGCCGAAGAATGAAGTTTGGACACAAATGGCGCTGGAAATTGCGCTATGTCAGACACGGAGTATCGAGGACCACAGCTAGAAGGCCAAAAGTCAGGTACTGCTCCTGGTGGGGGACTCGTGGCCAGAAAATCAGAAGGCCAAGCTGACTAAGGCACAGGGGGGCCTGCCCAAGGTATCAAGGATCGGCTGACTATGTCAGGTCGGACCACGACGGAGGGCTCCTAATAGCTCTCTCATCCATATCTTGATAGTTTTCTCTAGTTCATTATCCCTCTCAATCATCCGTGCCTCCATCTGATCATGCCTCTCTATCATACGTGCCTCAAAAGCACTCATCTCTCCATGCATCTGGCTATGTACACGCTCTGTCCTACCACCGTTGCTGCTAGAGGATTAATCAGGCATCGGTACCCTAGCACGCTTTCCCTTATCTCTCCGACATCGCAGAGGACGCTCTGTCTCACCAACAGGTGGTGGGCCGTGATCAGATGGTTCCACTGGCTCCGGCTGATCAACATGTGAAAGCTCTACATTTCTCGTAGCTTGCCGACTACTAATAAGCTCCACTATGACCGGTGGCACTCTCTACCTCGGTGCACGCTGCTCCACTGTCATGCCACCCCGTGTAATCGGATTAGTAGTGGCATGTACTCCACATCCAGGGGGCGATCACAGTGTGTGGACAGGTAATATAGACGTCTCTCTTCCACATCGTCCGCTATAAGATTTGAAATATTGTAACCCTACACAAAATTAAGATAAATATTAATACAATCTTATCATAATTATAAAAAATAATTAAATAATGATCATAAAACTTACTTCTGTGTCAAAACACTCATAGAGCTGCTCCACTGATATCGCATTAAGATTCTTCCGGAACATCCATCTCAAACACCGGTGATATGCTGTGTCGATCTCCCATTGCCTACCAACCATCGATTCGAATCCCGAAATGACCTCTAACCCCCCACACCATCAATGCCCAAGTCGGACTATAGAAATGATATTTTGGATTGTCTAAAATTTTCCAAATATAATTCCTAAGAATTTTATACGAGTATGCACCCCAAGGAAAATTATAAAAGGTGTCTAGGTCCTCGACCAACGTCCACTGCCACGGGAATATAATTTTTTGTGAATCATGGCCAAATACGAAGACGTAGGCCATGAGGACGTGGGCAATGCACAAATGAATCTCTCCATCAGGATCATCTATGTTGTTTCGAAAATTTGTGAAGCGTGCTAGGAGATCTGAACCAGTCATTTGGATGCCATTGCAGACAGACATAAAAAAAGACGACCCAGTCAGATCATGCGGGTAAGTACTGTCGAAATTTGAATGACAAAATCTCAACCCATTGATCAATGCATGATCCTCCAACGTGTACTCAATATCACCCCCGCATATATGAAACCAAATCTCACCCCTAGTGTGGATAGCCCTACACACTATACTGTGCAAAGCTGGACAGGAGAGGTTACCCGGACTCCAACCAAAAAAATGACCAAATGACCCACGTTGGAATTTTTGAACTAGTTCAATCCCACCTAATTGCAACAATCTAGTCTTTATTTCTTCAAAAATACGTATCTTATAGTATGTATTTGGTTTACACTTCCGATTAATTGAGTTCGGTCTATGATACTAAGAATGGGCCGACTCCTTCAACATTCAATCAATAAAAATAATTTAAATTAGTTCATATACATCAAATTAAAATAAAATTAGTTCATATACATCAAAATTCTAATAATTACATTAAAAACAATCATAATTACATAAATTAATTACGTAAATCACTAAATTATAAACATATTGTACTTAATTTTAACATAAATGCAACAACAATAACTATATCTAATTAAAAACGCATAGACTGCTAGTAATACACATATGGACCGCTCGGCTTGTTGTTCAAGCCCCAACAGTCTATGAAGCAAATACCAGCAGTCCATCTATGTATGTCTCCTATAGATTATTCTAAAAGAAAATATCATAAATTCAAGTCCTAAACATGTATAATTCGAATAAAACAATTCACTAAATCATAATATAAACGTAAATTATCAATCATCAACATACATGTACATAAAATTAGGTTCTATGTCACCAAAGATGTTAGAAAAATACATATATTCATATAAAGCATGGACCGCTGGTATATTCTACGTTTTTATGGATGGACCGCTCGACATAGGGCCGAGCGGTCCACGCATAATCGAGTCCAGAGCATGAATGTGCACTTGAATATGACGTGGGATACCTTCTTCGCTGTCTCTCATGGCTTTCCGACGACCTTGAGTGCTCTCCTACGGCGGCGGCAATCCATCAACCATCCAGCAATCCCCAGTAACAAGATCTACCACTTTTAGGGCGGCGGGGAGCGGTCCAAGTGTTCAACGACGGCAACGACAGGTCTGAAGGAGGTGGAGGGGAGGAGAAAGAGAAAGGCGAGAGGTCCAAGGGAGGTTGAGCGAGAGGTCCAAGAGAAAAATGAGGAGAAAGAGAAGGGAGAAGGGAGAAGGGGGAAGGGGGCGTTCCAAGTAGGTTTTTAAAACTTATTTTATTTAATTAAATTCATCACTTTTTCAAAAAAAAGTTTTACTTTTACAGGTGTATTTCGAATTCCAATTCAAAATGGGTATTTTTTATATGTAGATTGAGATTTCGGGTATTTTTTACATGTAATTCTTCAAAGTGGATATTATAATTTTTCTCCCTAATATATGTTCAAGAAATATCATGTCATTTTGATTTGACACGGATTCTAATAATATATTCACTTTATGTAATAATATGCATGTAGTGAGTCGAGTTTCTAACTCACTTAATTTATTAATTTTTAAGTGATTATGAATTTATGAGTATGGTATGGAGTTTAGGTCATATTTTTTTATTATTTTTAATACAGCTGAATGTATCAAATGAAGTGGTTCTCTTGCTACAAATTAAAATTTTAAAATATAAAGATTATATATGTATAAAGTAAAATAAAAAAATATAAATAACTTTCATCGACCGAGGGATGAAGTAGTGACGTTGTTGAGAGTGCATAATAAATAGATACACATATTCAAGAAGTCAAACACACAAAAAATAGAAAACCTAGTTTAGAACTGCCGTCAGTTCATGAAGAGAATTCATAATTGTCACAGCCCAATTTCTTAACCCTATCTTAGTTAAGTAATTAGACTATGACTCGGGTAACTTTATAAAATCTTGGAAATGAAAATGGATCTCAAGGATAAATTGAATCAAAATTTTCGCAGGAATTTCAGGGCAGATTTGACACTTTCACTTCAAAGGATCATAACTTACTCATCCGAACTCCGAATTGAGATCCGAAAGAACCGATAGAAAGGTATCGAGAAGATCTTTAAAATGATACCAATTTTACAAAATTTCGGACAGATAAGATGGACGAAAAGGGGGTTCCAATACGCTGCCCTGTTTCTAGCGAAAACATAATTCAGACAATTTATGAACTCAGGCTTCAATTCACCAAAGGTAAAACTCAAAAAATAATGGAAAAGGGTTGAACACGATGATTCACAAAGGAAAATATCAACATGGATTTCATAAGCTAACCAAACATGATGGTATCAACATACAAATTATCAATGTAAAGGAACTGAGTTCTGCAACAGGAAGAGTGGATGAGTTACATGTATGAAGACATATAACTCAGGGCTTACAAAGTATGCTTCAACAAAGTTTAACAAGTGACCATAACCCACTCAATAATTTACATGTCAAAATAAACTACAGTGTTCAGCTCCATTTGTCATCCTCGGCTCAACCTGCATGTTTAGAAACACATGCAGGGCATGAGTACATAAAGCACTCAGTGGACACATGCCAAAAACATTTAAAACTTGCTCTTAGAGCTATATGATTGACTTGACAACTTTAGCATATACAGGGTTTTTAAGAAAATAACATGCATACGCTTCTTAAAACATATATCTTTTCTTTCTGAAAACAATAAAAACTGAATATGCATCTCATGTGTCTGCAGACATTTATCTTAAATCTGTGATATCATATCTACTTTCTTGTGTTGAGAGGTAGGTCTCCCCCTCAAACACTCTGACCGACCAGTCCGCTCACCGGCTCACGGTCTAATGTCTACACAAACTCTTACCGGAAACTCGTCCGGCATAGGGCCGATATCGTAATTCTGTCGTAGATAGGTACATACAACATGCTCAAAATAGGCAAATCAACATCTATAAACATAATAAACATCTCGAAACATAAATAATTCTTTAGCACGTGCATTCTTTAGTTAGAAAGCCCACCTGGATGGTTTAATCTATTTAACCCGAGGTTTCGTCTCTTTCTTTCTTTTCTTCTTTCCCTTTCTCAGCTGAAACTTACATTAATAAAACATTTAAGAATAAGAAATCGTACTCTTTTCTATGGAATCAATTCACAATCTCATTCTTCTTCTTGTAATTTACTTGATTGCCAACTATTATAATTATAAGTTCTTCGGCTATTGCATCCTTCTATCTTTGTGCTATATTAATCATTTATCATATCTATGTTATTATGTCACTTCTTTACATACTAAACTAACAAATTCTAACTTTTACATACTTAGCTAATAAAATCCAATAAATTCACATTAGCCATTATATTCATTCCTTATCTCAAATATCACATTAAATCAACAAATAAAATCTCTATGTGTAAGTTTTAATCATGCCCTTCTTCTTGAAAATTAAATATCTTAATGTAAGAATGATTCTATCTTTAATCTCTTGATTTAACCATATTAAGAATAATCTTCCTGAAATTCCTGCGAAAATTTTGTTATCAAACTGTCACAGCCCAATTTCTTAACCCTATCTTAGTTAAGTAATTAGACTATGACTCGGGTAACTTTATAAAATCTTGGAAATGAAAATGGATCTCAAGGATAAATTGAATCAAAATTTTCACAGGAATTTCAAGGCAGATTTGACACTTTCACTTCAAAGGATCATAACTTACTCATCCAGACTCCGAATTGAGATCCGAAAGAACCGATAGAAAGGTATCGATAAGATCCTACTTCTGACTGGGAAGATTCAACTGGAAGTGGACTCTGAGGTGAAAATGAGATCTCAGATAGAAAGTCATCTAAAATAGCTTGAAGTGGAGTAGCTTGAAGTGGAATGGCTTGATGTGGTGGTGAAGCAAAAGGTTGGTCATACCAATCCAAATCAATAGGAAACATCTCAGAATCTAGATCAGAAAAGTCAGAAGCATTCTGAGAAAGGTCATCATCAAGAAGAATCGGCTGAGATTCTGAATTGATCATTTCATGATCCGAAGAAACAATAGGATCATTAAGCTCAACAGAAGTGGGTTCTTCAACAATTTCTTCTAAAACAATGGTTTCTCTAGCCTCTGGATGAGAATGTTCATCCCGGGTACGAACACCGGATGAAATAATAGAATGAACGGCTGGAATGAACTCCTCCAAAGAAGGATAAGAACCAACGGGTGGACTCTGAGTACTTTGATATTGTCCAATGATAACATCGATAAATCTATTAAAATCAACTGGTTCATCAAGACCCTGATTATCAGCAATAAAATCAAGTGCACGAGAAGCAGCCCATCTTTGCCAATCAACGGGTAAAACATTCACTAATTGAATTATACCATCAAACTCAGTTACCCCAAACTCTCTGACACGGCACCACATGCTCCGAAATTGCTCCAGAAACTCGATCAAATCTTGTTGTTCTCCTCTTCTAAGTTCGTAGAAAATATTCGTTCTTCCCATAACGGTAGGTCTAGGCCTCGTACTCTTTCGTGGAGTAGTCACGATTCTCACCATCCTATAAAATACAACTTATGTGTTTATACCATAAATTCTTATCTAATGTACTACCTTCTCTTTCTATTCTTCTCAAGATTCATCTCAACTTCACATAAATAAAATAGCTGAACTCATATTTTGCATGTCTTCCCAAAATGGGTTATATACATAAACACAACACTTGCATGCCAAAATTATAATCCTCAACTTATCTGAAAATATATTCTAACTTCTTACCTGGTTGAGCTGTAGGAGATGGATTCTGAACACTGAACCTTTATTAACTCATAGACTCAAGAAAGAAAACCGCTTTGTGGAACACTTTGAATCTCGTTTTGCGTTGTAGGGGATTTCCATTCTTGATTTTTCATATCTTGATTTTTTGAAAATCACAAAATTTTCATATCTTGATTTTTCCTCAATTTCTTTCTAATATTATGTTTAAACATGCTCAATTACATGAATAAAATCTTAATTTAAGCATAGCTTCACATAGTATTAACATAAATTCAAACTCAACCCTAAGGCCATATCCTTATCTAATTCATCATATTTCTACATATTTTCCACTTTAAGCATGCTTTAATCATGAAATAACAACTTCACTAATACTTCAAATTTAAACTCTCCATCATCATGCTTTAAAATCATACTTTATCAAAATAAAACACATAAACATATAGAGAATAGCTATTTACCTTCAATTAACTAAGCTTTATACTTGATATGGCTTGATATCACAATACTATGCTTGGGAGGAGAAAAATTTTTGGTGTTGGTAAGGAGGGAGTTTTCGAAAATTATGGAGGGAGAAGAGGAAGAAAAATCTTGGTTGATGTCTATCTTGAATAGTACCACTAGATTTCTTTTATATATATAAATAATTAATTTTATTTAGATTTAATTAATTATGTGATTATTCATCACTTTACCACATTCTAGAATTTTGTAGATTTATCATTTTTCTTTTTATTTTATTTTATCTTATCATATTATGATTATCCATAATATGCTAACACTTCCTCTAAATCATGCTTAAGTAACACTTAGGTTACTTATCTTCACCAATTACAACTATATATCTTAGTTTTAAATTTTCTTATTTTTATTTCTTAAGGATGCAAAGCCTCATTAAATCTCAAATTAGCAATTAAGTACTAATTAAAATTGAGGGTATTACAATAATGTTCTCTCTGTGAATCTCTGTACGGGAAATCGTTCCTGCATCGGGCTGGAATACACGTGGATACCATGGTAGTGGATTCTACTGCTGCAGAAGTGTGTGGAAGCATTCCGATCTGTAAGTATTCTATCTAACGTGTCTATATAGGCTAAACTGCACAATCAATTGTAAATCTAGATCCATTCTTGACTATTATTTCCGCTGCGTGATCCACTTCAAGAATTCCCAACCGGATTGTATGAAAGAATTTCGGTGGTGAAGGAGAGTGGGAATAACTTTTTAGATTTTTATAGCTTCAACTACTTCCTCCGTCTCATCTAGCTTGAGGCATACTTTTTGGGCACGGTAATTAAGGAGTGTATGTTGAGTATATGTTTAAAGTATAAAGTGATGATAAAAATATATTTTATTTAAATTTGTTTGTGTAATAAAGATGTCCTAAAAAGGAAACGAATCAAGCTAGTTAGAACGGTCCGAAAAAAAATATGATTCAAACTAGTTGGGATGGAGGAGCATGAGAAAAAAATTGGATTGATTGTAATTTTTTCATTTAATGTTGGATCCACTCTGAAAAGAAATCAAATTGAAAAGACATCAAATTGATGACAACATTGTTTCCTTACAAAAAAAAAAAGATACTACTCCCTCTGCCCCACTGAAAATGGCCACGTTTGACCCAAAAGCTCTCACAGATTTGGTCAAACGTGGCCACTTTTAGTGAGACGGAGGAAGTACTACTAATCGAAGACAATGTCCATAGAATTGAAAGTGAATATAACAATGGGAGAAAAATAAAAATACCCACTTTCAAAAAATCACATCTATAAAATGCTCAATTCATCAATGTACATGTACAAAATACTCATTTTGTATTGAAATTTGAACCTATTTAGAAAAAGTCAAAAGATTCTCTTAAAAAGAGAAAGTAGTTAGTGATTTTTATTACTTTAATTAAATTTGACTCTCAATTTTGGTCTTAGACCGTCCAGCCCTTCCCCTCACCCTCCCTTATTCTATTTTTTGTATGTATCTCTCCTCTTGTACCTCTCACTGCTTCCCTTATTCTATTTTATTAGTTTAATTAAATTTAACTCCCAATTTTGGTCATAGACCGTTCCAGCCCTTCCTCTCACCCTCCCTTATTCTATTTTTTGTATGTACCTCTCCTCCTTGGACCTCTTGCTGCTTCCCCTCACCCTCCCTTATTCTATTTTCAATTACTTCAATTAACTCCGGCCCTGGACCGTTCCAGCCCTTCCTTTCCCCCTATGTGGACCTCTCGCCGCCGCCACTGCCCTCCTTCTTCAAGACTCGAAGGTTGCTAGAGATTGTTGGGGATTGCTGGAGGATTCTTGGACCGCCACCGCTGTAGGAGAGGCCTGAATCTCTTCGGAAAACCATGGGAGACAGCCACGAAGATATTCCACAGCATATTCAGGTTCAAATTTATGCCCTGAACTCGAATAAGCGTGGACCTCTGGTATTTTATGCGTGGACCGCTCGGCCCTAAGTCAAGCGATCCATCCTGAAAATCAATGAATATACCAGCGGTCCATACATTTTACGAATATATGTATTTTTCTTACATCTTTGGTGGTATAGAACCTAATTTTACGTGTATGTATGTTGATGATTGTTAATTTACATTTATATTATGATTTAGCAATTGTTTTGTTCGAATTATACATGTTTAGGACTTGAATTTATGATATTTACTTTTAGAATAATATGTAGGAGACATACATAGATGGACCGCTGGTATATGTCTGATAACTGCTGGGGCTTGAAGAACAAGCCCAGCGGTCCATCTATGTATTACCAGCGGTCCATACGTTTTAATTAGATATAATTATTGGTGTTGCATTTATGTGAAAATTATGTACAATATGTTTATAATTTAGTGATTTACATAATTAATTATTGAAATTATGATTGTTTTTAATGTAATTATTAGAATTTTGATGTATATGATCTAATTTTATTTAAATTTAATGTATATGAACTTATTGAAATTATTTTTAATAATTGAATGCTGAAGGAGTCGGCGCATCCTTGGTATCGCAGACCGAACTCAATTAATCAGAAGTCTAAACCCAATACATACTATAAGATTGGTATTATTGAAGAAATAAGGATTAGATTGTTGCAATTAGGTGGGAATGATCTGGTTCAAAAATTCCAATGTGAGTCATTTGGTCATTTTTTTAGTTGGGGTCCGGGTAACCTCTCCTGCCCAACTTTGCACAATATAGTGTGTAGGGCTATCCACACTAGAGGTGGGATTTGATTTCACATATACGGGGGTGATATTGAGTACATGTTGGAGGATCATGCGTTGATCAATGGGTTGAAATTTGGTCATTCAAATTTCGACAGTACTTACCTGCACGATCCGACTGGGTCGTCTTTTTTTATGTCCGCCTGCAATGGCATTCAAATGACTGGTTCAGATCTCCTAGCCCGCTTTACAAATTCCCAAAACAACATAGATGATCATGATAGAGAGATCCATTTCTGTATTGCCCTTGTCCTCATGGCCTACGTCTTCATATTTGGCCATGATTCACAAAAAAATATATTCTCGTGGTTGTGGTCGTTGGTGGAGGACCTAGACACCTTTTATATTAGGAAAATTCAATACGCCAACGTATACACTTGCTCATTTGCATCATTTGTAACTGCAACAAAAATAATGCTATTATTCTTTCCCTTCAAGTGAGTACCATCGACTACTATTATCGGCATCATGCACAAGCCAAATTTTGATCTACAAGCATCAAGAGCCACAAATACATGACAGAACCTGTTGTCTGCACCAAAATCGATATCTGTGATCGTGCCTGGGTTTGTCACTTCTAACATATGCAAATAATCGGGCATTAGTTGGTATGATTCATGATATTTACCATATATCATCTCAACAGCATGGTTTCTACCTCTAAGCGCCACATCATAGGACACTTGCATACAAAACATAGTCATCAACTCGTTCTGAATAACTTTGGGCTTTGATTTCGTTTGTATTTCGCATTTTCTTTGCAAAATACACACCAATCACGTTTGTGTGGACCTTTTAAGGTCCAATGTTTGTGATACCATCATCGCACGTGTGCTCGCCACAAAACTTCATTACAAGCCACGACCCTCTATGAGAACAAGCACGCAGCTTGAATGAGCAATCGCTGCTTAACTTGAATCGCCAATACAATCAAGTTGTGTCTGATTTATTCACTCAATATTCTGCTTTCTGATCAAGATTCCACAAACCAACTGTAAGGCTAAGCTACTCCTTATCATCAAAAATAGATCCTTCAGACAACTCTTCTAGTATCGGATCTTCTTCATAAAACACATCTGCAGTTGTAGCATCAAGATGTACCATTGGAATTAACCAATTGCTTAAGTATGTTTCTGGGATTCGGATTTCATCATTATCACCCGCACTAGGATACATAAGTTCTAATAAATGTCACATACCTCCTTCCTCCTGTATCCATGCAGCAAATTCGGCAAAAACAGATCTGTTAAAGGTAAAATCAGTTTAATCCTTGAATTCGAAGCTCTCTGATGATGGAACATAATCATCGTCGTTATCGTCCTCATCATCCTCTTCATCAACATAACAATCAACATTTTCTTGTCTTTGTTCCTGTCCCTGACCCTGATACTGATACTGATCTTCTCCCTGACTTTGTCCCTGTCCATATCCATATATCTCATTCAAGTCTGGAATTTCATTGGCTCTGCTCGTCGAACCGAAATTCATCTCTCCAGGGTAAAATTCATCAAACCAATCCGACGAAACTGCAATCCTTCTAATATTTTTCTAGTTCATGATTCATGTTTGAGCTTTGTGATGGTCCACCCATATCAAACGAAGATTGGTTGATATAACTAACATATACAGTGGGACTTGCGACGTTCATGCATAAAACAACCAATTTTGCATCACTTGTCAAACGATATTTTATCATTTGTCAATTTCGCGATGCTGACAAGTAAAACATTTCGTACTCTATCCCCGACGACATCAACATGTTGTTAATACAAATTCTAAGATTGTATAACAAAATTTTATTTCTCGGAAGCAGTGCAATCTGCTCTTGTCCATTCACGTAGCTACAATCAACTCAATAACTTCCAAATTTGACGTTTACAATTTTACAATCCATCATCTACAAATAAAAATTACAAATTATACATAATTCTATTGGAAAATAAGCTATAATTACTAAATAAGATATTTTTTCAAGTATTAAATATAGATATGCTATCATATATATCATATAAGCATCAAAATGCATAGACCGCTGGAAGAAGCTGTATGGATCACTGGTTATACACGTGAGCGGTTCATACCCCTTTTTCCAGCGGTCCATTGCTATATGTTTCTAATATGTACTCTTTCATATAAAAACCCAAAATTTATGATAAATTAAATAAATATGCAATTAATACAAATATATAAATAATAAACATGCAATATTAATTTTAAAATTATCTAAAAATATATTATCAAACGTTCACAAATCATCTAAAATAATATAGCGTATGGACCTCTCGTATATGTACCATGGACCGCTGGTAAGTACATGACACATATACCGGGCGGTCCATGGTAGAAGTCAGATACGATGTAATTATATAGAACGGTTTGAATACTATTTTGCTTTGATATACGAAGAGTGAAAATGTGTGAAATATATGTTTTAGTAAGTGTATTGTATGATATATATCATAATAGTCCAAAAAATATATTAATCAAGTACTCAATTATTGTTTTTAACAAATATGTAAGAGTGTGTAAGAGGGTGTAAGACTTTTATGTAATTTTTTATATTTTTAAAATAAAATTAATATTTTCTACATGTATATTGAAGTTTTGGATATTTTTTATATACAAAAATTCAAAGTGGGTACTTTTACCCATCTACGCCCAAACAATCCTAAATTTAATGCATTTACCCAAGTAAGTCCTCGAAAATAAAACCAAACTAAATTATATTCATTCTATCCTAATAATGTAGATTTGACCCAATTTTTTAGTAAAAAAATAACTTTCACCCATTAATATAGATTAACATTTAAAGTGCATTTTGATCTTTCGTAAACCTAGTTTATCAGAACCAAAAGAGTATCAAATTATGTAAACTGAGAGTATAAAGCACTAAAGCAGTAAAATTGACTAGTGTAGTGGTAGCCCAAAAAGGGAGTAGAGTTGTCTACGGTTCGGTTTTCGATTCAAATTGAACCGAACTGACGGTTCTACAGTTCCAAAAATTGAAAGCGGAACTGAACCGATTAAGAAGTTAGACGGTTTCGATTTCGCTTCGGTTCTTGAAGCGACGATTCCGCAGTTCCACAGTTCGAACCGTTTTTATTTTTTATTTTTTTTATATTTCTCTAATTTATTTGTATATCCACGATTTCGGTTCCAGAACCATCAGTTTCCAATTCGATTCGATTCACAGTTCCGATTCAAATGGATACTCCTAGGGAGGGAGCCGAAGGCGAGAGAGAAGAAAAAGAGCGAAGAGGCTGAATAATCCTAGCTTTAATGAGCTCAGTTTGCATCAAAAGAAGAGAAAGCCGATCTGATCTGATCAATACATCCAAATTTCACACACACCACAGACCACAGACCATAGACCACACCACACCCAATCTCATCATATTTTTCAGTCAACTTGAGCAAATTTGTGGGACCCTTTAGTACTTTACCATGAGTGGTGGAACGCCCTTAATCACGTGCGACGCTGCTCCACCTGCACGCGCGAGACTGGCCCTTTCCTTTTTCACTTTTGACTCTGTCATCCACGGCTCGTACTCCTTCTCTGCTGCTTGGACGACATCTGAACCGTTGATTGAGGCGAAAGTCCCAATGCATCATACTTTGGGTCGACAATTTGGAAGGCTCAAAGATTATAGGGAGATTTGGATTTGGTATGTTGGTAGTATATTATTCATAGGCTACGCCATTACCATATTTGGTGTTTCTTTTTTATTGATTGGAATTATTCACATTTTTAACCGGCTGAAAATGAAGATGGAAAGTGTCTATGTGAATGCGTAGAATAATAGAACATGTTGTACGATCAATTTCAAACCACAGAGATTTAATCAATGCTCCATATGATGATTCTATAGTATATTGTTTGAATTCATAAATTATTTTTTCTTTTGAATCGAACAGGTACGATCTTGTTAAAATAGACACAGGTAATATGTTCATAATCTAGTGTCTTATAAGAAAGCACAATGGTAAAAACCTCTTATTTGTAAGGAAAAATATAAAATGCAATATACATTCAACTAAAAAACTCCACTAATAATCTAGCTCTGAATGTGACGAAGTTGTGGTGATAAAGATGAAATCATCGACCATTTATTTCTTGAGTGTAGAGTCTATACGATCTTTGAAAATTTAGTGGGGTTGTGTAGATTGGTTAGAGATCAAATTTCCACTACAAACAAAAATATTTTAGGAAGGGAATTTTCGGTTACTAAAATAAGTACTAAAAATTTTAGTAATGAATTTGTAACGGATTTATTCATAGTAATATCGATAGTTGCTAAAAAAAATTAACAACGGAATATATTCGGTTACTATATATGACAACGGAATTGTAACAGAATTTCCGTGTCTAGAATGGGTTATTCAATTTTAGTAACAGAATTATAACAAAAAATTTTGTTACTAAATTTTTAATAACGGATAATTCCGTTGTTAAAATTTTACAACAATTTCGTTGTTAATCTGTTAAAATTTAGAAACGAAAAAATTTTCCGTCACTATGTTATCGCTATATAATGCATTTTTTTATAGTGCTCCTCTCCTCAATAAATTTAAGAGATTTTCTACCAATTTTGCTATCTTATTAAGGGCGATGGAGGTGTCAGTTGATAGTCTCTTAATGAAAATGGTGTCGATTATATGGAAGAAAGTGAATGGCTTAATATTCAACAATAAAATATGGAATAAAACTTTTATGTAAATGATTTAATATTCACCATTATATCTAATAAATTAGAGCACCTAGAGATAAATTATTATTCAACAATAAATTATTATTTCGGTGACAATTTTGTAATTAAATGAAACTTTTTATGTGAGGTGGACATATTTTATAGTGTTTTTCTGTAATGCTCTAACTTGAGGCTCTCTACTTTAATTTAGAATTATGTGATTTATATTTAATTTGGGAAGAATATTATTAATTTAATTTATTAATTTAAATTTTTAATATAAAATATTAAATTTAAAATAACATATTTTAGAAATTAAAATTTCATTAATTGTGGTCTTTTTTGGAAAAAATATGAAGATATTGATGAATATGAAAGATAATATAGATGGAGAGTGGATGAAGATGTATGAAGAAAATGAAATAAAATGTGGTATTTATAGACGTAGGTAATTTAAATAATTAATAATTAAAAAAATATTTTACACAAAAAAAAAAGAATAAATTAGGTGGATTCGGAGTCTCCACACCCAACGCCATTTCATTCCGGACTCCTGAGGCCAGAGTCTGCCTCTCGCAGCAGAGCCTCACCTCCTGACAGCAGACGCGAGCCCCCGAAGCCCCCTGCCCGCCGAGCCTCCCACTGCCCATGCTCTTGCTGTTTGAGCTTTTGTTTCTTTATAATCTATATCTCTGTTTTTGTGGCATTACTCATCTTTCTTCCTAATAATTTTTTCTTTTTCTAAAAAAAATGGGATACCATTATATCTAATTTAAATAATAATTTTACGTATCTAATTTATGTAATTTACTGTTTATTTTTCGACTATCAGTACAAAACGATTCAACAATTCTAAACATCCAATCAAAATTTCAAATTAAAAAGAATAAACTTTTTTTCAACTTCAGCCATTCAACAATCTTCAATGCATATCAAATTATATAAGAAGATATAGTGTTGAGTAATTGAGTATGAGAATAGGATAATAAGAAAATTGACTTAGCATAATTTTATTGTGTAGGGTTCAGTTAAGCAAATTTACATATAACAGATAATTATGATAAAATATATTAAAAATTCACTAAAAATGTACATTAAAATAAATAATATAAAATTAATTTTATAAATAAGTATTTTAGCGCTTTCTCCTCAATTTAAAGAAAAGATCAAGCTTTAGCTAAGGTACAATAGGAGTCAAAGACTCGAAAGATGCTTTATTTTAAAATATCGAACGAAAAAAAAAAGAATTCAGTGACAAATTAGGAAAAAAATAGGTAGGTCTTTAGAAGCCTTGTTGTTAAAGCGATTAACGAGCTAACACAATAGGTCTTGCCCCTTTACGAATGGAAATTGACGAAGTAAGTTCTAAAAATTCCTTTATCACTGAGCAATCATTGAGGGGCTTCTCCGAACTGACGATTAGAACAAGAATAAATTCATCCAAAAATTCTAAATTTCTTAATTCATTATTAGTTTCATATCCAAACAATACGGGTATGCGAACACACAATACCTAAATAGGTTCGAATTTATCAAGTTTTACCCGTTACCCAAAAGGCTAAAATTCATTTTTACATTTTTAAAAATAAGTGGTGCTTTTTGTGAAAGAGTGGTGTGACCAACAAGTTAAACCTACTTAAATTTGAAAAAACAAGTTAAATCTACTTTCTTTTCATTTTAATAAATTCTTAAATATCGTGGTTATCGATATAATGTATATTTATATTTTAGTTACTGGTTGATTGTATTCAAGCACGATTAAAAATTAATAATGCATCTTCGCTCCATCAATAAATATTATCCGCTTTGACTAGAAATTTTTTACATTTTTGATGAAAATGAATCATTATTAGTAAAACAGATAGAGTAATTTATTAGTAAAACAGATAGAGTAATTTAATAATCCATCTGTCTCATTATTTATCGCTAAAAAATTAATAAAACATTCAAATTTTGGTCAAATAGAGCTATAATTATATAAATATAAGAAATAAATTATTTTCGTTGATTTGCATGTGAGCATATATACATGAAATGTGATGAAAACTCGTGTGGCAAGTGTGGTGATAATATGGTTGGTATAGGGGCATAGGAACATGAATCATGTGTAGTGTAAGTATCACTTCAATTTGACTATATTGACCCTCCTTGCCTCACCTTATTATAATATAAATTTGGAACCCAACTTTCCACAAAACAAATAAATGAACATAATAATATAATAAACACACACTATATATTAATTATTGAAGTAGTACGTGCTTGCTAAGCATTTAGGCAATGATGGTGACACCCAAAAGCCCAAACAACTCTTAGAACCTCACACTAAGTTAACTTCAGTGCCAAATTTTCAATCATGTCTAATATGTAAGTTTCATAAATTAACGAGACAATGATAT
Organism: Leonotis leonurus; assembly: GCA_026898415.1. Taxonomy (NCBI): domain Eukaryota; kingdom Viridiplantae; phylum Streptophyta; class Magnoliopsida; order Lamiales; family Lamiaceae; genus Leonotis; species Leonotis leonurus. The sequence goes on along the minus strand of JAPKLX010000198.1, from coordinate 123,926 downwards.
ATAATTGTATGTATGTGCATGATACAAAAACATCACAACACTGTTGGTAGTTATGAAAATTTTAGATTTAGATGTTAGGTAAAAGAGTTCCACTATTAAATTCTCTCAAAATTGACACTTGAATAATATCTTGAACATTTACAAAGGCGAAGCCAGAAATTTTAAAATGACCGGGCGAATTAGAACTTAATTTATAAAACATAATTTATGAAGAATAAAAAATGAAATCATACATAAATATATCTATATAGGGAGTGGTTCAAATAAAAAGGGACATTAAAGTATAAAATAGGAAATGATCTGGGCCATTAGATCAACACAATCCGACGGCCATGATTAAAACAAAAAACGCGCCATTATATATACATAAGGTTATTTTGGTAAAATTTGAAGTGGGCGGTTATGCGTTCAAAAAACAATGCATTTCATAGTTAAATACAATGCATAATTCGGTCAAATGCAATGCATAACTCAAATTACATTTTCACAATGCATTTCATAGTTTAAATACAATGCATAATTCGGTCAAGATCTCAACCGTCCGATCATGAAAATCTAAGGCCCAGATCATTTCCTATTTTATACCTTAATGTTACTTTTTATTTGAACTCCATCCTATATATATATATAAAATTATCAGTCAGGTCCTTGCCTCCACCCATGAACATTTGCAATCATATGATTTTTATCACGACCTCTTTTATTTTGATAGTCTATTGAAGCATGACATCGACCTACTGCACTTATCTGCTACGGCCATCGCTGAATTTCAATTTTGGAAGCACAAACTTTCTTATATGGTACGAAGAGAAACTTTGTGGGAATAAAAAAAGAAGGAAATGTTAGGAACTCCTAATTTGAAAGAATACTGTGTATTGAAACTATAGCAAGTTTGATAATTGCACTTTACACTCCCACGAGTACGATTATTGAGCATCATTCATAATATATACGTGTGTGTGTGGATATAAACATATGATTACAAATATGATTCTTGTCACTTAATTATGATTCTTTAAATTTATAATCTTGTTCCTCTTTGCCTGATAATCAGGTTTGCTACTACCCAGATCACTATATTGAATTGAAACTGTATGGTCTATCAAACTGTATGAAACTAAAATTAGTTAATATCAGAGTAAATTTTAAATTAGTTAATGATTTTTGAGAAGTCGGATACTTGAACTCACAAACCTGAAACTAGAAAATTTCGTGATTCGAGTACCAAAAATTCAACAAATACGGAGAATAAATGAGAGAATCACATCTAAGAGGATGTTTGGCTAAGCTTATTTTAAAGAGCTTATAAGTTCTTTACAACTTATAAAGTTTCAAATAGCTTAATTTGTCAAACACTTTGAAATAGTTTGTAAGTTGTTTTAAGGAGTTATAAGCTCAGTCAAACACCCTGCAAGTCCCTGCAAGTCGATTATGAAACAAGATAAAAAATGATATCTTACTATAAACATAAAATAGAAAGTATTCGGTTGATAAAGACATGCCATCATTTAGGATCGTGATATATTCAATTGAGTTTTCAAATAATCACAAAATAGATAAGGCCAGTTTAAGAAGAATTAAATGATTAAATTTCTATGATAAAGGAGTTTGATGTCTAGTAAAATTAAGTTTGTCTATATAATCTTTTTTTATGTAACTCAATCAAAATACAACAATATTCAAGAGAAAATTTCAATAATTATTTTTAGTAATTATTGATGGAACTTCGATGGAAGGACTCTCTTCCAACACATATTTTTTTGGTCTATTATTTCAAATAAAAAATATTGTAATTCTAAACCTCATACAAAACAAATAATGCACGGATAATATAATTCGAAAAATTGAATCTAGCATGCTCATAAGGATTGAAAATTGTACATTCTCTGAAGCTATTGAATGTTGTTGTTGGTGTATATAACGAGCACTCTTGCAGGTCTTTGGATCACGTTGTTCAATTTTTCGAGACTTGTTGGGTACTTTTGTACTATCACATGTTTTTTTTATGATAATGAAGAAATCATATATATTTGTGCTTTATATTTATTATATTGATGCTTAGTGTTCACTGCTTTCATTTTTACTTTTATTTGTTATATTTTTTATACTTATTTTTATAAATATAGAATCATAAAAATATACATATACGATTAAAAAATATTCTGAACATTAATGATTGGCTGATTAAAAAATATTCTGAACATTAATGATTGGCTGATGGACTAGCTCGAATACGAAAAGTTTATAAATAAAATTATAAATTTTCAACTTGAAAAAATTTTGATTCAATTTAACTCTAACCAAATATACCAACAATCTGAATAAGTTGGCATGAAATCGAGTCGATTGGTACATCATTATTTAGAATTATATATACAAATGTGGATAATATCAATTTTCTCTCTGTCCCATCGATATGTTTAACTATAATACTTTAATTATTTTGGCAATATTCCTTTTATAATACGACACTCAATAATGTCTGCTAAAACAAATTTGGCCTTCAAAATATTTCAGAATAATCAAGCAAAATAAATATTTTACTAATAATATAAAAAAATATGAGCATATAATAAACATCAATCGGATAAACATACTATATTGAAATTGAAATATAACTAAAAACCATACTTCTTTCGTCAATAAATGTTTGTAATATTTTAACCTGATACATATTTTAATTTAGTGATTTAACTTTGTGTGAAAATATGTAGTTAGTAAAGTTTGGATCTCATTTATTGTTATTATTTTATAATTGAAATGTGTGTATTGAGTGAAGTTTATGTCACACATGCATGATTTATAATTTTTAGTTAATTGTGTGTACTCAACGAACTAAGCAACTAAGAATCAAGGAGAGCTCTTTGCCCAGAAACCTTCATACGGCCCGAGAACTAACCACAAAAGATCCTTGATTCTCTCCTCACTACTTTCCCCAATTGACTTTTATGAACGCCAATAAATACGAAGGGCGAGGAAAGTTTTTGTACATTTGAGTAGGGTCAGGACTAAGATGTCTCTTTGACTTTAGCCGTGTTCCTTTCTTTAAAAGGCCCGATAAAGCCGGCTTTTACCTACATTTCTACGACGTGGGTCCATTTATTATAAATGAAAATTTTATGGTGTTAAAAATATTGGAGGACGGGTTAAAAAAAAATATATTAAAAATATTGGTGGACGGAGGAAATTTTAAATTATTATTAGAATTAATATTACAACTTTACAAGAACTGTTATTGATTGTGTTTTCAAGTTTAGATTTAAAATTTTGATAATTAAATGTTCACGAAAAAAATAGTTATGATAATTATTAGATTGCTAAGTTAAATAATATATATAGGTGCAATTAATTTTATACTACATCCGTCTTACCTTAAATGTATCATTTCATTATTATAATGCACTCATATAAATATAAAGTGGGACATGGTGGGACGGAGGGAGTATGTGATATTCCAGTCTCATGAATATTCTTCTGAGAAGGGAACAATAAAGTGTGTAATAATAACAGTTTTAATTAGATCATACCCGATATGTGGGCCGGTTAAGGTTAAATCCGATTTAGTTCCGATTCAAAATGGTTTAGGTTTAAAATCGAAACAACATGCTCAAAAGTTAATAGTTCATGAATAGGGCTGTAAATGAATCGAGTCAAGCTGAATACTACTCAGTTTGGTTCAGTTAATTTAAAATATTAGGATGTTAAAACTCGACTCGATCTTTAGATATATTATTTGAACTCAACTTGAAATATAATTATCAAACTCGAGCTCATTTATATACATATTTATACTCTAATATACTCAATAATAATGAACACTAAATAACTATAAACTATATGTAAAATATGTATAGAAAAAGTTTGAAATACATATTTATGGCTTAGAAAAACATTTTTAATAAAACAATGGATTTGGAAATAGTATATCGCCTAAAATGTTTTTCGGGAACATAGATATGTTACGGTCACATCAATTGTTTTTCAGCAAGTGTACTACATCCTTTTTTTTGTTTTCTTTATATCCAAATTTACAGGGAGAAAATTAATAATACTCAATTTGCTAATCAAACATGTATAATATACTTAAAAATTAAATATACATGTAAAAAATAACTACTTTTAAACTTTTGATTAATACAATTATTTGACCATAATTTCTCCTCTCACCTACCCTATTCTCTCTTCTCTCTCCTCTTTCTCTTCTCCAAACCAATCATCACCACCAACACCATCATTGGTTGCTATCTTCTTTTCTTAACCCCTCATCTCAGTCACCTCTCCTCTCCACCACTACCACCAGCATCTCAGTCATCTCCTCTCTCATTATAGTCTCCTCTCTCTCGCACGACTCACAGACCACAACCCCACAACCGGTGAAAAACTCTTTCCCACACCAGTCATGGCTAACTCTTGCGTAAATTGTATCCATCGGTGGATTGTTGGTAGAAAGCATGTATATATTAATTTTTTTGTCGAAGCATGTATAGATTATGACTTGATATCATCTGTACTGTTCAAAAATGGTACAACCGGTGGCTATAGAGCATCCACCGGTGGGTAGGCTAACCACCGGTCATGCATTATCTCACATGTATTGACACCGGTTGTTAAGTATTTGATGAGATTATATTTTTTTAAGTACTGCATAATCAATTCACTGGTGGTGCCTCTTAACGGCCGGTGGATGTAGTTTAGCCACCGGTTCTTACACCTTTATTCTTATCATAATTTTTATGTTTGATTCTTAATATTGTGTTTAATTATATCTTTAAATATAGTTATCTTTTGTAATTTTCCATTGAATATTTAAATATTTATTTGAAAAATCAAATTTCATTCTCCTATTTGTCAATATATAACTTTTAGATTGACTATAAATTAAGTGAATAATATTCGAACATATAACTCAATACCGAATTAGTATAATTTGGGAACTAAGACAATATTTTAATATTATTATTTAAATTTTAATATATTTTGTATATTTTTTATGTTAAGTAAATTTTATATTTATTGTATATCATGTTGAACTTATTTATATTAATATATAGTAGTTTGTTGATCATTTGATCATTTATTTACACGCTATTGTTATCCATTTTCTATAATTTTCTTTATAGAATAACATTTAATTTGTATACTAAATTTTTTTTTACTTCCTATAATTTTTTATTTCACATTTACTATTTAATTAGAGAGAAATTAAATTGTTGGGCAAATCATGAGTTAATAATGAAGTAATTATTCATATATAACAACAAACATTTGTTGATTTCAATGCGATGTGTAAGTGAATTTTAAACTTTTTTCAAAAAGTGAGTATTTTTAACATGTACATTATGTTTTAAGTATTTTGTACATGTACACTTTGTAAAATGGGTAGTTTTACCCGTTAACACTATATTTTTTTGACAAAGACGCATTATATATTTTCCACTTCAAAACAATAGAAAATTTGCATCTTATATTTTATTTTTGTCAACTTTAAAGACATATACATCTTTTAATATTCTTTTATTGTAATAAATGGAGTTATGTGGAGTATGTTACTTTGCAGAGTCGAACAAAAGAACAGAGAGCATCATCGCTCCTAAGTTTTTTCTCTGCTTTCTTCTTTATTTGTACACTTGAGAAAAAGGCCAAATCCCAAAGCGCCCTCTACTTTTCCACCTCCGGTCACCTTTCTTCACTTTCTCTTTCTACAAAGAGTGTGAGAGAAGAGAATCAATCTCTTTCACTGTTCCTGCTTTCCCCTTCTTCCCAAACTGTCACAACCGCTTACTTCACCTTAAATAGATTATAAAAAAGAACTGACTCATTCATGGGGGTGGAAGACGAGGGGTGGGGAGGTTGGCCGCCGGCGCCGGGAGGCGCTCCATTGTACATTCAGAGAGACGATCACTGGACCCACTTCGACAACTCTGTTAATGCAGTGTCGTTTGGGTTCGTGGCCACCGCCATTCTCATCTCTATGTTCCTAGTCATGGCCATCTTCGAGAAATTTCTCAGAACAACCGCCTCGCCGCCGCCTTTCTCACCGGCCGACGTCATCCGCCGCCGCCTCCACTCCGACATCGAAGCTCAGAACCATATGCTTGGCTTCAACCCTAAGCTTGGTTACCCTTCTCCTAAAGTGAGTGTTTCTTTTTTCTTTTTTTTTTCTTTCTGGAGGAACAAGTGAGTAGTACTATTTCTACTATATGAGTGTGTTTTCTTGGTTTCTTTTTTTTCCTTTACTGTTGGCTGTGAATTTTGATGTTTAGTTCTTGAAACCCTTTCTCCACGATCATATCATTTCATTTTCATCTGAATGCAGTGCTTTGGGTTCATTTGCAATTTTGCAAAATTTTACTTTATTTTCTTACATTAGGGTTGGAAAACATGAACAAGTCTAATGTTGTAATGAAATATGGATGAACTAAATCTATGTTTTCCTATGCTACACAGTACATTAAAGAAATGCTTGAATACAAAGTGCATGTGATGGTGCACTGAGAAAAAACATATTGGAAATGGGGGGCAGTGAAAGAATTGAGGTGGAGCAACACTTTGGTCCCTACTTCCATTAATAACAAGTGTAGCTATTATCTAAATTAATAACTATAGTTCCTTGCTTCATTCTTAGAGAGAGGCCCACTCTAATTTATTATATGATTTCCTCTTGGGTTTGGACCATCACATATTCACATTCACATACCTACATTTATGATTCCTAGCGTGGCAAATCCCTGCTCCGGGGACAGCTTTGCAACCTTCAAATTCCTTTGTTCTCCTCTTACTATAGTTTATTGTTTTCTTTAATAATTCATTTGTGGATGGGGTTATGCGCAAACCCTTTGCCGACTTATTTAATTCTCATCTAAGTCTTGTAATGATGTTATACTTGTACACTTAGAGAGTTCAGTTTTTGGTGCCAAGCAAGCTCTTCTAGAGTAAATGCATAAGTATTAGTTACATGAGTAAACTTATAGGAAAACAGAGCACCCTTTTCTAGTTTAATAAACATAGAGATATGGCGTTTCTAGTTTCTATTCAACCTTTATTAGAATTCAGACAAGTGAGGAAACATGAATTGGATGCAATTAGTGAAAGAAGCACCCTACTTTATAATAGCAAAATCAATATTTTGTTTAAAAGCAATTCCATTACCCTCTCTGCTTCATGTTGATGGCTTCCAATTCTTGAGTTATCACACCTTCTAACTTCCTAATTGTGTCTGCATATTTGTGCTAGATGTCTGTTAATGCAAGAGAAGTTTCGGTAGTTATGCCTGGCCATAACGTCCCCACCTTCATCGCTCATCTTGCTCCGGTGCCCTGCCCGCCAGAACGCGTACAGTGGCCCCCACATCAACAGCGATAAATCGCTACCTTATCGGCCTCAACATGGCCATGCACATGCACATGAAGCTGTAAGCCTTGCCCTACTGTGAATGGGATCAGAGTTTATCTATATGTTTACTCTCATCTCTTGCAACATCGGATAAACATATTTTCATGGGATGCGTCGTCGTCTAGCATGACCAATCCCCTCTTGTCTATTGTATCATTTGTACATTGTCAATTTTTTATCCGATACAAGTTCTCAAAGGCTTTCTCTTTGATTAATCCACCCCTAAAAAAAGACTAGTTTAAGTTTTTTCTTCAAGTTTTTTTTTTTTTTTCATTTTCTTTTTCCTTTGCCCTTCTTTCAAAGACAGGTTTGGATCATAATCATAGCCAGTGATGTTAAATTTGAAAATAACGAATGTAACCTTTTAAGTCGGAAAAAGAAAAGTCAACTCCATTGAAACTTATTCAATAATAGGAAAGTCCCATTAGGTTGAGTCGAAACCAAGTGAGACGATAGCTTATTAAGGTGTGTAAATATTTTATCTAATAGATGTATGAAGTGGTATCTACAGTAATCTCCCTTAAAGGTTAACTCTTTTGAGCCATTTATGAAAGTTAACACAGCTGAATACATAATGCAGCGAAAAACACAGAAAAAAATTTCTAAAATCTCAAATCTATAATCTACACGGAAATGTGTAATAATCTTCTTCTTAAATAATGTCGTTCATAACTTGGACTTCAAGTTAGTTAGCGTCCGATAAGGTAGTGGGTTGTAGCTGTCTACTAGCCCCTCCTTCTCATTTAACATGAGACATACTTTTTGGACACAATAATTAAGGAGTTTTTGTTTAAAGTATAAAATAATAATAAAAATATATATTATTTAAACTTGTGTGTATAATAAGATGTACTAAAAAGGAAATGACTCATTTTACTTTGAACGACCTAAAAATGAATACGACTAATCTTAGTTGGGTCGGAGGGGGTACTATTTTGGCCCATGTAATACATCCAAGCTCACTCCATATTATTCTCAACTTACACGTACTTTACCTCCAGAATTGTAACAAAGTAGTTTTGCAAGGCAACGCATAATTCGTAAGTCATTGCAAGTAGATTGAGTCCATCAGGTCATTTGCAGCATGTTTCCATTAGGTTGATCAAGTAGATCATTGACACATGTCGTATCCACACTCGGCTTGCATACCAGCTTAGTGCTCATCAGTACGCTTTGCATCAGTCTGTTGCTCATTGGCATGCTGCTTATCAGCTAATTTGAGGTCTGTTTGTTGTCCTACCAGCTGACCTGGTTCTTTCCGCTGGTCTGCTAAATGACCTGATTTGCTAGTATGCCAGATGATCTGGTATGCTGGTCTGCCTGCTGGGCATACCTCTACAACTTAACCTTGATCTGTATCTTAATCTTGATCTCCATCTTAGCATTGACCTGCATCATCAGCCTTGATCTACATCTCAACCTTGATTTGCATTTGCATTCTCGATCTGCACTAATAACGATCTGCTCTCTTCTCTCAATCTTCTTCTTCAACCTTGGTCTTAATCTCCCCCTATCTTTAACAATTAAAAGCATGGGAACCATGAAGCGCCGCTAAAAAGGGAACATACTAGAATCCAAGTAGTAAAATGACATTTGATCAAGAAACAAACATATTACATATCCATGTATGCACAAAACTTTTGAACGATTGAGGTATGTATGAATAATAGAGGAATGGGCCTTGATAAGATAAAAAGAAGATTTGGGTATGAGGACAAAACTGCTGCGATATTATCTTGTGTGCAACAGTTTCCAAATCCTAAATGCAGGCACAAGACAAGATTACAAAATTCACCCACAACTCACAACAAAGTTTGAATTTTGAAAGCTCCAAGGTTGTTTATCTTCCCACTCAATTCCAACATGGATTCCTACGTGTATCTTCAATGTCGGGAAAATGTAATAAAAACAACAACAATCCAAGAAGCCGTGATTCGCCAACAAAATCTTCCCATCTCAGATTTATTTTATTTTTAATTCTATAATTAGAGACTTCCAATTTTGCGTTACGGTTATCTACCTTATGACTCGAACAAATTTCAACAAAATATTGTTATTTACATCTCTTAATTTAATACAAACTCTTGACCATGCCAAACCGAGTTAGGAAACATTATAAAAAGAAATAATTAAAACACAAAATTTAAAGACAAATTCGTCTCTGAACTAATGAGACAAAGATAAAAAAAGGTTGTTTTCAAGTAAAGAAAGAAATGGGACAGTTCATTCAATAAAGTGAGGAGGCCAATTTTTTGCAACTACTCGCGCAATAATTCATTTAAATTAGCAAGTTAACTTTGACTTTTATTTACAGCGCAAAGCAAAACAAAAACAAACTAAGGCAATTTATACATTGCCAGAAGTACCCCCTTCCGAAACTTCAAAGCTACAGGCAAAATCTACTCCTGAACTAGAGAAAGATAAAACATTCCAAGGACACAAGTGGATTTTCAATCGACTCGTTAGTCGCGTTTGCCGGTGGTGGCCACTTGTTGTCGCCTCCCTCCAACTTCCGGATCCTGTCACCGGATCCGATCCGACCCGGTGATTTACCCGTTCTCCTCGTCGATTGGGCCCTCCCGAAGCCCGGCCCGGACTCCGCGCGTGTCACCGGCGACCTCGACCTTCTGCCGGAGCTCTCTCCATTCTCCCTTCTCCTACAGTACCCGGGTGCGGGTGCGGGTACGGGTCGTGCTCGACCTGGGGAGGGTTCGGACCTCCGCCCGGGAGATTTCCCCACCGTTTTCTCCCTAAGCATCTCGCCGGAAAATGCGCGGTTCCTAACCTTCGCCGGAGAGCGGTGGCGGAGCTCTCGCATTTCGGCTCTTCTGTCGCTGCCACTCTCTCTCCTCTCCGTGACTGAGGTGGAGGCGCTGACGCTCTCGCTGAGAGTGCTGCAAATCTCGGATGCTTCGGAGAGTTCATCAGCGGCGGAGAACGCCGGGAACGGTACGACACCGGCGTTCCGGCGTTCCTTATCTTTGAGCAGAGGGGCTGACTTGATGAAGGGGCTTTGGCATTCGCGCTTGGCCTCCGATTTGGGGATTGGCGGCGAGAGGGGTTTGGGGGCGGTGGGGGTTTCGGATGAGAGAACTTGTTTGACTGTTTCCTCTTCGTGGCTGGGCGGTGGTGATTTGCTGACGCAGGCGGGTATGGTGGTGGAATGGGTAATGTTAGGAGGTGGTGTGGATTTGTTGGTGCTGGCGCAGCACCCCATTGAAGTTTTAGAGGTGTTTAGGGATGAATGTGGATGGTTTTCACATGGGGTGAGGGAAGAGGATGAGGAATTGATGAGAAGAAGTGTAGTAGTTGAGTAGAGATTGAAAGAGTGAATCTTGTGAATTTATTGGGTTGGATTGTTATTTACTAACATGGTAGTATGGAGTGAAGTCAAGTTTCTGTGAGAGAGGGGGAGATAATAATAAGGGAGAAAATTTAAAATGCCCCTCTTTTAATAGTGTATGTGGAAAATGCCCCCCATTTTATTTTGACGTTCAAAATGCCCTTTTCTAAAAAAAAAAATCGAAACTTAAATAATTTCTATCAATGTTTGTGCAAACATATCCCTAATTCTCCCAATAAATAATTGAGAGGTACCCACATCCCTTATGATACACTATATAATGATATCACATTATAAAAAACGTGAACTACCATACACATTCAAACTCTCCAAAAAATAGTCTTATATTTCATTTTCAATCTATAAACGAGGCTTAAACACATTCGTGGTGTGGAATTTTGAAGTGAAATTTCAGGTACACGTTTTTATCATGATAATAAACATTATACTTTTGGGATCCCTCGGGAAAGTGTCGGACCGCTCGAGGAATGCCATAAGCGGTCCGTAAGTTAACCGAGGGGTCCCAACTTCTGTATGTATATTTAGATTATTTAAACAATACTCTATATTTTTTTTTGCAATTAGAGCAAGTATTCATGATATAAACGATAATGTACGTATTAAATTGTTATATATTGAGTGTTTATTGCTTAATCTTATGTATTTTTTTGGAAAAATGTGATAACAAAGCTTAGAATAATTATTTAGATGAAATACCTTTGGGATCCCTCGGTTAAGTGTTGGACCGCTCGTGGACATTGTCCGAGCGGTCCGTAAGTTAACCGAGGGGTCCCAACTTCTGTATGTATATTTATATTATTTAAACAATACTCTATATTTTTTTTTGCAATTAGAGCAAGTATGCATGATATAAACGATAATGTACGTATTAAATTGATATGTATTGGGTGTTTATTGCCTAATCTTATGTATTTTTTTTGGAAAAATGTGATAACAAATCTTAGAATAATTATTTAGATGAAATGCTTTTGGGATCCCTCGGTTAAGTGTTGGACCGCTCGTGGACATTGTCCAAGCGGTCCGACACTTTCCCGAGGGATCCCAAATATATTGCGTATATTATAATATTTTGGAATTTTCTATGATTTTTTTATACTGCAAATATGATCTATGATATGTTTTGTATATTAATTGAAGTTTAAATGCATAATAACACGTTAAATTTATAGATTCTTGACATATATTACAATATATTTTTTTTAATTTTGTTTTATAGATGATGGAATTCGTGTATGTGAACGTGAGGTATGAAGGATATTGGGAGGATTGTTGTTACATGAACGGACAAGAGCAGATTGTGCCCCTAGCCAAAACTAACATTTCAGTGTATAATTTGAGATGTTACATTGACAACATATTGAGCTCGTATGGTAGAGATTATCGCGTATCTTATTTGTCCAGGTCGCAGCATGGAAGACTTATTAAATGTCAGTTACGTAGGTGTTTTATCCGTTTTTGGTCTCGTTTCTCTCGCATTTTACATTTATAATGTTGATTATTATTGTTCGAATTGATGCTTTGGTCTTTTATATGTTGCATTGTAGGTTATGATCGACAAAAATGGAGTAGCAAGACTCGAAAAGAGAAACGAGACGAAAATGCGTAAAAAAAGGAATGAAGACATTGCGTAGGGGTAGTGATCACTACCCCCTAGTGATCACTAGGTCTCTTAAGCAGAATAAGGGGGTAGCGGTCACTACCCCCTAGCGCTCACTACCCCCACGGGATTTCTCAAAACAGAACTTGGGGGTAGCGAGCGCTACCCCCTAGCGCTCACTACCCCCTAGAAACCCAAGATGGACAGAACTAGGGGCTAGCGGTTGCTACCCCCTAGCGATCGCTGGCCCCTGGAAAATTACCAAGACAGAACAGTGGGGTAGCGCTCGCTACCCCCTAGCGAGCGCTACCCCTTGGCGCTGGATGACTAGTCAGAGAGTCAAGCTAGCGAGCGCTACCCCCTAGCGCTCGCTAGCCCGACGGATTTTTCCTTCTCCTATTTAAACCTCCTCCGCGTGATATTTCATGGAACACTCTTCTACCAGTTTTACTTCACGTTTTTATTTTCTAATCTAGGGTTTAGACCAGGAGAGAAAACACTCTAGTTTAGTTTTCCTTTAATTGTTCTTTCCTTTCAATTTCGTTGTGAATTCGTTCGTGATTCAAACCCGGAGTTCTTAATGCATTATTTTTCCTTTCAACCAGTGAGTTCTTTAATTGTTTTCTTTATCGCTTTATGATTTATTTCCTTTCTGCCTTATTATTGTTTAATTTTCAATTCAGTAATTTATATCTTTCAATCATGTTATTCAATCAAGTCAAGACATGTTTAGATTCAGTCTCTTTAATTCTTCGTTCTTATATTTAGAATTTAAATTGCTTTCTTAATTCTTGCCTAGATAATTCGTATTTTAAATTCTTTATTTTAATTCGCCTAGATAGAATCCAAAACCCCTCTTTTTAATTGCTTTCTGTTCTGCATCATAAATAAAGCCCTGCTTAGCCTTCCTTGAGAATACGACTTAGGATCAACTTACCTTTATACAACGAATTCGTACTCTTGCGAACTAGTTTATTTAATAAACTGTAAGTATATTGGCTGGAAAAATTCCTCGTGCCCAATACTGAATCCCTTTATCGGACAGTGGGTCTGGACTCAACAACGCCACGTACTACAGTTTACAAATAAGTTGGGAACAGTAGGGATGAAGACTTAGTGCAGTTGTGTTTTAATGATTCATCTCCTGTTGTGTACGTGACATCGGATCTTCAGTGTTCATCTTCGCAGCCAAACGTTGTGCCATCACAGATTGATGCATATTACCCTACTTATGCATCTTCATACGATGTAGGAGGGACCTCTCAGAACACGAATTGGCGGGAGGAGCTTGACGAAATTGGAAGAAATGTTGCATCGTCTAATTGGTTTGATGATGCTAACTTTGGTTCATATTTTCAGGGAGATGCCTCTAATGAGAGAATGAGCACTATACCAGATTTAAATATTGCAGAGCCAGGTGAACACCCATTAGAGGATGACGAGGGTGAGGACGATGAGGAGGACTCTGATTATGAACCTATTTTAGAGTCATCAGACAGTGATGAAGATGAAGTAGAGATTGAGAGGACAACGAACAGGGCTATGTTTGCTGAATGGGCAGCTTGGATACACGAGGAAGGTGGGATGCGAAGATTGCTAGAAATGATGTATCCGAACAATGAAGGTGAGAATGAGGAAAGGTCATTTGAAGAAGGACCTTTATTAAATTGGATAATGCCTATGATTCCCACTGGTGCCACTAATTGAGATATTTTACGTGAAGACTACGAGCCTATTATGGGATTAGATGTGGGATCTTTATACGATGACAAGGAGGAAATTAACATTGCAGCTGGTTTGTGGAATTTGGAGAAAAAAGCAGAATATAGGGTTGTAAAATCAGATACTCGAAGAGTTTATTGGAGATGTCGAATATCAAGAGATTGCCCCTTCCGTCTGCGGGCAATATGTCAAGCTGGTCAATGGGCCATAGTTAAGTGGTGTGGAGAGCACACGTGTGGAGATGTGTTTGTGAATCATGCACCGAAAAAGGTCCACTCGAAGGTGATTGGTGCTTACTTTGCCAATAAAATAAAAAATACGAATGAAATTGTGAAGCCGAAGGTTATACAACATGAACTTGCATCAGTCTTTGGTATGACAGTTACTTATGATGTGGCGCTTCGGGGGAGGAACCATGCTGTTGAGATGATATATGGCAAATTTGAAGAATCATTCCAATTGTTGCCAGGTTATTTACATATGTTGGAAGCAAGTAATCCTGGGACAATCACAGATCTTGATATTGGTCCTGATAGAAGATTCAGACATTTATTTGTTGCTCTTGGACAGACAAGAGCATCATTTTATATGTGTTTGCGCCCAGTGATAGTCGTTGATGGCACCCACCTCAAATGGAAGAATAATGGAATTTTATTCGTTGCAGTCACGAAGGATGCAAACGAGCAAATTTACCCATTGGCTTTTGGAATTGGACCTATTGAGAATAATGAGTCTTGGATTTGGTTCTTGACAAGAGTTAAAAGCGCATATGGTAGCACGCCCAACACAGTAATTGTATCAGATGCACATCCTTCAATTGCCCATGCAGTCAGTTTAGTATTTCCCGAAGCTAGTCACAGATTGTGCTACTATCATTTAAGCGGCAAGATAAAACGGTATGGGAAGATTATTCTTTCCATATTTCAGAGAGCTGCATACACGTATAAGCAGTCAGAGCACTTTAGAAGAATGAATATGATTAAGGATGCAAAGCCGGAAGCTTATGAATACTTGATGGAGGTTGGCCCTGCTAAATGGGCACGCTCGATGTGTCCTGTTAGACGTTTTAGCTTTCTAACATCTAATGCTGCTGAAAGCTTTAACCGGAGTTTGTTGTGGGCACGACGTTTACCTATTTGCTCTCTTGTAGAGGCAGTCAGGTTGTTGATGGAAGATTGGTTTAACAGACGTCGTGCACTAGCTAGAGGGCATGATCATGTTATGACGGACATGGCAAAAAGGAAGTTGGTTGTTCAAATTGACAAATCACATACGTATAAAGTAGTTCGTGTAGATACATATGTTTACAAAGTTGTGGCGAGCACCAGAACAGTGATGGTTGATCTCAACTCTTGGACTTGTGAATGCATGGAGTTTCAGATGGACTTAATGCCGTGTGCACGTGCAATTGCTGCAATAACGTAAGTGCCCAATATTGGGGATTTATTTATCTATTATAATTTATCGTAAAGTCTATCTAATTAATTTTTTCATTTACAGGAAAGCAGGAAAGTCAATGGTGGACTACACAGCACATTACTATAAGACGTCTGCATATTTGGAAGCATACAATTTCAATATCTCTCGTGTTCCTCACAAGTCTACATGGCGTCTTCCACCAAATGTGGCTAACATAGAGATTTTCCCGAACAAAGCTATCCGTTTGCCCAGAAGACCAAGAACAAATAGGCGTAGATCAGGTGATGAACCAAGAATTAATAGAAGTAGAAACTGCCCGTCCTGTGGTCTATCAGGACACACAGGTCCTAATTGTCCAGATGTAGCAGATGACTATTAGTATTTGATGTTCATCGTTTATTGTTAGTTGGTATTGTATGACAATATTATTGTTAGTTGGTATTGTAATTTTTAAAAACCTTATATTGCGAATTTTTGAAAAACCTTATATTGCGAATTAAATAAATTCAAGTTCATCAACCGTCTAAAACATAAGTATTACATCATTGACAAAAACTAAATATACTAATTGCTAATTTTTCACGATAAACCTTCAAATTGTCATTTCCCCAATCTATGCTTGGAGATCCACTAATGTAACAAAGTGATCTACTTTCACAGTTAAAGGGCTCTCACTCTCCATCAATGTAATAAAGTGATCTACTTTGTTCCTCAAGAACTTCCTAAATTTTGCGCGTGACTCCTTACTCGGCATTTGCGGGACATGAGTTGGTATATACACAGTATCTCGTGGTTCATTTTGGACAGGAGTATTAAACATCATGCCCTCACTACCATCTCCACCACATGTTGAAATAGGTTCCACGTCCAAGGGTGTAGACTAATAAATTCATGTTATAATATGCAATAAGTAATTAAATAATTAAAACAACAAATAAATAAATTAAACTAATAAATTCATGTTATAATATGCAATAACTAATTAAATAATTAAAACAACAAATAAATAAATTAAACTAATAAATTCATGTTATAATATGCAATAACTAATTAAATAATTAAAACAACAAATAAATAAATTAAACTAATAAATTCATGTTAAAATATGCAATAACTAATTAAATAATTAAAACAACAAATAAATAAATTAAACTAATAAATTCATTTTATAATATGCAATAACTAATTAAATAATTAAAACAACAAATACATAAATTAAACTAATAAATTCATGTTATAATATGCAATAACTAATTAAATAATTAAAACAACAAATAAATAAATTAAACTAATAAATTCATGTTATAATATGCAATAACTAATTAAATAATTAAAACAACAAATACATCAATTAAACTAATAAATTCATGTTATAATATGCAATAACTAATTAAATAATTAAAACAACAAATAAATAAATTAAACCAATAAATTCATGTTATAATATGCAATAACTAATTAAATAATTAAAACAACAAATAAATAAATTAAACCAATAAATTCATGTTATGATATGCAATAACTAATTAAATAATTAAAACAACAAATAAATAAATTAAACTAATAAATTCATGTTATAATATGCAATAACTAATTAAATAATTAAAACTACAACATACCTGTTCAATATTTGACGCAGTCACATATGGTGCAGTACCATATTCCGGATAAGGAGCAAACTGTAATTAGAAAATTAAAATTAATTAGTTCAGATTATAATATCAAATTAACAAAATAAATAATTAAAACTACATCACCTGCCCAATAGCTGATGATGCTGCAAATGGTGCAAATCTCATGGACGGTGCAGAACTGCTGGCATGAGGCATGCTCGTACCATGCTGATAGCTAACTCCGAAAGCAGGCAACTGGGCACTAGATTCCCCAAATATATGGGTGAAAGCTTGAGATATCGTGTCTGAATGCTGCCCTCCACTGGTATGCTCGTACACTGGATCTGTGAAGCTGGGCAGTGAACTCCTCGGAGGATCTACATGTGAACTCCTCGAAGGATCTACATGTGAACTCCTAGGTGGATCATCACTACCTCTCACATCAGAAGGTCTAGCTGACATCGATATGGGAGGGCTACGACGACGTGTATCAACCACTGGGGGACTGCGCCGTGAACTGCATCGAAAGATATCCATCACTTCTGACATCCACTTCTTCAATTTTTGATCAATCCTCTCCTCGTGCTTCTTCCACTCCAAACGTTGCCTCCTCTCTGACTCTTCAAAATGAGCATTAATCTCAGACCGTATAACCCTGCGAACTGAATCAGGAACATGTCTATGCCCACCACTACTACTAGATGATAAATCAGGAGGAGGTTGCTCTACCCTAGTGTGCTTTCCCAAATCACGTCGTCGTCTAGAAGCTCTCACTGGTGACACAGTGGCATCTGATACATCATCCGCTACAGGCTGTGAAACGTGATCTCTCTCTTGAGGCAGCCGTTGCTCAACTTTAAACTGCTCCCCCCTCGACAACTGATTAGAAAGGGGTGCATAATGCACTGACAGAGGGTACTCACAATTTGTAGAAGTCCAGTAGGGTCGTTGTTTCTCTTCCTCGTCTGCAACTATATTTGAAATTTCATAAGCCTGTAAAAAATAATAAGTTAAAATTTATAGTTAGTAATAAAATAATCACTACAATTTAAATTAAATGAAAAATAATAAATTATATATCATTACCTCTAGATCAAAGTAGTCGTGTAGTCGTTCACTAGTTTCGGTTGGCTTTTTTCGGAATCTCCATCGCAAGCACCTTGGATACACATGCTCACCTCTAATCTCACCGGCACATGGACCAAGTCCCGGAATTATCTCTAATCCCCATACCATTAAAGCCCACACGGGCCCATAAAGATGGTATCTTTTCTTATCTTGTGTTTTCCTCATGTAGTTTCTAAGGACCTTATACGAGTACCCACCCCAAGGAAAATTATAGAATTCATCCATATCTTCCACCAATGCCCACAACCAGGAGAATATGGGCTTTTGTGCATCGTGCCCAAAAATAAATATATAAGCCATCAGTACGTGAGCTACACGTAAATGAATATCACCATTTGGATCAGGAATGCGGTTACGTGAATTTTTAAATTGTGTTAACACATCAACTGCCGGTAAGCTTAAATTGTTACATACAATCCTATAAATATTCAGATTTCTAGGATTAAAGGTGAGAGTAGTATCGAAACTGGATTCCCCAAAACACAATCCAGTGATCAATGCATGATCCTGTATCGTATATTCTACATCCATGCCATTTAGGTGGAACCAAATCCCGGTTCTTGTATAAATGGCCCGACTCACTATCCCATGCAATGCCTGACTTGCAATGACTCCCGGATTCCACCCAATAAAGTGGCCAAATGGCCCACTAATGAATCTATCTAGTAGATTATGACCCCCGACATCGATCAATGTAATCCTAATATCCTCTAATAAGGTTAATCTACAATATGTGTTCGGATGTGATATACGATTGATAGAAGCAGGTCTACGGTACCATGGACGTTGCATTACCTACAAACAATTAATTTCTTTATATTAAACACTAATTATTTCGTTTAAATGTTAAACACAACCAAAAAAACAAAATTCATATTTAACAAGAATAATACATAATTAACCTATATATTGTTGGATCCCTCGAAAATTTGTCTTCGGACCGCTCAACGTTAACAAATTACACTAATTTAAGCATGCAAAACGTCATAATAATAATAAAAAATTACATATCTAACATTAAAATCATGTAATATGCTTGCTGGCTTTGGGATCCCTCGGTAAAGTCACGGACCGCTCGGTACACTTCGAGCGGTCCGAAGGATTTTTCCAAAAAACTGTATCATCTAATCCATTTTTCATGCTATGTTTCATAATCAAATATATAAATATATGCCTTAAGACTTCAAAACAATCAATTATGTTAACAAATTACACTATAACATGTATTTAAGCATAAAAAAACGTCATAATCATAAAACAAATAACATATCTAGCATTAGAATCACATAATAAGCTTGATATTTTTGGGATCCCTCTGTTATCTCACGGACCGCTCGGTACACGTCGAGCGGTCCCAACCAATTTCTCGAGGGATCCCATTAATATGTTATACATATATGTAATTCATGCACATTACCGTAATTTCTTCGGGAATATCTTCATTCGAGTCCCCCATCTTGGAGATTTTTCGTGCACCGAGGGATATGACCGAGGGATATGAAATTGGCGAGGGATATGAAATTACCGAGTGATATATCAATGAGATATGAATTTAATTGATAGATAAGAATTTTTTGGGAGAGGGATAAAAAACTATATTGGGATATCAATATGAGGGATATCAAAAAAAATAAGGGAGAGAGGAGAGAAGAGAGATGGGCGAGAGGTATGAAGCTTGGGATATCAAACTATAATATTGGGATACCAATATGAGGGATATAAAAAAAAAATAAAGGAGAGAGGAGAGGAGAGAGATGGGCGAGAGGTATGAAGGTTGTGTTACGAGGGATATCAAAAACAATAGAAGAGAGAGAGGAGAGAGAGAGTGGAGAGGTATGAAAAATTTAAAAGGGAATCTTTTGTAATTTGGGAAAGTTGTTAAAATGTCAGAGGGTCCCACCACTTTTCTCCTTTTCCAATAAAATTGGTCAACAAAGTTATATTTTTTAAAACAGAGGGGCATTTTTATCCTCTTAAAAAGGTGGGGGGCATTTTCCACCTCCACTTTCGGTGGAGGGGCATTTTTACCCATTAACTCTAATAATAATAATAATAATAATAATAATAATAATGATAATTGTGAATCACTATATATTTACTACAAAATGCAAATTCTTTAATAAAATGTAAGTTGACTTGGGTGGTAAAAGTGTTTTTAAATGTTAAAATAGTTCATTTTAATTGTAGTAGAAATTGGGACCCACAAAAAAATGTTATTAAATATGAGTGAACAAATAGGTTTCGGTTCCTTTGGAATCGAGAACCAAATTTTTCGGTTATGATACTGGAATTGGTTCCTAGTTCAGTTAATATTTTGAGTATCGGTTCTACCCAATTAATTTCGAGTACAATCGAAATACCCAAATTATTAGAATTTTATTTTTATCCACCTATTATCCTAAAATCCAATTCCTAGAATTAAAAGGCTAAAAAGGAAACAAGTTCAAATCTAATTCCCTAATGCACCACAGAAACCTAATTACATAATGGTTTAATATTTTAAAAATATTTGTTATGCAACATGAAGTATTGAAAAAACGATAATACTTTTTGTTATGTTTATATTCTTGTTATATAAGAGATAATTAAAAAATAATAATAAACAATTAACAAATATCAGTATGCACAAATAAAGCTATTAAATATAATGTGTAATTCAGTAATAGTAAAATTTATGAAATTAAATACTCCCTCCGTCCCAATAAGCATGACACAAAATTTTTGGACACGATTATTAACACCTTGTTTATCGGCGCCCACAACGTGGGTCAGCCATCCATTTTACCTAATAAAAAAAACAAATAGGATAAGATGATAATGGTGGGTGGGAATGAAGGCGTCCACAGACCTTCACCCCCCACCCTTTTAATTTTTTTTAATCTATCTATATTACAAGTGTCATTGTGTGATTGGTTCTTGTATATTTTATCATAATATTATCATAAAATTAATTTAACTTTTGTATAATATATTTAAAAAATATATAAATTATATCAAAATTCTTAGTATTTTCTTCTCTATAAATAGAGACCAATTTTGACATAATTATTCACAATTTAAAAATCACTTCTTATTCTCCTTTTATTAATATTTCATATCTATTTTTTGTGTTCATCTTTTCAATGGGTCCCAATAATCCCTACTCAAATTACCAAGATTTCATCTCCTCTCAAGGTTATTTTCATAACCTTAACAATATCTAAAACTCTGAAAAATTCCAAAATTTCAATATTGGTTTGAATTTACAATTTCCACAAAATTCTACTCAATCTCCTATCTCCGAAAATCACCAACCCACTGCAAATATCTCTCCAATTTTTTTTTTCAAAATTCTCAGCTTCCACAAACAAACACTTCAAACACTCCAAAAGCCTGGACAAGTCAAGAAGACATTATGCTTATGTCTTCATGGTGTATCATTAGTGAGAATCCAACTATTGGAACCGATCAAAAGAGTCTCACGTTTTGGAATAGCATTTGGGAGCTGTAAAAAAGGTGCGAAAGAGAAAACAAGATACCAAAGTTCGGCATAAGAACTGCGAAGTCTATATGAGCTCATTATAAGAGACTTAATCAAAATGTAACAAAGTGGATTGGATGTTAGAAGGAAGCTTATCGCATGCAAAAGAGCGGTTGGTCAAATAATGATATTGAAGATCATGCACAAACATTTTATGGGAGGTCTAAATTTATGCATAAAGATGTTTTTGATAAAGTGATGTGTCGCCATCCCAATTGGGAGATGAATTTGAATGAAGATCGTACACGGTCTCGTATGGAAGATGAAGATAGCATTGAAGAAGATCATGGCAGCTCAAAAAAATCAAGAATTGATGGAGATGATCCAACTGACTCCACTCTAAAAACTCCTCTCAGTAATGCAGCAACAATTCGTCGTCCAATTGGTAGAGATAAGGCTAAAGCTAAGGCAAAAAGAAAAGGTAAAGGTACAATATCACAATCTTATGGTTTATCCGATGAGTTCACTTCAGAACTATGAGGAATGAAGATCACACGTGAAAAAGAAGTTGATACAATGACTAAATTAGGAGATTTGAGGATGAAATCAACTATGCTCAATACCTTGATATGAAAGAGTAACTTATCTCCGGATGAAGAAGCGCTAAAACATCGTCTAATGGCATAATTGTTTCCTTAGAAAATTGTATTTTTATTTGCTAGTTCTTGTTTGTTTTTGTGATTTAATTATTGTAATTTCAATTTGTGTAATTTTCACTTTTTGTGATTTTAATTTATGAAATTTCACTAGTAAAATTGTGATGTTATATCTCTTGTTACTTTAAATCTATGCATGATGAAAGAATCTTAATTATTGTTACTATCTCACAATGAACTTGAAAACTCAAATTTATTAATACTCACATTTTGAAGACAACAACTAAAAATCACATGCGTCTGACATTTGCTTTAATTGATGTGTTTGTCACTCACATTACATGCATTTGTTACTTTATTCACATGCGTATGACATTTACTACTTTAATTGATGTGTTTGTCACTTTATTCACTCACATGCATATAAGGTTGTTGTTATCCTTTTTTTTTCAAAATCTTTAATTGATGTGTTTGTCACTCACATCACATGTGTTTGTTAGTTTATTCACATGCGTATGACATTTGATACTTTAATTGATGTGTTTGCCACTCACATGCATATGTTAGATCATTTTTATCATCCAAAACATAATTGTGACAACTCAAATTGACGAGCTTTAAATGTAGACCACAACTTTATTCACATGCATATGACATTTGCAACTTGATAAACTTGACCATAGCTTTATTCAAGTGAATCCGACAACTTATGCAAACTCACATGCGTATGTTACATCACTTTAATTTCGCAAAGAATCAAATTATGACATACCTTGACACTATATGTATTGATGAACTTTCTAACATTGCAATACATCTAGCATTTGATTCTTTTCTTTCACATCTTCAAAATCCTCAAACGAAAATGTCATCAAGTTCCAATTTTGATTCCAGCTTCATCGAATTTCATGAGTGAGAAGAACGTATTGCTGATCAAAACAAAAAGGTTGATCGCATTGTCGAAGATGTACTCTTTCGTATTCCAACTCTATACATTCAACCTACAGATCACACTTCTAGAGCAACTAGACGATATATTGAACGTATACATGAGAAGGGTAATGATAGTGTGTTCGAACAATACTTTTCAGCCAATCCAATCTACCCTCCAGAAATTTTTCATAGAAGGTTTCGCATGCAAAAGCACTTGTTCGAGCGTATAATGAATAAGGTGGTTGCTTCACATGAATTTTTCCAACAAATCGTGATGCTACTGGACGTTTAGGTATGTCTTCGATTCAAAAATGTACTGCAGCTATACGGGTGTTGGCCTATGGAACTGCAGCTGATTTGCATGATGAATACCTTCGGATGAGTGCAACTACAATAAGGAAATCACTTACCAAATTTGTTGAGGGTGTCATTTCCAACTTTGGTGATGAATACCTCAGAAAGCCAACTGAAGAAGACATGACATATATATTGCATGTTGGTGAAGAGCGTGGTTTTCCAGGGATGCTCGGGAGTATCGACTGTATGCATTGGTAATGGAAAAATTGCCCTAAAGCATGGGCAGGGCAATATGGAGGAAGAAAGGGTAAGCCAACGATCATCTTGGAAGCAGTTGCTTCGCATGACTTATGGATATGACATGCATTTTTCGGAACTCCAGGTCCGAGAAATGATATTAATATACTTGATCACTCTCCTATTTTTAATGATATTTTACAAGGTCAAGCTCCAAATTTAATTAGGTTGTAAATGGTCAGGAAAAGAATATGGGATACTATCTCATCGATGGCATATATCCTTCATGGGAAATATTTGTCAAATCTATTATTGAACCGCAAATTCAGAAGCATAAATTATTTGCTCAACATCAAGAGGCTACCCGAAAAGATGTTGAGAGAGCATTTGGCGTTCTACAAGCTCGTTTTTCTTTTATCAAACGTCCGTGCCATTTATGAGATGGTGATATGTTGAAAAAATTAATGATTGCTTGCATTATCATGCACAATATGATAGTGGATGATGAAAGAAACACTTACCTAAACTAACGTGATCCCACAGAATTTATGGAAGATCGACGAGCTACTCAAACTGCAGGACAAAGTGAAGAAGTAGAAGAAATTGAAGATGATATTTTCGTATTTTCTACAAAAAGGATTGCAAGTTTGAAGAAATATATGACGAATAGGACACAACTCCGTGATAGAGAAGCTCACAACAGTCTTCAAAACGATCTGATCGAGCACATATGGCAAAAGTTTGGTGATAATAATTAAATGTGTAATTTTCGTATTATTATTCAGTAATCAGTTGTTTATTTTAATTTTCGTGTTTTAGTGATTGTAATTTCTATGTTTATTTGAGAGTTCTCAATTTAATATTAGTTTCTACTTTTTTTTAAAAATTTAAATTATTTATTTATATTATTAATTTATTTCACATAATTAAATTATTAAAAAAAGTTAATTAAATAATAATATATAGAAAATTAATTTAATAATATAAAAGTGAGAAAGTTGGGTTGAAAATGAGGTCATTGATAAACCTATAAAAATGAAGGTGGGTGGGTGGGAGTAATAATAAATTTATAGAAGAGAGAGAAATGAATATAATAATATAAAGGTGAGAAGGTTGGGTTGGAGATGTGGTGGTTGATAAACATAGTCTAAGGAAAGTATATAAAGTAGTGTAAGAGTGATAAAGGTGGTAAGGTCCACACCTTTTTAAAATGATAATTTTTACTATTTTAGAAATGTGTCAAGCTTAGTGGGACGTCCAAATAAGAGAATTGTGTCAAGTTTAGTGGGACGGAGGGAGTAATTAATTAAGTTGAGTATTCACGAATAAAACTATCAAATATAATATGCATTAAAAAAAATCAGTTCTGATCTGTACTACTCGAAATCGAACCATGGAACCGAATCGGTTCTTCAGGTACCCGATTGGTTCTGGAATCGATTTTAGAAATTTAGAGATTTTCAGTCCGGATACCCAAAATTTCGGTTATCGGTACCCGGAATCGAACCGATTATCACCTCTATTATTAAGTGTTAAATATAGTTGATTTATAGATGGTAGAAATTGGGACCTACAAAAAAGTGGTATTAATTTCCAAAAATAGAAGGTGTATATTTATGTAAAACGTACTTCTTCCGTCACAATAAGCATGACACAAAATTTTGGGCATGGTTATTAAGGAGAGTGTATAAAGTAGTGTAAGAGTGATAAAGATAGTAGAGTCCAGACCTTTTTAAAGGGATAATTTTTATTATTTTATGTGTCAAGCTTAGTGGGACGTCCAAATAAGAGAATTGTGTGAAGTTTAGTGGAACGAAAGGAGTACTAAAATGCCAAAATGTGCATGTTTATGTGAAACGAAGGGAGTAGTATATTAAGATTGTTAATTTTGACATCAAGACACAAACATATTAATTTATTGATTTTACTATAACTTTTGATTATGTTTTAGTTGATACAATAAGGTTTCGTTTGGTTTTCTTGATTAAATTGATTAGATTGATAGAGTTGTTAATTTTTACATTTGCTCACTTTCATTCAAAATTCCTCATTTTTAATCTCTACTTAAGCTAGCATTTCACCGTTTCATATGTCTAGCATTCTACTCAAAAATATGATTAGATAATCATATCAAAATTCATGTTATTATTAAATAACACATTTGAGTAGAAAGGAGGGTATTGAAATGGTGATATGATTAAGAGCATATTAAAAATGATAGATTTTTAATGAGAAATATGAATTTGAAAAGTAATAAGCAAATCAAATGACCCAAGACCATCCCCTGTGATTAAATAATCTTTTTGATAGAACTTCACCCAGAGACGGATCCAGGATTTGAACTTGAGGTGGGCTGGAAAATAAAATTTTCAAAACATTATATTTTATACATGCTTAAAGTTTGGGGTGAACTAATATTGTATTTGACCTTAAAAATATACATATATAACACTAAAAATTTAGAGCTTGCACTGAACTTCAGCCCATTGTAGCCAATGAGTTGATCCGCCCATGACTCACCCTATTTTGAGAGTATCGTAAAAACACTTGTAAGACTACATTTAAAAATAAATCAAAAGTCATGACTTTCTATGTAAAAAGGTTGTCATCCAACCTTGAGTATAAGAGAAAATCATATAAAATGTGTTTTTGTAGGAAAGAGAAATAAATATTTTAATTGAAGTTGGGTCATAAAAAAGTCGTTGATGATTGTAGTCTAATGAAGGTTCCAGCTTATGAGTCTATTTTATTTATTTTGAATATTTATATTTGTGATTTTATTTAAATTAAATGGTCAATAGGTATTTAAGAAAATATAAATCGGTATTAGAGGAAATAAATTACATTAACTAGAAAATTAAAATTATATTAATTTAAAGTCGAAATAAATTTTGAAAAAATAATAAATTGAATAGGAAAAAATTACACCAAATGAAAGAAGCATGCGCATATTTCCTCGATTAAATTGTTGTCGTCTTGATAACTTTTTCATCAAATTCGTCTGATGATTTGATGAAAATATTAGAGTATAAATGGGGACAAAGAGATAAAATGAATATGAAAAACGAACTCCGGAATAAGTTGAGAATGTATTAAAATATTTATATATAAAAATGGGATATCAAAACATTTTTAAGTAGTAAAAAAAATTACAAAATAAGGGATGAGAGCCCCGCACCCAAGAGCCTAATACTCCCTCAGCGTGGGATCCCTTCCAAGCTCTTGCATGCAAGCCTAATGTCTCATTTGCGTGTCTGACTCTCAAGTTTCTTCCCTCCCCAATACAGGATTGCCATCTGAGTTTAGACTCCCATACAGCAAGCCTCGGCTCATGCTCTACATAAAGCTGCTCTAAAAATATAAAATTATCGTGTAAGAATTTGAGTATAATATTTTTCCTTCAACATGAGACTATCGGTACGCATGAGATTAATTTATTTTGTTTGTACTAAAGGTGAAATTGTAAGAGTGACTATAATTGATATAAAATTAAGTTAATGATTATTATTTACTTCATCCGTCCACGAAAAATTTGCACATTTTGATTCGACACGAGTTTTAACAAATAATTTAAATGACTTGTGAGGATAATATGATTCTCATACTCCCTCCGTCCCAGTATTGTTGGTCCCGTTTGACCAAAACTTTGAGTATTTATTGACTTTTGGAGCCAAGAATAATGAGGCGGAGGTAGTACTACTATTTATCAATTAAATGTGCATGTGAATGAAAAAAGTTAGTGTTTGATTAATAAATGAATTAAATATGTTATAAGTTAAAATGAGAGTTCCACATTATTTATTATTAAATATATAATGTAAGTGATTAAAAAATTAATAGCGAGTCTTATTTTTCATAAATATAATCATACATAAAAATTTACAAGTTTTTCGTAAATGTTACTCTCTCTGTCCCACTCAAGACGGCCTTTTTTGCCTTTTTCGTCTGTCCCACAAAGATGGCCTCTTTCCTTTTATAGTAACATTTTTGTGTTTTAAGTGTACTGGATAAATAAAAAGAATGGAATTATCTTAGTCTGTGTGCCGAAAGGAAGGGGGTCATATTGAATAGGACAGATGAGTAGTTTTTTATATTTACATAGCTAGTTTTAACTTTGATCTTTAATCTTAGTATTGATTTTTTATTTTTTTATGTGATAAGCAGCGATGCATGTCTTCTGAATCACTCAAGTCTCCCATGAATCATGACTAGGGGTGTCACGGTACGGTATACCTTAATAAAATCGTCATACTTTATACCTTATCTTTACCTTCGGTATGGAAAATTTCATACCGTTACCTTACCATACTTTTCGGTATACCTTAGTTCGGTATACCTTACTTTCGGTATGACATTTTTACATACCTATATCTTACCTTATTTTCGGTATATCTTGTCTTATTTCGGTATACCTTTCTTTCGCGGTATATACTTTTCTTTCACGATATACTAAAACACAATGAACGACACCTTAAATAACATCCAAAATATAAAAAAATATTAAGTGTTATAATAATATAATTTTTGAGATTAACTACTAATTTTATCATATATGCATGATATATTATAACAAATTAAGTATATTTTCATTAATTATAAATTACAATTTATATTATATTTAAAATCAAATAGATGTAGTCATATAATTATATAAAATACTTATATTTTTAAAATGTACCTTTGATTATAATTATCTTTATTTTATTATGATTAGTTATATAATTATTTATATTGATATGCCAGTTTTAGAAAAAAATTTAGTAGAATTATATTATAACTAATTGGCTATGTAACAAAGAATATGCCGTGTTCAATTTTTCCAATTATCAAAAAACTCACATATTTTGTAATTTGTCACTAATATTTATTAACTATAATTATATGTACATATAATTTTATATATATATACCTTATATTCGGTATTTTACGATACTTTTCGGTACGATAAGTACGGCATATCATTTTTTCGATAAATTTTGGCAGACTGCAGATTGTGATTAAAAAATTAATAAAAGTATAATTGCATGTTCTGTGCAAAATTTTATCATATAATCACATGCATGAAAACAATTAATCTCGTTGTTGCTGTACTTCTTAATTGTTGTTTTATTGTCAATGACGTCAACCACATGTAGTGAAATGCGTCTATCAATCATAAATCATGATTAGTAAATCTTAGTACTAATCTTGAACAGATCATACTTATTTCCAATCCAA
Organism: Leonotis leonurus; assembly: GCA_026898415.1. Classification (NCBI taxonomy): domain Eukaryota; kingdom Viridiplantae; phylum Streptophyta; class Magnoliopsida; order Lamiales; family Lamiaceae; genus Leonotis; species Leonotis leonurus. Next base: position 94,891 of record JAPKLX010000198.1, on the reverse strand, counting down.
ATTGAGATCATAATTTCAACTAGTTTGTTTTTAATACCTAACTGAGTAGTATATCCCAACTAGTGAATTTGTTGATTAAAATGTTTGGACATTAAAAACATAATTACCTTAATTAATGGTACATGAACGGTGCCAATCGACTATGATGAATGATGAATACACATTATTAACACAGAAAGTGACAATTCAGCATGGGATAATTAATGGTTGTCTTTAATGCTACTTGTATTGGTACAAGATAAAATATAGTGTCATCATCATTTACCCAATTTACCCACATGCATGCATCTTTGTTTTCCATATAAAGTGGGATTCTAATTAATTTTCATTGCTCTCAATTTTTATGTGATTCTTTTCCATCCTAACATTTACTACTTCACAATTCTTCCACGTTAATCTTGTTATGTATAGACTATAGTAGCACCTAATTACATCTATATTGAGAATACAAAAAATCAATTTTTGATTGTAAGACTTTTTCATAAAAACGTGATTAATATTTTAATAGAGGTCACCAGTGTAGAGGATTTTAATGAAATAAGAATCAAAGGTCATGACCAATTTAGTTTAAGACTACTAATCATCTAATACAGACATACTGTAAATACAGTTCCGCTGGAGTACCTAATAATCAGCAATAGTGAATCACCTAATGTGGGGTGGGCGAATGAGATGACTTTTTCGGTCTGAACTCGACTCTTGACGGGATTCGATATATATTGAGACCTGAATTTTTCGAAATTGGGACTTGACTTTTCAAATTTTCAAAATTTCGGAGTTCCAAATCCAAATTAGAACTCTCGATTTCTCAAAATTAATTTTAATTTTTAATTTCAATTTCAAATAGAAATTTAATTTTTTAACTTTAAATTAAAAATAAATAAATTTAATTTAATTAAGTTTTAATAATAAAAAAATAAATTCAAAAATTTTTGGTGTCATTTGGGAGAATCAATATATTATAAAATATTTATCACCATTTTCATTCAGATTCCAAAATTTCTCCTCGGTGATCTAAATTTAGAACCTTAGATTTAGTCTTAGTATTTGTTCGTATGTCTAACTTTACGAGTACATTCAAAACTAAAGAATACCCACAAAAGATTGGAGAAGAAATACAAGATGAAAATCAAATATTGTTTACTCAAGCACAGTAGATTGTAGTTGTATTGAATGACAAGACTATACAGTCATATGATTTAAAAGTTGCATTGATAGTCTAATAAAAAGTGAGAAAGTGTTATAAGTGTATTTCTCAAGATTTGAAGTCAACTTCAAATTAATAGCTCTCATATTAAAGTGTTGCTCTTCAAATGAAACCTACTACAACTGAGATTTTCACTTTAAAAAAAATATTTAAGAGTCACCATACAAGATCTTAATTGCAGACACTAAAAATTGTAACAGTGACAAATCTGCAACATGAACGTATGAGTTTTTATCTTCGAACCACACAAATCAAATCTTCTGTCTTACTCTATATTGTTTTCTATTATTTAATATCATATGGACTAACAATCATATATCTTATACTGAAACTTGATTAATAAAAAAGCAAAATCATTAAGGCAAATATTTCAGTTTTCTGAATATACGAGTTTAAACAAGACCACCAACTTTCGCACTTTCCCTAGTTAACATACTAGTTCATCGGTCCAACAATAAGTGTAAACTGTCGGATTTCTATCTAAATTGAAAGTTAAAACTAAACATCCCCCAGTATTACTACTAATAAACTTGCTTCCCCTAATTTATAAAAAAAAACAAATTAAAATGTATCACATTATGTAGAGACCGATTTTGTTGAATATACATACATACATACATACATACATATATATATTTATTTATTTATTTAATATTATGGGTTTTGAATTTGTAAAACCAATTTGTTAAGATATACTTATCTTTTAGTGATAGTTGTTTTATCATTAAAGAGTGTAGATATATCTCATAGATTATTTTATTATGGTATAATCATAACCCTAACTACACATTGTTTGGTCCCCTGACTCTCCTCTTATTGGAAAAGGTGGATATTTTTTCAAAGGTTTCTTGTTTGTTTTTTTCTGCTAAAAGAAGAGTAGCTTCCGCGTCTTGCCGTTCACTCATGCCTTTCACTCGTACCTTCCCTTCTTCCTCATTCCATTGTCTGATTTGGTGTTAGTAAATAAAAGGTGGAAAACAAAAGTTATCACTTCCAACGAAAAGATACGTATTATTTAAAATATGTATCTAAGTTCAAGCTGAATCTCCTAAGGATGTAAATGGGCATACACAGTGAAATGAAAGCCAAGTGGGAAGATTGAGATCTTGCCTGCTCTTTATTCAGAGGTTCGTCTTCCGATTTTAGCGACAAAAGAAAAGAAAGTTTCACCCAAACTAAGGTAATTCAAATATTTATTTGCATCAATAAGTTAGTTTCTTTTTTCCTCTATATTGTTTTCAAAAAATTTACTCCAAATAATAATCTTTTTTTAGTCAATCTGTTGTAATATGAGTTCAATTCCACCAATTATTTGTGTAAATCAACGTAGAAAATAGTGAGAAAGAAATAAAAGATAAATGCAGGAGAAACGGCTCCGAAAAAAAGAGACCGTAGTGTTATTCACATCAGTTCACTTTACAAGTAGGGTCCCAAATATATTAAACTAATAGAAACCATAATCTATTAATAAGTAATGTTCACACATATTATTATTTATGACGCTCCCCCTTGAACATTACTATGTGATGTACATACCTTGTTAAAAATCTTGGTAAAAAAACCATATGGGATAAAAACAGTCGAGGAAAAGAGTATATGTCATATACATACTTAATACAATAATTTGTTATCCCACTAAAAACCTTCACCAAGAAAGCTCAATGAGAAAAACTTGATAAGGGAAAAATAGTACAACATTATATAGCCTTCAAGACATAGGATAGACATTCAGGTCTAACTATCAAACTTCTTTCGAAATATTCGTTCCTTTGAAGATAATAATCTTCCAAATATACACATTACAATATCAAAAAAAAATCCGATATAGAAAATAGAGTATTGACATACAATATATATGTATTGCACAAGTTGCCTCATTAAAAATCTTAACTAAAAAACTCTCGTGGGAAAAACTTAGTAAGGATAAAAAAAAGTACAGTCAATTAGTCTTCAAAACATAATTTTCGGGATTATTTATATGGTCTTCATGACCTAATCTTCAAGATTATGTATAAATTATATCCCCCTCAATAAACTAATTATATAAGTATAAAAATTTAAATATCCTCAATATATGAATATAAATGTGGGGAGAAAATTGAGTATACACATATGTCGTTGCTCTGCTGGAGCTTATTTGTGCAACACTTATATTATTCATTATAGAAAATAATGGAGATATATTATATGTTCTCTTTTATTCAAATGAGTGTATTATAATAATAAAGTGAGTCAATACAAACGGGACAGAGGTAGGTAGTATAATTTTGCAAGAAAATCAAATTTTCTTGAATCGGGCCTGATATATTAGTTAGTGTTTCTAGCACTTCAAACAATGAACTTCTGGTCCAACATTATTTTGTTATCTTATTTTGGTACTTCAAGTGACGAGACAATTATTGGAGCAAAGTGAATATTATTTATCAAAAGTATGTTCTCTATAGAACCTTATTCGAATTGATTGACTGGTAAAAACACTCCTTCATGGAGATCCTCGATCTGCGGGTCGTGATAATGCTTAGGCTTACCTAAGTCTTTCATTTCAAAAATATTTGTCATTAGACATGAATTTAACATTTTCAAACACTTGCGTGTTCCAATAATACAAAATCTCACACAAACAAAATTATTGGTAATCGCATAAAAATATATTTTATTATTATTATATATCTTCTTCGGAAAGAATTCAATTAGTTGAATTTTCAACTATAATAAAACTTATAATAATCTTATTTGAGAAAATACATGTTGCGATTATAGTCATAATTTATACTAAATGGATATTTATTTCCATGATTACTGCCAGAAATATTCGATAACCGAACATTTTAATTCAATAGAAGAATAATTAATTTAGGATTCCTGCTAAAATCTTTGAGTTAATCTCGCTTTATTGATCACCAACTTATTCATTTCATTTATCATTTTGTACAAGCACTCAATTGTATCATATGTGGATCACATTATTTATTTCTCAGTATACATCATTGATATGTGTCTTACTGGGACCACCTTTCTTTGTGCGTGTACTACAAAAGACATTCGTCTATTTAGCGAGTTAACTTTGCCTCAATTGCTCTTTTAACTTTATTTAGTGGTTGTGGCACTGTTCGATCAACTTTGCTTTTGAATCCAAATAATCAATTTACAAACAATTATTGAGGCAAATTTGTTGTCAACAACTATGATATATCTATTGCGCTCTCCTCATGTTGATAAATTTCAAGTCAAATTCAATATAAATTTAAACCAGATTTATTTCATTTCTCATAATATATATTTGGATCTGATCATTCTGTAATCACAGTATTATGATTATTTAGTACACATGCAAATGTACTGTGATTCTCGTTTTCAACACGATCATCTTCATGAGGTTTTTGGAGTGAAGTGCTTTATTAATTTATATTCCGCCGATTATCTTTAGCCTCAATGCATATATCACGCTTCTGGTATTATGCTTCTAGCATATAGGAGATGATCTCATTCACATTTTTTTTTTAATGATGCATTTACAATTATCATAAAATATTTAATCACTCGTTCGGCAGTCAAACGGTTCATATTGATTAGAGTATGATTTTAATCAATTAAAACCAATAAGAATTTCACGATTCTTTTAGCATAGTATATCTCCCCTTAATGCCGTGAATATTATTTTAGTTGGATTAGAGAATAAACGTACCATTTAGAAATTGATAATCAATTATCAATTCTAGATCATTCTTTTCAACGGAGTATGAATTTATTTTTTTATAGTCCGTTTGGTACGTTTTAGTGATGATAAATAAATAGCATACATAAAATGATTTATTTATATGAAATAAGGGGTAACCCAAATACTTATACTTTTATGATTTAAAAATAATTTAGATCTTTATAAACATAATATTCCCAATATGATACTATATAGCGTTTGCTACTAATATTCGAAGATGATAATTTTTAATAGATTAAATTAATGTTCTGTTGTGAGGCGGCAATCCAAATACTTGGAGAAAGGATATATTTTGATGGCCGATAGCTTTTTCAATTACTATTAATTGTTTTCTGTAATGGCGGTTGCCTTAAAACAAATCCTATTATTTTCTTGAAATATCATAATTTATATAGGTTTTGTTAGTTTTAAATTCTTATATTTTGAATTACACATAATGAGATAATTTATGTATATTTTACATTAAAATTTTCTTTATAATCCTTACAAAAGGTATGATGGTTGTACATATTATAATGATATTAGAAAAGCTACAAAATTCTTTTTATTTTGTATTGTTATTAATATATTAATGGATGATTAATATAGTAAGTATGTAATTACGAATCAGTTATATTAATAGTAACGTACGAGACATGTCTTTTAATTATATAGTATTAAGATTTAAGAATAGTGTTAATATATTATAGGCTCGAAAATGTGAATTGAAGTTTGGGTTCGATCGAGTTATTTAGTTCGAGTATTTTTATTAGGTGGATATTTCTATCATGATTAAATATAATTTCTAATATTTTTATTGTATATGTGACTTATTGTGTCAAAATGTCAAAAATACTATGTGAAATTTTAATTGTTATCAACTTATGAAAAGTTTTGCGCAAGCGTATAGATCAAGGACTCAACAAGGGGTTTAGAATTCGAAAAGGAAATTTGAGTAAAAGTCCATCGCGCAATACATAAATATTTTATATAAACATTTACGTGATTTGTTATATATCATAATATGACTTGTCACATGTGACCAAAGAATATGTGGATCATGGATATAATCACACTTTTATTATATTATACATTACATGAGAAGTTGGACAGTGACGTGATGATAGTAATATGACATTATTTTCATTTCACTTCTATCAAGTTTTATTTTATTTTATTTCTCGTTATAAAATATTTATAATAATTTGGTTTTAGACTAATTTTTCATTTTAATTTTTATTTAAGATTGATATGCCATTTTGTTAAGTTTTCGTGCAATATATATTTCAACATATTTTATTCATGACATTTAAAATTTTATTTTTTTATGAATGAAAATATTAGTACTTTAAATTGATAAAAAAAAAATTAGGGCTTTACACATTATTTTAAACCTCCTCTTAAGTCCTTTAAAATTTTTGTACATGGTCCTATTCAATCCTGTCTCCTAGTTAGAACTGGCAAAAGTAGCAGGTCGGGTCACTTTTTTTAATTTTAAAATGAAAAAAAAATGCTTTCAGAAGAGCACCCACAGTGGGGTGGGTTGCAGGAGACTCGGGCAGGGAGGGCAGCTAGGGCGCGGGCAACCTGAGGGAGAAACCCCCGCTGTGGGGTTGGGTTGCGGGAACTGGGTTTCTGTCCCGAGCGACGGGCGCTGGGCGCGGAAAATTGTCCCGGTTTCACCGCTGCATGGCACGGTTTCCCGCGACCCACCCTTTTTTTTTAATTTTCCTTTTTTTATTCTTTAATTCATCTATAAATACCCTATTTCAAACCCACATTTTCACACATCTTCATCCATTCTTCAATCCTTATGTATTGTACTTTCTATTTCAAATTGAATGTTGTCTTTTAATTATTGTAATTTTATTTTAATTTTTGTTTTTTTAATTTATTTTTTCATTTTTTTAAATTATTATTTAAATTAAATAAAACATATTAAAATATAAAATAAAATTTAATTACATATTTATTAATTTAAATTACAAATTTAAATTAATAAATTTAATACATAACAAATATCCAAAATAAAAAAATACATACATCATAAAAAACAAAACAAGTATGGAACTTCGGAAACTCAAAGTGAGAAACTCTCACTATTACCTACCAACACAACCTCCCAAACCCAACCCAAAAAAGTTTCATTTACTTACGAAATTGCCACAAAAACTCACTTTTGAGCAACCCCCATTGGGGATGCTCTAACACATTGTGAAATATATTAAAATATATCCCACTTTTGTGAGGCTCAACTCAATTCCGGGAGATCCTATTTATATCTATAAATTTTAATTTATTTAACATAAAAAAAATGTTTTGATAATTTTTCATTCGTTACTTAAAATTAAGTTATGCAAATAACATATTAAAATGTTAATAAATTTTTAAATAAATAATTGAAAATACAAAATATAAACGTCACGCGATCATAATTTCATTTAAAAAAATAATTTCAAAAGGCAAACAAATAAAACTTTTAAAAAATTCGTTCATTATTTTATCAAAGTCATACTAAATATAAACATCACAATCATAATTTAATTTATAAAATAATTCTGAAAGGAATACAAATAAAATTTTAAAGGTCTTTCATTAATTATTTTATTAAAGTCCTACAAAATATAAACATCACACTCATAATTTAAATTGTATAATAATTACAAAAAATGATTAATGTTTTATCTTATATTATCGGATGAAACATATTTTTTAGCTTGAACAGTTGAACTTAATGGACCCAAGATTATTTCTCGACAGACTATTTAGGTCCGATTTTTTTATACTAATTATTTTCAAGCTCAAATTCACTCAAACCCCACATATTATGCGAACCAATCGGACCAAACTATTTTGTCAGTTCTAAGGCCTTGTTCAGTTTTATCGAGATTAGAGGTTAGTTAGACGAAGCCAAGACATTTCCATATAAAATAAATTCTCCAACTAATATTTATTCTTTGAAGATTTCATAAAAGCACTCTCGTTTTAACCACGATTTTCATTATATCAAAATTATATTTATTAGAAATAATGTAGTGTCTATTTTAATTAGGTGTGGTTAATACTTAATATTATTTGAAGATCTTAGTGTTTGTATGATCTCATATTGATTATGTAAATTATTTGTTGATGTTTGATTTACCTTTTAATTATTCATTTGTATTCAACGAGCTAAATCATAATGCGTTGGTGTTAGCAACTTATTATTAATGCATGTTAGTTGTCAGTTCAAGATCCAACAATAATAATTGTTAATCGACGTTTAATCCACAGTAAAAATTATTAAGGGTGTCTATTTGGATCAATTCGGGTATTCGAATTTGAAAATTCTAATTTGAACTCAAAAAATGTTTAGGTACTTGAACTCGATTCTGGTATTTCGGGTACGGTATTCAGGTACCTGAAATTATCCGATTTAATTGAAATTATTCATATTTTCAAGTATTATCACGTGTTTTTGAAAAATTTAGATAGTTCGGATATTAAAATATTTTAAATTATAAAATTAAAATATAATATTATATAATTAATAAATATAAATAAAAATTCAAGTTTCGGTAATATCCGATTGGGTATCGGCTATTATCCATAGCCGAAAATCCTAGAATATGAAAATTTAACCCCAACTTAAAAATCCGAAAATAGGGTATTTGGGTATTTACATTTGAAACTTTTCATTACACTCACTACACACAACTCAAACTTCACTCAATATACATTTCACTAAAGTGAAAACATATTACTCTCTTTGACCCATTCAAAATGGCTCTCTTCTTTTCGGCACGTAGATCAAGATAATCCCCTTCTTTTTATTTACGCAATACACTTAAAGCACAAAAATGTTACTATAAAAGAAAATGGGCAATCTTCATGGGACATATGAAAAAGGCAAAAAGAGCCATCTTGAATGGGATGGAGAGAGGATTAAATATCTGAATAAATCATTTGATGAAAGTATTTATAAAAAAACAAGCCACTTAATAGTACAACTTATACCCACAAGGCCACAACCACAAACAAAACGATCCTGATATTTACATCTAACTCTAATACCAATTCATTCTAGTTAAGGTCACTAGAAGGGATATGCTGCGAATAGGGATGAATCGTTGCAGCACAATATGCACTGTAGTTTTAATATTATTTAAAAATATTCAGTTGTTATTAGCACTTTATTTCTTTTATGTACGTAAAATAATAAATGATGTAAAAGTTGAAGAAATAATGGGATTCACATATTTTAAAGAATAACTTTTTATAATTTTAAAAAATAAATTAATATCAATGAGATAATATAAAAAATAAAACAAGTCCAGTGCATGGAAGAGGGAGCAATAAAAATTTAAAATAGAGAGATGTAGAAAAGAGAAACTGTAGTCTGGCACGGCACAGTGTGAATAGGATTACCTATTTACCTGATAAAATAGTAACTGTAAACAAATAAAAAAACTGGGCAGCACCTCACGTCGGAAACAAATTAACAATAATAGTACTACTGTAGTAATAGAAGTTGATTTATCATGTTAAACTGTAGCTTGTCCACAGTTGACGCTCTTTTTATTTTATTTTATTATTGCACTCAGCCACTCAATCTACTTATTACAAAGATTCATTCGGTACAGTACAACACATAATAGGCAGCTAGATTTTGCTAGGCCTCACCCCATGACGTCACTCTCTATTTCCCATTCATCTTTAATTAATTAATTAATCAATTAATTTCACATTACGTGCTAGACTGCTAGTGCTACATACGAGCTATCTGCACGAATAGCTGTCATCGTGGGGGACTGCAACCAAAATTGTTTCTCACGTTTATTATTTTTATGGCTAACAAAGTTTCATCTAAGCTATTTTAATTTGTCTGCATTCATTTTTAATCTAATAATATCATTATCTTTGAATTTCATTGTACCCTCTTTCAGACAAATAAATTGTTTGTGAACTTTATTCGAAAACCTCAATGTTCATTTAAACTTGATGTAGGGTTTAATAAAAACTATTACCAAAATCTATATAGCTAGATTGAAGCTCTTAATATCAATTTTGCTAACTTAAGGATGCGTGAACCTTATAGCTAAATTAACTGTTCATCTATGGTCTTTGTGCAAAATTGAAAATCCATGTGGAAAAATCGAATTTTTCTAAAATTAGTGCAGTTTCTTCAAGCCATTAATTTTATCTTCTAATATATATATATATATATATATATATATATATATTTCACATTTTTAGTTACAGTATAATCTGAGTTGGTCGGTGTAAAAAAACATTCTTGTAATTAGATATGAATTGATTTACTACATATAATTATATATGATTTAGATTATTATTTTTATTTGTAATTAGATATATATTCCCTTTAATATAATAAAGTAGTACACACAGTAAAGAAAACTCCACTCCACTATATATGCTCTTTTGTGTGGGTGTGGCTGATTGCTTTTATGCGCAATGGAAATATGGCTAATTGTAATTTATTCAATATTGTGTTTTTATGTAATTGAAATATCTATATATCTATATATATATATAAAACAGGAAGCATTCCGATTGAAATCAATTTGAGTGGTAAATTTTGTAAATAACAGGATTCGATCTCTATACCTTTCATAAAGAAGGATATATTGTGAACCAATAGAGCAATAAAATAACTTGAACATTGAATAAATCATAATATACATGTACAACTGAATTTGGTTTATGTTTAGCGTTTAGCTTATTAATTTTTAAAACTTTATAGATTATTTTCTCTCTCCTATAACACATTTCTCCTAAAATTATTTATTTTCTTCGTAAAAATATTTGCAATATTATGCATATTAAATTAAAGATCTCGACAATACATTTAATTTGATAGATATTATATAAAATATAAATTTAATATAAAAAATTATAACACATTAGTAAATTGAAAATAATTATATATATACATATTCTTATACATATAATATATTTTACTAAATTATAATGTTCCTAATTATAAAGTTGAATACTCTTTATAATATGTTTTAATATTATGCATGAAAGTTGAAACTCAATCCATTATAAATTGAGACCATGCATAGAAGCTCATTATAAAGTTTTTTTTTTTAATGGATGTCTTTATATTTTTAGAGAAAATATTTAAAATTATTTTATTTTATTAAATATAAAATAATAAAAAATAATATAATATAAAAATATGAATCGTTCATATTTATTTTTAGTTAACACAATGAGAGATATTTTTAGACAATCAACTCTTTGTGAGATAAATTATATGTAGATCAATATTAATTAAAAAATTGCTCAAACAACTAAAAATTATAACACTTATAAATATGACTATGTTAATTTTATTATATGATCAATTAATTATTATTAGTATTTAAACCAATTAAAATTTATAAAATTACAGAAGTAGAAGTGCTCATGATTGTAGTTTGGAACCTAACTCCTTCGAATATTCAAAATCAGAACCAAATCGTTTTTCAGATAGTTCACGATTTGGAATCGAACCGTATAGAACAGCTAGAATTATATTTATGAACTATTTAAAAAAGTAATACTAATATATATGAAAATTTAAAATTTCTTATTATTATGATTACGTAATAATTTATATTATCATTTAACTTTTCAAAATTTTAATGTCGTTTTATTTGTTAATTTTAAAATTAGAATGACTATAAAAATAAAATTTAAATATTATTATATTATTATATAAAATCATAAAGTTTTATTAATTTCCAAATTCTAAAATTAAATTTTGATTTTTAATTTATTTTATTATTAATATATTCATAAGTTTTAATGTGTTATTTTGAATTATATAAAAATACATTTTACAAATAAGAAATAAATTGAATTGGATAAAATAAATTGAAGTTACTGGTTTGAATCGCTGATCATGGTTTCAAAATTTTGAAATTATAACTGAACCGTGCTCTACACAGTCATGATTTGAAATCGAACCACCGTTTATGATTAAGGTTCTAAAACCACCAATTATTATCGTATTACATCATTTTCGATTATTTTAAATATCTCTATGCATAAATTATTGATGAATAATATATTCACGTGCATAGCACGGGTGCACAAACTAGTATAAATAATACTACAGTCATATTAAATAAATTATAATTTTTTAACTAAATATGTCGCCGTTACATTAATATAATTATAAAATATTTTAGAAATAATATGACATTTTTGTTAATTCTAAATTTTTATTGAAAAATTACTTCTATTAAAGTACAAAATATAGGATGCAATACACCGCATGCTGATGCAGCTAGCATCCATTTGCACTTTTGGTTTAGAGAAATAAAAGAGATCTTGCACTTTTGACATTTAGGATTATAAATTGACCTATTGCACTAGTGAATATATAACACTCCATACGTTTTTATTTGATTGAATTTTTCTGTAACAATCTCATACCCTAAAAAAGAAACAAAACCAAGGAAAAAACAAAAATAATAGTAGGAAAATAAGTTGAATTGCTTGAAAATTGAAGTAGATTTACCTGTAACTAAATTATTATGCGATACGCAATATCGTGGACTGTTTTGTAGACTCTCTTTTGGGCTTATTGGCACAGTTGGCCCAATTGGTTTTCTTGAACTCTCTTTTATGACTCATATATTGTTGTCTAATTTAAATATTTATACCCAAAGTCAATTATGTTTCGTTCTGTTAAACGATCACAACACATTTTGCATAAAAATTATTGATTTACAATTGTTGAGAGTTGTGATCACATGAGCTGAAATTGAACTTGAAGTATAGGTGGTGAACAGATCGTTTGGTTAAAGTCCAAACAGATCGCTCTGTTAAGGAGCAGATCGATTGCTGGTGGTGAACA